>PVIA01003034.1:131370-184314 GCA_004024845.1 Tonatia bakeri | reverse complement strand
AAAGACTTGAACAGACACTTCTCCAAGAAGGACATACAGAGGATCCAGAGATGCATGAAACGATGTTCAATATCACTAGCTATCAGAAAGATGCAAATTAAAACCACAATGAGATACCACTTCACACCAGTCAGAATGGCCATCATAAACAAAACAACAAACAACAAGTGTTGGAGAGGTTGTGGAGAAAAGGGGACCCTAGTGCACTGTTGGTGGGATTGCAGACTGGTACAACCACTATGGAAAACAGTATGGAACCTCCTCAGAAAATTAAAAATGGATCTGCCTTTCGACCCAGCAATTCCACTGCTGGGACTATATCCTAAGAATCCTAAAACACCAATCCAAAAGAACCTTTGCACCCCAGTGTTCATAGCAGCACAATTTACAATAGCTAAGTGCTGAAAGCAACCTAGATGCCCATCAGTAAATGAATGGATCCAAAAACTGTGGTACATTTACACAATGGAATTCTATGCAGCAGAAAGAAAGAAGGAGCTCCTACCCTTTGCAACATCATGGATGGAACTGGAGAACATTATGCTAAGCAAAATAAGCCAGGCAGTGAAAGACAAATACCATATGATCTCACCTTTAACAGAAACCTAAACAACAGAACAAAGAAACAAGTAAAGGACACTGAAATAGAGGACAGGCTGAAAGTGACCAGAGGAGAGAGAAGAGGGGGTTTCAGGGGAAAAGGGGAAGGGTTTGCAAGAACAAAGTTAAAAGACACATGGACAAAAACTAGGGGGAGGGTGGTAATGGGAGGGAAGCAGGGAGGGATGGGTGG
This sequence comes from Tonatia bakeri, assembly GCA_004024845.1. Lineage (NCBI taxonomy): Eukaryota > Metazoa > Chordata > Mammalia > Chiroptera > Phyllostomidae > Tonatia > Tonatia bakeri. Next base: position 183,521 of record PVIA01003034.1, on the reverse strand, counting down.
GCAGGATGGAATGGGAGTAAAGAGGAGAAAACTGTACTTGAACAATGATTAAAATAAAAAAAAAATCAGAAAAAAGTGTTTGGGGTCATTATTTAGAAGTTTGGCTGTGTTTCTGTGACCAGAAATATGCTATAGGAACTTAACTCTTATTTATATCAATTAGCCTACGATAAAATTGACATTGTTATACGTTGTTTTAACGTTGCAGTTCCCGAGAACCTACTGATGTTAAGTGAGGACTTACTGTATATGGTGTAATGAATAACTGTAAAGCAAACAACTATAAAGCCACCTCCAAGTCAAGATACAGAGCACTGTCCACTCTAAGCACCCCTCCCATCAAGACTCCTTCCATAACTCTTAGAATTTGGAGACAATTACTACCTGTTTCTCTTTGAGTCTTGAGTTTTCACACAAAAATGTAGTTTGTTTTTCTTTTCCAGGTCCTTAGTTATTTCTGTTCTCTAATGTATTTTACTGACTTCTTTGCTCACCATGCTTCTTGCATTGTATTCCCTTTTGCTTAAGAGTATTTTGGTAGTTCTTTTACAATGGTTTATTAGCACTAAATTATCTTCCTTTGTGTGTCTGAAAATACCTTCCTTTTGCCCTCACTCTTGAATGACTGTTATCAGGATACAGAATATCTAGACTGATGGCTTGTTTCTTAACCAGTTTTGAAGGTGCCCCTAAGTCTCCAGGCTGCTACCGCTGCAGGTAGGAGTGTCCGCCCTGGTGGATCCTCTGGAGGGGGTCTGTCTTCTTGCTCTCTTTTACAATTTTGTTTCTCCTGGTTCTGCCCAGTCAATGAGACATGATGTGTCTGTACACAGACCTACACTGTCGTGTACTGCTGTGTTTATAGTCAGAGTGCTCGTGTCTCTTCAGTGCTGGAAAAACCCTCAGTTATCAACATCTCAAATATTTTATGTTGAAGTTTCTCATCCTACCATCATTTTTTTAACTCTTATTTTTCATATTCATAGCTTGTCTTGCTGCATTCAAAGCTAATTTGAATCTAATATAGTCTTCACACTTACTAATTCTTTCTTAAACTGCATCCTTCCTGGAATTTCCCGCTTACTAAGCTTTAAAGCAATATTTTTTATTTAATTAATTTTTGAGGGGGGAAGAGAGATGGAGAAAGAGAAACATCTATTTGTTGTTCTTTATGCATTCATTTGTTGCTTCTTGTATGTGCCCTGGCCAGAGATTGAACTCACAACCCTGGCATACTGGGATGCTGTGCTAATTGAGCTACCCAGCCAGGGCAGCAATTTTTTTCATAATTCTTCAAACTGTATTTCCCGGATTCCTAATTGGTCCTTTCATGCCTACGTGTTCTTGATTAATAGTAAGAAGGCTTGTTCTTTTAAAATACTACTTACTGGGTTTGCTCTGGAAAAAAAAATTTACTTCAAAGTCATTTGCAGATTCACTGGAGTGAATTCTCTTGCTTTTATATTTGTTAGCTATTGGCATTATTTTCCTTGAGTGCCTTAAAATTTTAATGCTCAAGCTCACCTTGGATGGGAAGGATGATTCCTGCCTTGAATCTGTATGTTGGTATCTGGTTTTCTGAATGTTGTAAATGGGGGGAGGGAGGGCCTCCCAAAGGCAGGATCAACTAAGTGTAGGGTGATGGCCAAGGGCTCTGGGCTCTCAGGAATAGTACAGGCTACAGGACTGTGTCCACTTTTATCCCAATCCCTCAAACAAGCAGCTGACCATGGCCTGAGCACTCGCCAAATCTCTTTTTCTGGAGGGGGTTTTGGAAAAGCGAAGCCCACCTTGCCCCGAATTGTCTGTGTATGCAGCCTTCCGTGCCTACTGCATCAGCCACAAAAGTGAAGTAAGTGAATGAAGTGTCCCAGCATGGGAGTTACAAAACCAGCAGAAGTTTAAGGAAAGCAGACTGGATCCATAAAGATAAACCTGGAAATGGCTGAATCAGAAAACCAAAATATTCAATATAAGAATATAAAATAAATGCAAGAGCTGGGTTCTGTGGGAGAAACACAAACAGAACCAATGAAGTAGATAATCCATTATCTAAGCTAGAAATGTGTGAAAGTCCAAATAAGACATCCGTACAGATATACAACTACAGATAAAAAGAAACGGAAGGAACCTGTGAAATACATAAAAACCAAGATGATAACAGAAAGAATGAATATGTGTGTTCATATTGACTTCTTTTAAGGCTCTAGCTCCAATATATATCATAGAAATAGACATCTATATTTCCTATTATAGAAAATTATCCCATAAGAGACAATAATTGAAAAGACCAATTTGACTCCAGTAGAAAATGAGAAAGTTTTATAGTTGAGCCCAGAAACTTTCATAAACAATGTCTTTAACATCTGTGATGTGTAGGTAGGAGTTAACCCCGCTTCTGTGAAAAATGTGCCACAGCCCTGAGAAAGAAAGAGTCCGTCTCCAAGGAATTTTAGTGAAGCCAGCATAACAAAGACTGACCAAAACCACAGACTGAACGCTCAGTGAAAACCAGTGCAAAAATCCTAAATAAAATATTAATGAATACATCATGGAAGCACATTAAACAATTCCACCTGTTTCCACTAAGGAGTTCTTGTTTTCTGCTCTCTTGAAATGACTGTTTCACACCTCAGGCTCTCCTCAAACCTCCCGCGTCTCAGCGGATGGCCTGGCTTCCTGTTTCACATACTACACAGAAGAAATGACATGGGAAATCTGCCCATCCTGGGCCCCTGTACCGCATCTGCCGCCTTCTTTCCTGCTGGCTCCAGGGTCCCATCTCTCTCCCACCCAGTGCTTCCCCCGCATGTTCCTTCTCTCTCCTGCATCACTGTTGCCCCTCTCTAGGAACTCACCCCCTCCGGCAGCATGCACACACACCTTAAAAAGCTCTCCCTTCACTCCACATCCCCCTCCACCAACTGACCCACCTCTCTTCTCACCTTCACAGCAAAAGTCCACGAATAACTCATGCTCCTTGTCAATGTATCATTGACTCCCACTTACATCCTCACGTTCAATTTCAGCTTGTATTACTTCTGTGTGCACAGATTTGAAAGAGTCAAGAAGTACTATAGGGATTGTTCCCCCAAACCAGCTGTCTCCTTGTTCACCATCCCCCACCCCTCATGACTCCTGCTCCCCCAAATCAATAGTTGTTTCTTTGATTACTGACAGTTCTTAAAAAATGCTTATACTGTATACTCTTGGTTTTTCAGTTTTTAGGTATTATCTTCAGAGAAAGATTTGGCTATTTTCCCCACGTGCTCTCTTATCTTTCCCCATGGAGATATGTCTATTTTGGGTTATACCAGCTTATGTTTATATTGTGATTTTAGAGTCATTCCCATTGTATCTCTTGTAACCCCTTATTTTAAATGGGTGTGTATGGATATTTTTAAATTGAAGACCCTTGAATTCTTAGAGAACATCATTGGTAATGAATTGCACCTGTCCTGTGACAAAATCCTCATGGAGTTCTCTACCTGTAGTTTTTTCAGTTTTTGTCTCTCCTCCTCCCTTCCCCGATGCTTTATTCATTTAATTATTATATGATGAAATTTTAAAACTTACATAAAAGTTGTAATAGAATAATAAGCTCTCATATACCCTACACACCCAAGATTCCCCAGGATTAACATCCTGTACAATCAGAGTACAATTATCAAAACCAAGAAATCGACGGCAGCACAACACTGTTAACTACCGATTTTACTTGGTTTTCCACCCATGTCCTCTTTCTGTTCCGATATCCAGTCCAGCATCCCACATTGCTTTAGTTTCTGTCTCCTTGGAGTCCTCCACCCTGTGGCATTTTCTCTGTCTCGTCTTTTGTGACCTTGCCACTGTTGAAGAGTGCTGGTGGGTAATTTGGTACACCACCCCACGAAGTGACGTACCCCTCTCAGGCAGTGTCTTCTCATTGGTGGTAACACTGATCATTTGGTTAAGATGGTGTGTGTTGGGTTCATCCAGTATCGAGCTGCCATTTTTCTCTTTCCAAATAATGAGTTTCTTAAAGGAAGACTATACAAATACCCGTCTCCTCAGACCTTCACTCACTTCAGCATCCATTGGCAGATCTCACCTGTAGCGATCACTTACTATGGTTCCAACAGCAATTCTAGTTCTCACATTTGTTTCACATTTAATTGGAATTCTATAGGAATGAGCTCTCTCTTCTCTCTCATTTAATTATTAAATATTCACATGTCCATGAGTGAATAGTTTTATTCTATATATTATAATCCGATATCATTACTTTGTTGCTGAAATTGTTCCAACTTTGGCTACTGGGAGCCCTTTTGGGGTGGTCCCCATACCCGATGATGTGTACCCCATCCTCTTTTCCAGCCCTTCTTTACTTATTGGAACTGCCAGACAGTCCAGGCTCACTTTACATTTCATCTGTCTCAACTCTGGAATCAACCACTTGTTTAAAGAGCTCTGATTACTGTTATTGGAGAATGATATTTAGAAAGTGAAACCAGGGTGCTTAGGTGTGTTCACTGCTACTGGGGTGGCACTGGTTCTGGGCCCTCTCAGCAGACAGAGCCAGAGTGGTGTGTGTGTGTGTGTGTGTGTGTCTGCACGGTAACTGATGCAAACACATTTATTTCTGTAGCTATCTATCTGTATGCCACTCTCCCCAAATTTTTAAAAGTGAATTTATGCCAATACCTGATTTCAATCAAACATTAATTTTGGAAGGGTTGATATATATTTCTACTTGTTCAGGTGTTGCTTTATAAGCCCTGTACCTTTCTTATTTAAATTTCTCCTAATGTGTTGCCATAATTTTTGTTAATATCATGAATGAGATTTCTCATCTGTCCCTGCTTCCTACCCTGTATTTTCTAGAATAAAGTGGTTAGACTTAATAAATACCAGACAAAAATCAATCTCCTTAAAATTACAGCCTGTTTTTGTAAATATACAACCATAATTTGTGAATAGAGAGTTTTACCTCCTCACCACAATTATACTGATTATTTCATTTAACTTGATACATTTGTGACATCTAGTGGTTTATGCTTTTTCTCACTAAATGTGTTGCTAATCGTGCCATGTTAAACCATCCTTGCATTATCACAATAAACTATTTGGTTGTAATATATTGTTCTTCTAGTACATAACTGGAAATGACTTGCTAAATTTTTTTTGGAATTTTAACATCTCTACTCATAAATGACATCAATACATGATGCCATTTATGAATGCAGTACAAGGGGAAGGAGAGATGGCATACTATCTTTCTCCAATTTTTTATGAAAGTTATATAGCTTCAAGACATTAATTGGAACATTCCATTTTTCTATTGATGTCAATGCATTAAATGTGGGATTATGTTCTTTATACCCAGGTAGAACACAGCTATAAAACCATCTAGATCTGATACCTGTTTTATCCCATAGGTGTTTTATGACCCTTCAAGTGTTTTCTACAGGATTTCGTAAGTTTTCACTGCTTCTGGAAACAACTTTAGCCCAGTTACATTCCTCAAGGCAGTCACACATTTGCCCTCATATTCCAAATTTATTTATATCTTCTCATTATTTGGAGGTTCAGTCCTCTTTTCCATATTTACTCATGAATGTTTTTGCTCTTGTTCCTTCATTAAGCAGGAAAAGAGTTTATTTAATTGGTCTTTTTTAATGAATCAGCATTTGTTTTCTCTTCTGTCATCTTTGTTTTGTGTTTCATCCAGTTGACCTCCCAACTCCATTTAGTTTGTTTCTAAAATTTTTAAGAAGAATGCTTAGTGCATGTGTTTTAAGTCTAGTGTCCAGTGTGAAGTGGACAAATCCAGTGTTAGGTTTATTTGATTTTCTCAGTAGACAACTTGGTGTGTGTTGGGCAGTGCAGGCTTTATTGTTTACGCGTGGAATTCAAAACTCTGGTTGAAATACAACTAGGGGTCGGTGTGTTTTCTGTTCAACTCTTTAGGAATCAAGTGAGCCTCCCAAGCACCTAATCAGACAGAGCTCCCTCTATTAACTGTTTCAGTAATGGCTCCTCACCCCTCTGCTCCACTTTGTCCTTTGGAACGTGCTTGTCTGTCAGGTCACTTGCATCTGTCCTCTGAGCTTATCTTCTCCTGTATGACTTCCATCTCGTGGTGGTTCTCTCGACTGTAAGGCATTTATTTCTTTCATGTTATCTTTTAGGTCACTCTCGTGAAGGCCTGTGTTCATATGCTGAATTTTTTAATTCGAGAAATGGATTTTTTGTTTTAAATTCCACAAAGTCTTTTCCAGTGCCCTACCTGGACATCTGTGAAAGCTTTCGTGACTTAGGAGGGAGGGTTCTCACTGGCCGCTTCCAGCGGCTCTGCTTCAACTCCACCTGCACCATGTCTACCTGGGTCCGTCGGCCTTTCATTCCTCTGCCAGTTCTTTTTCTCACTGTGCCCTCGTGGTTCCATCTGCTCAGTAGTCATGCCAAGCTCTCGGTCTTCATGGCTAGCACAGCACTTTCTGCTTCAGGGAGTGACATTGGGCAAACTGGCAAACATAGCTATCTATGTACAAGGAAGATCTTTCTCTGAACAGCTGGGTTTTCCCAACTGTAAGGAAATCTTCCTTAACCTCAAAAACCAGAACCAGCTCAGCTCCAGACTGCGCCTCCCCCTCCTGGTCCTCTACGACTCTGGAATGTGCGCTGGAGCCTTTCTGCAAAGGGACTCACATGCATCTTGTGGCCCAGCACTCACCGGGAAACACAGCATCCCGGCCTTTCTACTCCAGCCCCTGCGTCTTAGCTCCCACCCAGTGCAAAGCTAAGCACCATCCACCAGGGGGCAGTACTCAAAGATCCCAGGGCAGCCAGTTTCCTCAAACACACCCTCCAGCTACTGCCAGCATGCCCACTGATGAGGATTAGGATGGAATATTCAAGTTTCCATACTTTCTCCTGTCCCGTTTTTTTGAATCTCCCAAGTTTAGATCAGTTGAGTGAAGGCCCTTTTCAATTAATGGCAAGACCGGATATAATACATCAACTTAAAAGAAACTATTTACTTTCAGAGAACAATTCAACATATACCCCCAAATATATGGTCTTTTTTTTCCTCTCTTTGATCTATTATTCCATTACTAAATAGCCTTAGGAAGTAATTTTTAATCAAAAAGTGTTACATAAAGACTTTCATTATTTATAAAGTAACAAACTACAAACAACCTAACTGTCCATCAGTGAGAGAATGGCCAAGTGAATTAATGACCCACACCTAATGAAACAGGCATTAATGGCTTGGAAAATCATGTAATAACACAGAAAAATGCATAGAGTCATCTGTGAAGTGGTAAAGGGCACACATTCATATGCATTAGATAACTTTAACCATGAAAATATATGCAAAAAGTTATCAGGCAAAGGAAATACACCAACGTGGTAACAGTGGTTATATATAGGTTGTTTATGGGAATTTTTTTCAAATCCCTGCTTCAAATTAAATAGAGTAGATAATAAAATGGTACTGAAAATATTCCTTGTAAAACCATACCCACACCTGAATAAAGGACTGAGAATTGATAAAGTAATTGTGACATGTAAATAAATGGTTTCTTCAGAAGGGGCTTAAAGTGCTTATTGACAGTTTTCTGGGGCTTTAAACTCTATCTCAGCAAATGTTTTATGAGTAAACTCCATCTCAGCCCTCACTGGATCAATCAGCTGCTCAGACAAACCTCTTGTGAAGCTGTTTACCAGTCTTCCCCCTGACATCACACGGATATGGTGATAAAACAAAGTTTGACCTTGGGCACGAGAAAGCCCAGGTCTACAGAACACAGCCCAGCTTGGCTTCCCAGAAACAGTGTGGGGCAGAAATGCCAATGGCACTTGTGGCTTAGAACTAGGGTACAAATGTAGAATTAAATAAAAACTCAAAAACCAGCAGCTGAAATGGAACTTACACATACTCAGACAACTTCCCTTCCAAATTCCTTCATAGAGAAACAGTGTTGCAGCTGGAACCCACACCATGCCCCTGCTCCTCTGCCACGCCCTTCTGGCACCCCAACAGCATGGGCTGCCCCCACCCAAGTCTGGGTAAACACATTTTCTTTTAAATATGGTAACTTTCTCTGCTGCCAGCGGTACCTAATTATTTACATTATTTATGCTGTTTCCAAGTTGCTCCCAGCAGCTTTGCACAGCAGTGCCTAGACAAATACCGTCCAGCCACCATCGGAAACCACTTTTATCGCTTGGGATTTTTTGGTGAAATGTCTGCAAAAGCGTTTTATGTACACAGAGAGGCAGTGTTGGTTTCCTTTCCCCAGGCAACAGAACCCCAGCTCTGTCGGGGGGCCAGGAAGAGGTAAGCGTGTCTGAACTGAGGCAAGGGTCTGCAAACTTACTTACTCCAGGCTTTTGCTGAAGGCCCAGGTTTTACCCTCTTGCCATCCTGCTCAATGAACTGATCCCACTAACTCCATACCTGGGGATTGATGCTAAGGAATTCATTCTCAATTATAGGAGGAAAAGAGTAACCACATGAAGATGATCATGAGAGCTTTATAAGTGGATTCCATCTAAATGCCCAACATAGGGGTATGTTTAATCTATGGTTGATCAGCTTGATAGAAAAAATCTGTCAGTCATTCAGTGCAAATGAAGATTAGGTAATAACATGAAAAGTGCTTATAAATTTGCTTTAAAGCTGTAGTTTTTGATTGGGGATGATTTTTTTTTTTTTTTTTTTTTACCACCCAGGGGACTTGTGACAGTATTTGGAGATAGTTTTGGCTGTTATACAAGGGGCAGGAGGGTGGGGCTGCTACTGGCATGTAGTAGGTTGAGGTCAGGGACACTGCTAAACATCTTACACTGCACTTGGCTGCTCCCCCCCCAAAGTATGATCTGGCCCCAAATGTCAGTAGTGCAAAAAGAAAAATTACACATGTATACAGACGTTTGCATTATGACCACTATTACATTTCCATACAAATGTGTTGGCCTGGAAATGAAGGAAGCAAACAGACCAAATGCTAGCTTTATCTACTCATCTCTTCCCCCAGATTATAAGACTATGTTTTCCACGCAGTCTGTGCGGTGTGCAGTTTAAAATTATTTATACAAAATAATATACATTGACTTAAGTCTTTTAATGGACTTCTTAAAGTCTTCAGATAGTTTTATTCATGATGAGTTGACAAATGCATAACTTAGTCTAAGAGTAGAAGTGGAAGACTTGCTTATTCTCAATAAGGACACATTGGCTGACTCAGTCACTTGGTAAAGGGAGAAATTGATATAAACTTTAATGACTAGGTATTTCTATCATGGAAAAAATCACAAAATGTGATTTTTTGATCCGTAATTCAAGGTTCAAGTGAAAACTATAATTTTTACATAAATGCTGCATTTATTTTTGACAGCGTCCAAAGCACTACCATTTAAAAATTACTCCAAAATGGAAAAGCCTTCTACCGTCTATCTCCTTATCCTTTTGCAACCAAATTTCATCATCAAAAGCTTACTTTTTACCAACAAAAACTGATGCCTTGCCTACCAGTGAGAGTCTAGGGCCCCCAACTAGTGTGCCTTTTAAGTCTCTACCTGTTTTTACTGCTTTCTGTCTTATTTTTGCATGCTCTTTCATTTTGATGCTTCTAAAATGCTTTGAGGTGTAAAACTATCGTGGTTGCAAGAACCGAATGCAAGGGGAGCAGCTATGCAGAAAAGGCTAATATTCTCTCCTCTGAATTGAGTTCATGAATTTTTACTGCACAGACTATGGCTGTTAAGAGAAATCCCACCCCTGCCACCCTCCCTCCACATTTGGTAGTTCTCAGGTAGATTCCCAAATAGGCAACTTCCAAATCACTGTCCAGATCTTACAGCCAAAAGAACAGGACAAACCGTGACTTCTCCATTCAGAGAACAACCAGACTGAGAAAACAAGATGCGTATGGAGGACAGTGACCCAGCCCACATCAGCCTGCTGGCGTCTGGAACCATGGTCTTGCTAGGTTACACCAAGAGAGCTGAACTGACCAGAGAAATCCCCCAGCCCATGCTGGGTTTTGTGGCAAGGGAATGGAAAGATTTTGGGAGACTGTACTGGCCACATATGAGGCCTTGCAAAAACACACACCGAGTGGGTTTCATTCTGTGAGCAAGGCCATCAAGAAGATTCCAAACCTCGAGAATTACAGTAAATATTCCATCAAACCCAAGACCTGACCTATACCTCCAGCTTGGTGCTATGTTCTCAGCAACCTGTCTCGGTCTCAAAAAGTTCAAGGAGGCCAAGCCCTTTCTTCTAGTCTCCCTAACTGGTCAACTAAAGCAGGGATTAAATGTCTTCAAGGCCTTGGCAAAAGGAAAGGACCAAAAAGGCAGGCTTCTCCAATGGCAGAGAGAACCACAAGAGGAGTGCGCCCAGTATGGGAAGCTGTGGTCTATAAACATCCTTCCCCATGACAAGGCCTTATTGGATGCTCTCAGGCTTTTTAAGGGTTTACCCAAGACCAACAGGCAGAGAAACATGCAGGGAGGATGTATCTAGACGAGCATTGCCTTTGCCTGGCTTGCCTGAAATGAAACTATGGGGAACTTCCAAAGTGCTTCACCTTTCCAACTACATAGCCTACTCATAGAATCATATAGCATTCTCCAAGAAGGATGGACGCTGGGAGAAGAAAACGTAGGCCCTATGGGGACATCTCTCGCTGAGAGGAATTCTTTTTTAATGATGTGGTATGTTTGGCTGGATAACTCTTGATGGGTTTAAGCCCAGCAGCCAAGCATACTCAACAACCATGTCTACCCACCAGCAGATGTAGTTCAGGGAACCCTGAGGGGCTCCGTCCACTCACCAGGACTGGCCGCATCTCACAGAAAACCAGGAGGGAAGCCAGCTCAATGTCTTCACTGTACCCATTCTTCAGAGGAACAGATCTAAATCCTGCAGCAGAAAGGAAAAACAATGCAAAGGCAGGTAATTAATGGCACGTCTCCCTGACCATAGCTTTTTGGGGGGTACCCAGGGATCACATGCTTAGTCCAAGGAGCAGAGAGGCCAGTGCCCCATAGTGTGACTGACTTTCGGGAAGCCAGAGGTCCCGTCCTGATGGGTATGGAGAGGGGCTCCAGAATGCAGGCTTGACTGACAGGTCCATACAGAAAAGGGGAGTTAAAAATATCTGCCGGCTAGAAATGAAAATGATTCACTCAGAAGAAATGAAAACCCACAGAACATTACACACTGAATTCAGAGTGACTGCAGCTGTGGTTCAATTCCTTAAATACTCCAGAGGCCAAAGATTCAAAGGAGTAATGAATTCTCACATCCATTTTCTCCACTTAGCCCTTTACAAAGCATAGGATGACGGGGGGAGGGGGAGTGTCTTTAAAGATTTCCAATGGGAAGAAATCTTTCTGCCCCCTGGCAGTTCAGAGCCCTATTGATCATCCTCCTCTGAAAGCCATTCCCTATTTACTTAAATGTTAACTTAGAGGAGGGTTGAAGTAGAGCTGAATTCCCCTGCCACCACCACCCATTAAGTAATGTTTAAGGCAGCACATCTCAGAGTCTGGTTTGTCTCCTTGTTTAGTGAAGTGGTGGAAAAGAACACACGGTGAAGGCCCTGGCCGGGCCACTCAGTTGGTTAGTGTTGTCCTGATACACCAATGAACGCATAAATAGATGGAACAACAACTCGATGTTTCTCTCTTTCTCTCTCTCCCCTCCCTCTCCCCCTTTCCTCTCTCTCTCAAATCAATAAATTTTTAAAAATACAGAGTAAAAATGGAAGTCTCACTCCCATTCACTCATAATTCCTTATTCCACAAGGAACCACTGTGAATAGTATTATCTCAAAATAGCTTATGCATTTCAGTTTCCTTTAACATCGCAAAGGACAGTACTCTGACTTAAGCAATTCTGAACCTTACATTTTCCATTTTAACCCTGTACCTTGGGGATTCACTATATGGCCCTAGGTTGATGTGAAAGTTGTTTTTTAATTAAACTTTTAAATTTAAGTAAATATGCAATATTCTACTTAGTTATATTAGTGTCAGGTGTACAATATAGTGACTGAACATTTTTATACTTTACAATGTGATTGTCCCACTCATTCTAGTAACTATCTGGTACTGTGCAAACTTATCACAATATTATTGACTATTCCTCTTTACCTTTTTCACCCATCCCCCCCATCATCCTCCCCTTCTAGTAACCCCTTTTGTCTGTTTCTGTGATTATGGTTTTGTTTTGTTTTTTATTTTTTTAGATTCCACATATAAGTGAAACCACATGGTATCTGTCTTTCTCTGATTTATTTCACTTAGCATAATACCCTCAAAATCACTCCATGTTGTCACAAGTGGCAAGATTTCATTTTTTATTGCTGCATAATAGTCCATTGTGTGTATGCGTATGTGTCATACCTGCTTTATTCGTTGGACACTTACATTGCTTCCACATCTTGGCTATCATAAATAATGCTGCAATAAATATAGGGGTGCATATATCTTTTCAAATTAATGTTTTTGTTTTCTTCAGAAAAATACCAAGTGGATCAAAAAGCTATGATACATTTATACAATGGAATTCTACACAGCAGAGAGGAAGAAGGAACTTATACCCTTTGTGACAGCATGGAGAGCAGTATGCTAAGTGAAATAAGCCAGGTGGTGAGGGACAAATACCATATGATCTCACCTTTAACTGGAACATAATCAACAAAAGAAAAAAGCAAACAAAATATATATCATTGGTATCTTCATACTGCTTTTCCACATGGACCTCACCAACTTGCTGTCCCACCCACAGTGCACAAGGGCTCCCTTTTCTCCACATCCTCGCCAGCACGTTATTTGTTGACTTTTTGATAACAGCCATCCTGACTGGTGTGAGGTGGTATTTCCTTGTGGTTTTGATTTGCATTTCCCTGATTATTAGGGATGTTGAGCACCTTTTCATGTCTGTTAGCCATCTGTATGTCTTCTTTGGAGAAATGTCTTTTCATGTCCTCTGCCCATCTTTTGCTCATATTTTTTTTAGTATAATTTTTTAATTTTTTTAATTGAAGATTTTGTTGTTCAATTACAGTTATCCGAATATTCTCCCCACCCCCTCCAAACCCACCTCCCTCTCTTGCTTCCACCCTCCCCCTTGGTTTTGTCCATGTGTCCTTTATAGTAGTTCCTGAAAACCCTTCTTCTCACTGTCTCCTCCCTCTCCCCTCTGCCTATTGTTAGATTGTTCTTAATTTCAATGACTCTGTTTATATTTTGTTTGCTTTTTTCCTTTGTTGATTATGTTCCAGTTAAAGGTGAGATCATATGACATTTGTCCCTCACCACCTGGCTTATTTCACTTAGCATACTGCTTTCTAGTTCCATCCATGCTGTCACAAAGAGTACAAGTTCCTTCTTTCTCTCTGTTGCATAGAATTCCACTGTGTAAAAGTACCACAGTTTTTTGATCCACTCATTTGCTGATGGGCACTTAGGTTGCTTCCAGCACTTGGCTATTGTAAATTGTGCTGCCATTGGGGTGCATAGGTTCTTTTGGATTGGTGTTTCAGGTTTCTTAGGGTAGAATCCCAGCAGTGGAATTGCTGGGTCAAAAGGCAGTTCCATTTTTAGTTTTCTGAGGAAATTCCATACTGTTTTCCACAGTGGCTGCACCAATCTGCATTCCCACCAACAGAGCATTAGGGTTCCCTTTTCTCCACAACCTTTCCAACACTTGTTTGTTGATTTTTTTTTTTTTGCTACTGAGTTGTATGAGTTTCTTGTGTCTTTTGGGTATCAACCCCCCATCAGATATATCATTTGCAATTATATTCTCTCATTCAGTAGGTTGTCTTTTGTTTTGTTGGCTGGTTTCCTTCCCTGTGCAGAAGCTTTTTAGTTTGATGAAGTCCCATTTGTTCTTGTTTCTCTTGCATGAAGGGATATATCCAAAAGATATTATTCAGACTGATGTCAAATAGTTTACTGCCTATGTTTTCTTCCAGGACATTTATGGTTTCAGGCCTTACATTTAAGTCTTTAATCCATTTTGAATTTATTTTTTGTATATGGTGTAAGAGAGGGCACATTTTATTTTTTGCATGTTTTTGTCCCTTTTTACAACACTACTTGTTAAAGAGACTGTCATTACTTCATTGTAGATTCTTACTGCCTTTGTCATATATTAGTTAACCATATAAGTGAGGGTTTATTTCTGGGCTATTCCATTGATCTATGTGTCTGCTTTTGTGCCAGTACCATACTGTTTTAATTATTATAGCTTTGTAATATAGTTTGAAATCAGGGAGTGTGGTATCTCCAACTTTGTTCTTCTTTCTCAAGATTGCTTTGGCCATAAGTTTTAGAATTATTCTAGTTCTGAGAAGAATGTTACTGGTAGGTTTATAGGAATTGCATTGGACCTGTAGATTGCTTTGGGTAGTACGGTCCTTTTAATGAGCATGGCATATCCTTCCATTTACTTGGGTCCTTTTCACATTCTTCAGTGTCTTATAGTTCTCACAGTACAGGTCTTTCCCTTTCTTGGTTGAATTTATTCCTAAGTATTTTATTCTTTTTGATGCAATTGTAAGTGGAATTTTTAAAATCATCATCTGAGGATGTGTTTATTGATTTGAGAGAGGAAGAGAAAGTAACATGGATGTGAGGAACATCCATTTGTTGCCTCCCATACATGCCCCAACCGGGGATCAAACCCACAACCTTGGCCCTGACTGGGGACTGAACCCATAACCTTTTGGTGTACAGAATGGCACTCTAATCAACTGAGCTACTTGGCCAGGACAGGAATTGTATTCTCTGTTTCTCCTTCTGATTGTTCATTATTCATGTACAGAAATGTGACAGATTTCTGTATATTAATTTTTTATCCTGCTACTGTATTGAATTCTTTTATTATTTATATTAATTCTTGGTGGATTCTGTATGGTTTTCTATATATAATATTGTGTCATCTGCAAATAGTGACAGTTTTACTTCTTTTTTTCCCAATATGGGTGCCTTTATTTCTTTGTCTGACTGCTATATGTCTAGGACTTCCAATACTGCAATGAATCATAGTGGTGAGAGTGGGCATCCTTGTCTTGTTCCTGAAACATGAACGACTTTCATGTTTTCACCATTGAGTATGATGTTAGCTGTGGGCTTGTCATATGTAGCCTTTATCAAGCTGACATGAGTTCCATCTAAAACCACTTTAAGAGTTTTTTTTTTTATCATTAATGGATGTTAAACTTTTTTCAAATGTTTTTTCAGCATCTACTGAAATCATTATAAATTTTATCCTTAGTTTTGTTGAATGTAATGAACCACAGTACTTGTTTTGGGGATGTTGAACCACCCTTGCATCCCTGGTACAAATCCCACTTGATCATGGTGTATAATCATTTTAATGTACCGCTGAATATGGTTTGCTAGTATTTTGTTGATAATTTTGGCAGCTGTGGTCATCAGGGATATTGGCCTGTAATTCTCCTTTTATGTGGTGTCTCTCTGGTTTTGGTATTAGGATTATGCTGACTTTGTAGAATGAATTTGAAGTGCTCCTTCCTCTTTTTTTGGAACAGTTCGAGAAGGATAGGTACTAATTCTTCTTGAAATGTTTATTAGAACTCACCTGAAGAGCCATCTTATCCTGGGCTTTAGTTTGTTGGGAATTTTTTTATATTGTTTCAATATCATTGCTCACACTTGGTCTGTTCAGATTCTGTTTCTTTCTGGTTTAGTCTTGAAAGGTTGTATGTTTCTAGAAAATTTATCCATTACTTCTAGATCGTCCAATTTGTTGGTATATAATTGTTCAGAGTATTCTTTAATGATCTTTCATATTTCTATTGGGTTTATTGTAATCTGTCTTTCATTTCTGATTTTATTTGTGTTCTCTTTTTTGCTTGATGAGTATTGCTAGAGGCTTGCCAATTTTATCCTTTTTTTTTTTAAAAAAAAGGGAACCTCTTTTTTTTTTAAGATTTTATTTATTTATTTTTAGAGAGGGAAGGGAGGGGGAGAGAGAGAGAAACATCAGTGTGCGGTTGCTGGGGGACATGGCCTGCAACCCAGGCATGTGCCCCGACTGGGAATCAAACCTGCGATGCCTGGTTCGCAGCCCGTGCTCAATCCACTGAGCTACACCAGCCAGGGCAATTTTATCTATCCTTTCAAAGAACCAGCTTTTAGTTTCATTAATCTTTTCTATTGCTGTTCTGTTTTCTATTTCACTTATTTCTACTTTGATCTTTATTATTTCCTTCCTTCCACTTACTTAGGATTTTTGTTTGCTCCTCTTTTTCTAGTTTCATTAGGTGCAAATTTAGATTGTTTATTTGGGATTTTTCCTCCTTGTTGAGGTAGACCTTATATAGCTACAAACATTCCTCTTATAACTGCTCTTGCTGCATCCCATTCATTTTTTAAGGTTGTATTTTCATTTTCATTGGTCTCAAGGAGTGTTTGATTTCCTGTTTGACTTCCCATTTGACCTACTGGTTGTTGAGAAGCATGTTGTTTAATCTCCATGTATTTATCCTTTTCCCACTTTTCTTCCTGTAGTTGATTTTGATTTCTAGTTTCATGCCAGAGTAGTCAGAAAATATACTGGATATAATTTCAATCTTCTTGAATTTATTGAGGCCTGTTTTGTGGAGTTGTACATGAAAATATTCCATGTGCACTTGAGAAAAATGTGTAATCTACAGTTTTTGGATGAAATGCTCTATGTCTATCAAATCAAACTGGTCTTAAGTGGAAGTTAAGGTCATTATTTATATATTAATTTTCTGTCCATAAATTTTCTGTCCATAAAAAAATCTATCCACTGTTTGTGTAGTATTAAAGTCCCCAGCTACTATAATATTGCTATTAATTTCTGCCTTTATGTCCATTAACATTTACTTTATATTCTTAAGTGCTTCTGCATTGGGTGTGTAGGTATTTACAATTATATCCTCTTCTTGGATGGACCCCTTTAAAATTATGTAATGCTCCTCTCTCTTTTTACAGTCTTTGTTTCACAGTCTATTTTGTCTGACATGAGTATTGCCACCCCAGCTTTCTTTTTGTTTCTGTGTGCATGGAATATATTTTTCCAACCCTTCACTTTCAGTTTGTGTGTTTTTCCAATCCAATGTGAGTCTCTTATAAGCAGTGTATAGATGGGCCATGTGTTTTTGTTTATCCATTCTGCCACCTTATGTCTTTTGACTGGGGTACTCAGTCCACTTACACTGAGTAATTATTGACAGGAATGTGCTTATTGACATTTTGTTAATTGTACTTTGGTTGTTTTTCTGGTTCCTCACTGCTCCTTTCTTCTTCTCTTGCTCTCTTCCCTTTTAATTTATTGGTTTTCTCCAGTGGTTTAATTGGATTGCTTTCTCTTCATTTTTTGTGTTTTTTTAAAATTATATTTTATCAATTATGCTATTACAGTTGTCCTGATTTTTCCCCCTTTGCCCCCTCCACTCAGCACCCCCCATTCCCTCAGACAATACCCCCACTATTGTTCATGTCTATGGGTTATGTGAATAAATTCTTTGGATACTCCATTTCCTATACTGCACTTTACATCCCCATGGCTATTCTGTAACTACCTATTGTATTTCTTAATTCCCTCACCTCTTCACCCATTCTCCCAGACCACTCCTCACCTTTCTTTAACCTTTGGCATTTTAATTATGATGTGTCTTGGAATGGGCCTCTTTGTGTACATTTTGTTTGGGTCTCTCTGTGCTTGCTGGACTTGCATGTCTATTTTCTTTATGAAATTAGGGAAATCTTTATTTTTTCAAATAGATTTCCAATTTCTTCCTCTTTCTCTTCTCCTTCTGGCACCACTATAAAGCTAATGTTGGAATGCCTGAAGTAGTCTCAGAGGCTGCTTACATTATCCTTGTTTTGTTTTTTTTTTTGGATTTTTTTTCTTCTTGTTGGTCTGGTTGGTTGTTTTTTGCTTCCTTATGTTCCAGACCATTGATTTGAATCTTGGCTTCATCCACTCCACTGTTGTTTCCCCGTAAATTGCTCATTTCAATTAGGGTATCTTTCAATTCTGACTGGGTCTTTTTTATGTTGAGGTCCTCATTAAGTTCCTTGAGCATCCTTACAATCAGAGTTTTGAACTCTGCATCTAGTAGATTGCTTATCACCATTTCATTTAGCTTGTTTCTGGACTTTTGATCTGTCCTTTCATTTGGGCTGTGTTCTTTGTCTTCATGTTTTAGCAGCCCCCCCATCTTTATATCTTTATTTCTATGTATTAGATGATTTTGAATTTTTTTGGTATGATTACCATGAAATTCATATATATGTATATATATGTATATATGCATATATATGTGTGTGTGTGTGTATATATATATGGAAAGAGAGAGAAGCATTTAGGTTCAATCATATTCCAAAAGCACTATAGTTTTGCTCCCCCCAATCTTTATTTTTGATGTCGTTTTATATCTTTTTATTTAATGTATTCCTGATTATTTATTGTAGTGATAGTTAATTTTGCTACTAATATCTCTTAACCTTCATGTTGGCTTCTTAAGTGGTTGGTTCACTGTGATATTGTATATTTGCCTTTACCAGTGATAAATTTTTTCTTTCCTGTATTTCTGGTTATAGCCTTTTCTTTTCTGCATAAAGAAGACCCTTTAACATTTCTTGTAAGGTCAGTTTACTGGGTGTGAATTTCTTTAGCTTTTGCTTGTCTGGGAATATCTTTATCTATTTCAATTCCAAGTGATAACCTTGTCAGATATAGTATCATAGGTTGTAGATTCCTTTTTTTTTTAAGTTTTATTTTTCAATTACAGTTTACATTCAGTGGTATTATGTATTAATTTCAGATGTACAGCATAGTGGTTAGATAGATTCCTTTCTTTCAGCACTTTAAAGATCTCCTCCGCTACCTTATGGCCTGTAAAGTTGCTTCTGCAAAATTAGCTGATAACCTTATGGGGTTTTCCTTGTATGTGATTTCATGTTTCATTCTTGCTGCCTTTAAGGCTGCCTATTGATCCGTAACTTTTGCCTTTTGAATTGCAATGTGTCTTGATATATTGTAGGTCTCTTTAGGTTCAACTTGTTTGGAACTCCCTGTTCTTCCTGGACCTGGGTGTCTATTTCCTTTCCCAGATTAGGGCTCTTTCTGCTCCTTTCTCTCTTTCCTCATTTTATGGAATTCCTACAATACAAACATTAGGGTGCTTGATGTTATCTCAGAGATCTCTTACTATCCTCATTTTTTTTTTCATTTTGCTGTTCTAATTGGGTGAGTTCCACTATTCTGTCTTCCAGATAGCTAATCCATTCTTCTGTATTAATCAATCTGCTGTCGACTCCTTCCAATATATTCTTCATTTAAATTATTGTATTCCTCATCACTGATTGGTTCTTTATTACATGTTCTATCTTTGTTGAGGCGCTGAGTTCCTCTATTGTATTCTCAAGTTTGCTGAGCTTCCTAATGAGCATTTCTTTTAATTCTTTATCAAGCAAATTACTTATCTCTGTTTCATTGGGTTTTTCTCTGGAGTTTTTTTCTTATTCCTCCACTTGTGGCATATTCTTCTGTCTCCCCATTTTGTTTGACCTACTGTGTTTGTTCCCATGAGTTGAATGGAATAGATCTCCCTTCCAGTCTTGAAAGAGTGATATCTGCATAGACTGCATTGAATAGTTTTGGCAGTCTGGTTGTAGTCGGGGCAGGCATGTGAGGTACCTTGTATGTCGCCTGGCCTGAAGGAGTGGGTTCCAAATGGGGCATTCTGGTGTGTCTGTGCCTCCCTGCCATTTTAATCTGGGTGTGGCTACCTGATGTAGACTAGGCTGCTAGGTGCATTCTTGCTGGGCCCCATTGTTTTAACTGTCTGGAATCAGAGCAAGGTCTGGGTGGGGCTGCTTTGCATGCCTGCATCTCAACATCCAGTTGCATGTGCACACACAGCTGTGCTTTGCTTGTTCTGCTCCCTCTCAAAGTAGTGCTACTCCTCTGAACTCAGCTGCACCCCTCCAACTCTGCACAGCAGCCCTGTTGCTTTAATTGTCCACCCTTAGAGCAGGGTCTGGGTGAGTAGCTCTGCATGCCTGCTTTTCAGTGCTCTACTAACTCTGCTACTTCTCCAGGTGGGGCACCTTTCCTGCACATAGCAACACCCCCCTCACTCTGTGTGGGGCAGTCTGTGGGTGGGCACTGCAAAGTTTTGCTTGCTCCCCAACTTTCTTCTGGTGAGGCAGCCCCACGTGCATGGGCAGCAGTACCTCACTATCTCTGGAAGGGACAGTCCTGCATGTGGGTTCCTCAGTGTTTTGCTAGTTCCACACTCTGTCCAGGCAAGGAAGCCCCTCTTGTGTGCAGCCTAGTGAGTGCGCAAAGCAGAACCCTGCTGTGTCCGCTGGATCAATCTCCCGTCGGAGGCATCCCTTGTATGCAGCTATGGTGCCTTCCTCTTTCTGCTGGCTCCAGCTCCAGCTCCAAGAGGGGTACCTGGGGCCTACAGGTCAGCTAGAGGTCCTGGATGGAGCTCCTGCCCACTGTCCATATTTGGGGGAAATGTAAGCAATGGCACTCAGTGGTTCCTCAGCCCCCAGAGAGCGGTCATGGTACCCCAACCTTCTCCATGTGGTCGCTTTCTCTTACTTGTTGTGTAGATGCTTTTCAATAGGCTCACAGCTGTCTCTCAAGAGGAATGGCTCTGCATATAGGTGTATATCTGATATGTCCTTGGAAGGGTTGGGCAAGCTTAGCATCCACCTACACCGCCGTCTTGGGCCCGCCTCTCCAACTTGAAAGCTTTTTTTTGCACTGTATCTACTGATTCTCAGGACAAACAATACTCAAATTAGGGCACTCCCACACTATTTCACCAGTCAGGTTTGTTCAATGATTAGCCTTATTTCTCTTAGAGAAGCTTTTACACTATCAGTTATAACCTTTAATATCTATTGAATCAATTGCTTTTCACTGCTTACGATGAGGAAATCGGCATGCTTACACAACCCTGTACCTTCTCTCCCTCTTGGTACCCTGATTTGTTAAAACCATATTATTTCTAAATCAACATGGCATTGTAATAAGTGTGTTCCATTTTGTAGCCATAATTCTCCCACAAAGGTAGGCTTGTTTATATTTTTCTGACATTTATACAGCAAAACCAAAAGAGTATTACAAGAAGCATTTGTACAATCACTACCTAGATCTCACCATTAACCTTTCACTACACTTGTTTTATCACATTTCTCCACCCATCAATCTATCATGTGTATTTCAAAGTCAGATGAAGACTCTGTACACCGTACACTTTCCCCTGAATATGTCAGCATGCATCTCATTAACTAAAGTTCAGTGTGTGTTTATAGTGTTCTTCTTCTGATATAAAATTGGCACACACAATGAAATGCATGATTTTCTTTAAGTGTCCAATGCTTACCACCCTTTTTCTGAACATTTCCGTTGGCTAAATTTGTCTTTGTTTTCTTTAGTCTGCACTCCTGGACAGATCCCTGAACTGTGCATGTTTGAACACACCTGCCCTTTAATTTTATGCTTGAGTGACAATGAGTGGGTATAAAACCCTCAGGTCTTACTCTTTTCCATGGAGGGTTTTTGGGGACATCGATCTCCTTGAATACTGCTATAGGGAGGTTTTGAGGGAGTTACTCCTTACATAGGTGATGGGAATTTTGTTGTTGGCTGGTTTGTGGTTTTTGCCCGGATATCCACAGAATTCTTGCAGTCTAGCCCCGTGCTTCTCCAAGTCTGATGCAGATACAAACCACCTGTGGATCTGATTACAGTGCAGATTCTGACCCTGGAGGTTGTGGGGTGGGACTGAGCTCCTGGCTGGTCTGTGGACAGCAGGTAGGGCTGGGGGAAGAATTCAGTCTAGGTGTGGATCGACTATTAGAATGTACTGGGATCTAAGCACCCCCTGGTCTGGGGAGCCCGCCAGGCAGCCTGTGCCCTCCAGCTAACATGCTTCCAAGCAGAGTGGTACTACTGCACTCAGTGTTCGCCTCCGGACGGGGGCACTGTCACCTCTGCCAATGTCTCCAGCTCCACATACCTCCTCTCCTTGCCCAGGTCCCATGGTTATGAGCGGCCCTTCCTGAAGTATTGGGAAGTAGGACTGAAAGGGGTTTGCCAATTTCACCAAAAACAGTTTAATTCTGTTTTTATTCTTGTTGGTTTCCTGTTCGTTCTTGGCACAGAGGAAAGGGAGCTAGGACGTCTTTGGAAGAGTGAGCAGTGTTTTGGCTCGGGAGGAGTAGAGGAGGCCTGGCGAACAGGAAAAACGTGAGTTTGCAGACAAACATCTGGCTTTGCACCCAGCTCTGGTCTTACAGGTGTGTGACCTTGAGCAAGTTAATTAACATCTCTAGGCCCCAACGTGCTTCTATTTAAAAAGCAGAGATGATAAAAACCTCTTTCACAGGATTGCTATGAGGATTAGAAGAGACAGAGTTTAAGGCACTAACACAATAAATGATGTTTTTCTTACTGAGCTCCAGCTGGCTTAAAAGCTTAAGCATGTCCCTAATGACAATGGGCACAGTTTATTTTTGAGTTCAGAAGGCCCCCAATGCCTTATGCACAAAGGGCTTGTCCATTTTATTTCATTCCCTCCATAAATGTTGATGTGCCAGGCATTGTTAGAAGCTGGAAAGGAGAGGGAAAGAAAAGGTCCTTACTGAGTATCTCACAGTTGGGTGAAGGGTCACAGTTTTCATCATCGTTGAAGCTTTGTGCTTTGTTTGTTAAATCACAGCACTTTCTAGATGAACTGACACAATTTGGTGGCTGCTAAGGAGGATTCATCAACTTTCCCCAAGACACTGGGAGGGGCTGCCTTGCTCAGGTGCCTTATTTTTCAAGTGGACATGGGTTAGGAATAGGTTGGCATAGTTGCCATAAGAAGGAATCTGTCCTAAATGTTGTTTATTTTAAAAGAGGCACAAGCCCTGGCTGGGTGGTTCAGTTGGCTGGAGCGTTGTCCATATAGCCAAAGGTTGCGGGTTTGATTCCCTGCTGGGGCACATACCAGAGGCAACCTATCAATGTTTCTCTCTCTCTCTCCCTAAAATCAATAAACACATCCTCGGGTGAGGATTAGAAAAGAAAAAGAACCAATTTACAAAGTTAAGAACTGCACCTAAATTGCTGGATTTAACGTAGTTTCCAAGGTAGTGGGCGAGTGAACCAGGAGGGGTTGCCAAGCATCTGGCCTCCCGGACTCACACGGGAGCACCTGTTGTTCTCCTCAGCCAGTGAGGAAGCTGGGTGTTCCTGAAGTGCTAAAAGGCAGTTTAAACATTTTTCAAGTTCTTGCTTATGTTCATTTCCTTGATGGTAAGATGGGCAGGCTCAGTCTAGCTGTTTTCTCGAAATGCCACCCAAGGAGCTGGCTAAACACACAGGGATCCCAACCTGAGCTGTCTGAGTCCCACTAAGGAATGGACTCAGGAACCTGCATTTTCTAACTGGGGTCCCAGCATGTCTACCGGGGCAAGTCTCCAGTGGTGGATTTGATCAGATTTATGATCTAAAAAACTAGGGAATATCTGACATGTTCCAAGTTTGGGGGGGGGGGCAGAAAACAGGACCCAAGGGCCCCAAACATCAAGAGAAAAGACTGTGTTTGTATATAAATCACTAAAATGAGAGTGACCATTTGTTTTCTCTTGAAAAATAATGCTTAGAAAACAGGGAAACAGCGACATCGTGAGGAGTCCAGAAGGATCTGTGCTCTAATGTCTCAAATATGAAGGGAGGGGAAAGGGAATTCGAGGGAGAGCCTGTTTGGCAAACACTCTATGTAAAGTCCAGCAGGTAAGTAGATGAGACAGACTGTATCCGGGAAGCAGCACCACGCTCATGGCACTGCTTCCCGCATCTCCTCCCTCCCGAGCATCTACCTCCCTGGCTTGGAGGGGTGGGACTCAGTCTCCTGATTCTTAGGAGCTGGTCACATGACCCAGCTCGGCTTGTGTTTTGGAAGAAAAAACAACCGTCCCACTTTTATAGAAGACAAGAGCGAAGCTCTGAAAGCTTCGGCCACTCGCCCAGATGACTCAGGAGAGGTGAGCCTACAACTGTAACTCCCACCAGTGGCTGAGGGCCTTTTCCTTCCCATCCAGGGGGAGGGCGAGAGCTCCAACCAGACATAGGCCCCTGGCTGAGGACAGGCAATAGGCTTCTAACCTTTCAAATGAAATCAAATCACAGTGCCAGGTGGAAAACCAGCCAATAGTCCAATTTTGCACACAGACATCTGACTTTGAAGGGCCCAGCATCCCGTCTGGTCAGCGCCCCCCCACCCCTGTGCTGAACCACAGGCTGCACCTGGGCCAGCTCAGGGAAGTGCCACGAGATGAGCTGTCCCAGCCACCTAATCGGTTTTGCAGTGATTTCCTAAAAGCCAGGAAAAATGCTTTTTATTCTTTTTAAAGCCATCAGCATAGGCCAAAGAACAATGCTGGCCCAAACTGAACATCTTAATTAGAAGCCGCTTACCTGATTTGATTCCTTTAATAGGGTAAGTGGCGTGAGCGAGAAAGTTGGGATCGCTGAACATGTCTTCCTCATACACCACGAAGCGCAGAAACGCGAGGTTTGGATCATAAATTTCGAATGTCACCTTCTCCTGTGCTGGAGCCCAAACAGGGCTTAGGCCATTGTCATCTGGAAGGTGATCAGAGCTTATTAGAGGCCCCGTTCATCCTGCCCCCTCCTGGAAAAACCATCTCTACACTCAGCGGCTTTGAATCTCCTTAGCAACCTTATAAACACGCATCTATGCCCAGATTTGAGAAAATATGAATAATCTTTTTCCCAGTAGCAATCCTGGTAAAGCTGTTGTCACAGGCCTGAGTAAGGAGGGGGAGGACCTTGTACCCCTTTATACAGCTCCCATCTCAGCGTCCTGGGAGGCGGTGGTGGAGCAGGAAGAGGTGGGCTTGGAGGAGGTAAGAGGGACGGGGGTGCGTTAGGGCATCTGAAGAGGTAGAGCCAGTGTGGGTTCTGTAGTTGTCAGGGGAGAACCAGCCTCATAGATCAAGGCAGGCAGTCACCCTGCCACCCTCCACAAACACAAGTTTCACCGGTCAGCGTGTGAGTTGTCCTTGGGCCACCTGTCACCAGGGGCCATGACCCAGGTCTCAAAGGGCCCCCAGTTCACGGTTTCTTCCTGACTTAAAATGGAAGAACACACATTTGTCTGGGCTTCCCTGCCCTCTGTGGGAAAAGTTCACGCAGGTTAGGCTGCAGCCTTTGGGTCGGACAGTCACCTCCTCTCTGCGTCTCTGCTGCTTAGGCTGGGACTACGGAGGTAAAGCCGGTGGGCTGCTGCACAGAGAGCCAGAGCCTTGCTGGCCGGAGTTAGAGGCAGTCACAGTACTGGGTACAAGTCCAACTGCTTAATCACCTGGTCCTTTGCTTCCCCTCCCAGAGCTGAACTACAGTGAGGAAGAGGGATGAAGGGAAAGGCCTGGACAGCCAAAGCGCATCACAGAACCCCCAACGAAGGCAGCCCCAACACAGGGCCCCACTCCCTGGAAGTGTGAGACGAGGACACAACTTACTCACAACCGTCGTCTTGAACTTGTTGTTGTCGTACTCAGCTCCACATATTTCCACCTCCACGAAGGGACACGCAATGCTTCGTCCGGGCTTGGGCAGATGGCGAGCCCCGAGAACCTAGGACACCGAAGGTGAGTGCCGGAATCCTCCCAGGGCCGTGGTGGGAGGGCTAACAAGTTCTGTGCGGGTGGTCTAGCAGGGAGCTCATTTTTGGTTCTAGCATTAGACCATATGAGTTCAAAGCCAGCCTCAATTTCTTTATCGGAGAAGTCCTAACAACTTTTTGAAGTGGGTACCACCGCTGTTTCCCTCCCATGGATAAGGAAATGGAAGTGGATTCCCAGAGCTGTTCAGACGAGCCAGGATCAGAGCGCCCATGCCATCTAAGTGAACAGGTGCGCCTCACCTGAACACGAATCACATCGACCCATGCACAGGTGGGCACCTACAGACACAGGGCGTTTAATCACTTGATTTCCCAGCTCGGAGGAAAGGATGAGGGTATGTGTGATTTTCTCATAAAGGCCTTTGGTTACAAATGCTTCATTTTTTTCTTCCTAAATCTTATGAGAAATGTAGTTTATTTTTCTACCTTTCCTATTTTCCCAAAGGGGAAAAAATAAAAATTCTCACAAAAGGACAACATATTCTCTGAAAGTTGAATGAACTTTAAAAAGCTTTCACCCTGAAAACTGGACATTATGGGGACAAACATTCCCTCCATGGAGACCAAATGGCCATTTTCCCACATGCATTCTTTCCCTCTTTTCCTGGCCAGAAACTGTCCTCACCAGGACCCAGGAGAAACCCCCATGAACCCTCAAGCCATGTCTGGGTGGTGACAGTTTAAACAAGACAACAGGCATCACTAGGCACAGGGCTGGGCCTCTCAGTGCCGCCCTGGCTCCCTGGGCGAAGGACAGCAGGGCCTTACCTTGACCGTCAGGGTCATCTGAATCTTCCTCTGGGACTCGGGTGGCAGGGGGTCATACTTATCCGTCCTCATGCTCTCAGGCTGTAGGACGTAGCCGGTCCTCCCATTGAGTGAGAACAAGGCCTGATTCATCTGCATGTACTTGTCTAAGAAGGAAAGGGCACGGTGGTAAATCTGGCGGGAAAGGATGGCCTCCAGGGCCACAGGGCTGGCAGGCCAGGGTCTACACAGGTGATTATTCCCCAAAATAGTATGAGCCAGTTGTTAAAACAGATATCTAAACTCAAAGAAAATATGGGTTTTTAAAAATTCCACATTACTGGAAGAGAAGCATGGACTTTTTAAAACATCTCAGACCAGGGAACACCTTTCCAAGTATGACACCAAATCCAGAACCATAAAAAAAAAAAGTATAAGCCACTCAAAGCTAAAAATGTCTACATAGAAAAAAAATTCCATAAAAGTTAAGACACGCTATAGAAAGAAAAATCCTTTTAACTCGAATGACAGATAAACAAATACATCTAAAGTCAACCCAGGGAGAGACCTGGTCGATGCATGCTATAAATACGTCCACCCCTAGAAGAGCTGGGTCAGGAAAGAAAAAGCAAGTGCTTCCTAAATACGTGAGAAACTGGTTCACGTGACTCAAAACAAGGGCAACACCAATAAGGGAAACTTTAATGACAGTGTGATGGCAACTTTCGTCTGTCAGATGGGCAAAGATTGATCAAACTAAGCTGGTGAAGTTACGCCAGAAGGGTGTATTCAAATGCTTTACCAGTTTGCACTCCCACCCACTATTTCTACGGAAGCCCGAGGATCTCACCTCAGGCACCCCTGGACATAGGTGTTCAGTGATTGTCCTTCGGGCAGTTGATCAAAATGCTAGTGCTGTTTAACCCACCCCGCACATCTGAGAATTGTCTCACAGAAGGCAGTGCCATCTGTAATAGCAAAGGATGGGGGATAACCTAAGTGTGCCTCAGAAGGGGCCTGGTTGAATAAACGATGGTTCTAGTCAGTGGAATCCTGTGCAGGCATAAAAGTAATAGAAAGGACATAACTGATGAGCAGATCCCCAAAAGAGACTTAAATAACAACAAAAGTGCAAAACACTGGGATTTATGCGTTTATATAAAAAGAATTTCACATGTTGGTTTTCTGCAGCATGTG
This sequence comes from Tonatia bakeri, assembly GCA_004024845.1. Classification (NCBI taxonomy): domain Eukaryota; kingdom Metazoa; phylum Chordata; class Mammalia; order Chiroptera; family Phyllostomidae; genus Tonatia; species Tonatia bakeri. Next base: position 155,847 of record PVIA01003034.1, on the reverse strand, counting down.
AATATCTCTGGAGGAGAGTCTGAGCATGAAGCCCGAGCATGAAGCCCTCAAAGACAGATATACCAGGAGTGCAGAAGGAAGCCACTGAACACCTTGATCCAGCTGTGCCTGAAGCTGGGACAACTCCTAGGCTTTTTAAATATGTGAGCTAACGAATTTCCTTTCTTTCTTAATCCCGACTAATTCAGTGTCTGTCACTTGCCTTGCCATCACAGAACCTGCCAAATAAAAGTGCCCACTGTCAGATGTGCCCATCAGTCCCCTTAGTCACTCTATTCAACTGATGAGCCTCACACTAGCATGCTGGTTGAACCAGTTCCTAAGACAAATCACAGGTACTGGGACAGCATATTCCACCAGAGGCCCCAGAAGACTGTGCCTGGAATGACACTATCGTCATCTTAGATTTACTGGCCACGAGTTATCCCCTTACCTGCAGTCTGGAAATTGAGTGCCACCATTTGGGAGCCACACAGCCAGAGGCGGAAGGGATCGTAGTTGGAGGAGTCCACCCTCTGTCCCTTCGGGTACACGCGGGTCAGGGCCTTCTGATTGTACTTCAGGAGATCGATGGGTTTCTGCCTGACGACGCTGTCGGCCTTCGTCTCCACAAAGGAGCGGATTTCTCGGAAGTCAGGGTTTTCTGTACAGACGGAGTCACCGTTTATTGTGTGTCTCATGCATTATCCGAATGTGAAGGCTCATAAAATGAAACCAGGAAGCCCTCTGACAAGACATGCACATGGTCCTGATGCCAGTCCCATAACTGGGACTGCTGTGGGCTCCTGCCCTTCAGGGATCCTAGCTATTAAAAGGGATCCCAGTGTTCCCACAGTCTTTTCATCTAGGATTATTGTAGTTTTCTTTTTAAAATTACCAGCAGGTTCGCACAAGAAAACACAAAAGAAGTGCAAGCATAGAAAGGGGGAGGGTCAGGGAATGGCCTCAGGGATCACTAGGTAGAAGGAGAGTCCATTCTCCCCTCTTAGGAATGGCTTCCTCAGCAGAGATGCTATAGGTTCAGAGGAGTGAAGCAAGCCTCCTGGTGGAGAGGGAATCAACTGCCTGCAGGAAAGGCTGTGAGAGAGAAGGGGGAGAATAAATGGGAGAACATGCAAACAATTCTTTGCTTGGGTGAAGCTCTGCTCCTTCACGTCCAGCTGTGGTGGGACAACCCATAACCTGCAACGTGGAGGTGCCTGGGGAACAGCCTCCTAGTGACAGTTAATTGTGGGGTTTAGTACCATTTCTCTGGTACCATACCTCCTTGGTCCTAGAATCACACATTCTTGAGATCAAAGATAGGATCTGCTGCAAAGGTTCAAAGAAAGGAGGAAGGAAATGTGAATGGGACAATTCTAAGGTCAAAGAACTGACTACTTTGAAGAATTTGGTTTAAGAGTCATTTTTGAATCCTTCTGTGCTAGATAATTGCCTTATATGGCAAAGGGGGTTTTGCAGATATTAAATTAAGGAGCTTGCCATTGGGAGATTACCTGGGTGCTAAATGTTACCACAGACCCTTTTAATAGGGAGTATTTTGACTACACAGAAGAGAAGGACATGTAACCAAAAGGCAGATTGGAATGATGCAGCCACAAGCCAAGGAATGTTGGCCACCAGAATCCAGAAGGAGTGGCTGAAATCTGTCCACACCTTGACCTCAGCCTAGAGATACTGATTCCAGACTCTGGCCTCCAGGACTGAGAGAATAAAAGTGTGTCATTTTCTGCCACCAAGTTTGCAGTAACTTGTTATAGTAGCAGTAGCAACCTGCCCTGCCCTCTGAGAGGGTTTTTCTCCTTAGATGCGAGGAGGGCCTGTGTAACTAGCACCCTGGCTCTGAGGACAAATGCAAGGTGAAGCTCCACCTAGAGCAGTTAAGAATGAGCGGGAACCACACTGGCGGTGCCCTGTGACGACGCCAAACTCAGAGGAACAAGAGTGTTCACGACGTGCGGAGGCAGAGTCGTGGGAGACAGTACCTAAGTTGTCTTTGGTCTTGCTGGTTGGCTTGCAGTAGACGACCAGGTCCGACAGCTCGATGGCGATCGACTGGTTCTTCTCCCAGTACTTCATGTTGTTCTCCTGTTTGGGCCGACTGTCTTTAGTTTCGGCCCTCCGGCCAGCACCCAAGAAATCCCATCCCCCAACCCACCTGGCATGCTTTTCTCCCCTCTGACTGCCGTCTCTCCTCTTGGCCCTCCTGCACACTCAGTTCTTTAATATGATTGAATGTCTTCCTTTCCCCTGTCCCTCCTCTCTTTCCTTCCTCTTCCTGTCAAAACTCTTGACCAAGTCATTTCCACCCAGGACTGCAGTCTGTCACCACACCACTCTCCTTAACCCTCTCTGCTCTTGGCTTGCTGGCCTATGAACCACTGTTCCAGTTCATCCAATTCTAATTCTCCAAGCCCATGACCTCATGTCCTCCTGGGCTCTGTAGAACACAGCATCCTTGTCATAAATTGCTGGCCTGGGCACCCCTCCTCTCTGTGCATAGTCCCCACTGGCCTCTGATTTCTCTAAAATGCCCCAGAGCTCACATCTCAGGTCCCCGGAACCACAGCAATGACCTCCTGGCTTCTCAGCCTACAGTCCCTATCCTCCCTCCTCTGCTAGTCCATCAGATCCCTCCTCCTTCTTCTCCTGGACCCTTCCCAGATCATGCCTTCTCCAGGAAGCCTTCCTGGATAACTCCAGCCAGAACTTGGGAAAGAATGTTGCTTCCCTCAAACCTTTGAGAGTGCTTACTATTTCACCCTGGCCTTGCTCGGCCTCATACTATCCCTTGTCTGAATGTCCTGTACTGATGTCATTAATCACTACAGCCCAGACCTTGTTTCCCCACTGAGACATGTCCCTTGGAAGCAGGCCTGTGGGTAGCAAGTGTTCAGGTGCCAGGGAAAAAGAGGGGCTACAGAACACAGTGGTAATGACAGTGGGGACTGGAATCAGAGACATGGGTTTGAAAGCCAGCCCTGCTATTTATTAGCTGGGACACCTGGGCAGGTTATAGGCTCTCTCTCTGCACCTCAGTTTCCTCAACTGTCAAGCGAGGCTAACACGAGTACCCCACTCCTAGAGAATTAAACAAGGAGGCCTTGGCACCCTGCCAGACATGTGGCAAACAACAGGTGGGGACCACTCAGGTTGCTCCAGAAATATCCCCCAGGCAAGGATGGAAAAAATCCACTCTTTAAACAGGTAGATGTAGGCACCGATTTCTTCTGGAAGAATGCCTTCACCCATGAGTGCTCACATAAATCGTGGGGCCACAGTGGACCTTAGTAATCAATGACCAGCAAAGGAGCCTTTTATATGAGCCCCAGCAGCATCTAGATCACCAGGACAGATTTGCATGTGACCAGAAGCCTCCAAAATTTGCTCTAGCAGCTAGCTCATCTACGCACACACCTAAACGTCACCAGCCCTTCCCACACTTTCTCAACGCAAGCCACAGTGCCGAGGCCAGGGCGGGTTGCAGTGGGTGGGAGGGGCCCGCAGAGAGGGGCAAAGAAGGGTCAGCCGCACAGTCAGTAGGTAAATGCCGTCAGGGGAACAAAAGCCTTACTTATTTTCGGACTTTGGGTGTTTTCTCCTAGACCTTGTGTCAACTTGGCTTGGTGACTTCATCACAGGGTTGTTTGGGAACAGGAAACGCAGCAACCACACAGTTCATCTCTGACGACAAAAGGGTTGCTTTCAGTGCAGGGGAGGCGGGGATGGCCGGGGTGGGGGCACGCCTATAGTGAATCATGGAACTTTGGCCTCACAAAGCACAGAGCAATGCAAGTTATGGACTTCATTTTTTTTTTAAACCTTAGCAGAAGACATTATCAGTTTAAGACGAAATATCAGTTGCTTCCTCAAAATCTTGTAACAGTTACTCTCCAGACTAGCAGATTTTGCCGCCGGGCCATCTTAGAATATGAAGTCACAGCACATTTCTTGGTCAGGCTTTGGAAGCTCACTAACTAGATGGATCTTAGTGACTGGTGTTTTTCCACGGACTAAGTGGGCCAGAGATCGTGCAGAATCACAGGGCCCTGGGCATGTTCACAGGGACAGGTGCAGCTGTGAGGCCTCGGCCAGGCGCCCCCAGCAGTAAGTGAAGAGCTCGCACGTACACACATGCGCACATCGCTCTCCCAGAGGCAGGATAGGACAGGGCCTCCTTCCTCCATCCCCACCAGTCTTCTTATACCTGGCTGGGCCCAAGGCAAGACTCAGTCAATTCTGCTGACTCCTGTTTTTTAGCCCTTCATAGACCATAAGACTTTACAATATTTTCCAATGAAATCTTAACAGATGTAAAAACCAATTAAAGAGGAATGTACATCAAAGGAGCCTTGAACAGTGAGGCTTAACTTCAGAAACCATGCAGGCGAGGAGAGAAAGGGGCAGAGAACCTTCAAGTGAACTCACATTTTTCTCCATGAGAAGTGGAGGGCAAGGACGCAGCTGGCAGAGCCTCATCACCATGCCCCTGTGGCTCTGCGCCCAACACTCAGCCCCCCTTCAGGAGAGAGGTTTGGGTGCCTGAGACTGAAGTCTCCCGAGAACAATTGCTAAAGGCTTTCTCACTAGTGCTTTTCTCCATCCTCAGCTTTAGTGCCCAGAATCACAAATACTAGAACATACTTAAGAGGGTCGCATGCTGGCAAATGGCGCCATACAGTTCATGATGACAGCTATTCAAACAGCTATGTGAACACACATCTGTAAGATAGAGGGAAATGAACTTTCAAATGAGCCTTGGGACAGTGGCGCCCCCCTGTGTCTGGGAGCTGTAATACACTGAAGGCACAGGGGTAAATGAGATGCCCACACCAGGAAAAGTGGGAAGAAGAAATTTTGAGCCACAGCTCATCGTGAGTGACTGGTGATGAGTGACAAGCCTTGGGATGAATGAGGACCCAGGTGTGAGGCCTCTGAGTAGATTCTGGGATGGGAGAGACGACGGGCCCCACCAGGGAGGGTGCTCAGCCCACCAGTTCTCTATAAAGCCATCTAAAAATGAGGACTCCACTCCAGGGTGTTGAAGGGGTAAGTCACAGTGACCAGAGACAGGCCAAGCTGGGAGGTCCCCCAGGGGAGGGAGAGACTGGGCTGCTGGTGCCTGGCCTTCCAAGTTCACTGAAGGAGGAGGACCCATCGAGGAGCCCAAGAGGTCCTGGGAAAACTTTAAAGTCAGTCCTTTGGGTCAAGACCTGTCTTAGAAGCAAGTGGGCATGTGGGAAACCCTAAAATTTCTTCCCAGTTCTACAGCCACAAGAAAGAGCAGATGGCACCTCACGCTTCCCCGCACCCTCCTGGTGTGACCACGACATGACAGTTAAATACCATCAAGAACTGCGACCTCGCTGAATGCCTGGCACCACGCCCCGCACTTTTCATGCTGTACCTCATTTCATCCTCACGTCCCCTTTTCAGGTAGGTGCCTGGCTCCTCGCTTGGCAGAAGAGGAAAGTGAGGCACGGAGATGTTTGGTTGCTTGTCCAGGGTGCAGCCCTTTCAAGAGGCAAACCAAACCTCTTCTTCCCCAGAACCTAACCCTTCTCAAAACACTCCCAGCCCAACACTAATGCACCGCTCAGGATAACCCTGCAAAGTTCACACCCATCAAGAGTGGAAGTTCCTCCATAAGCACACACACTTCTGAAGGCAGAGAACAGGGTCCTGCCAATACAGTTTTCCCAGAGTCCACTGCAGGCCCAGGGAGGCAAGCCCAGTGCATGCTCGCTGTGGGAGGGATCTGGCCTGCTTTGAATAATTCTTAGAGACGATAAAATATTCACAATAAGAAAGGCAAAGCCTTCTTGTTAACATACGGCCCCAAACATCAAGAGTCACTGCACACACTCTGAACCTTCTGAAGTTCCCAGGGGGACCTCCAACATCCCTTTCCTCTATCAAAATGATGGGTGCTACCCTACTGTCTGAACCCACCTCATCGCCACTCTGAATTCTGTGTGGCCCCTGGGGCTGCTCCTCCTGCTGCCCGGACCCACCTACGTCTCCGCAGAGTGCCAGGGGCCTTAGAATACCAGGCCCACCTTAGCCCAGGTGAGCAGAGGGCCTACCTTGGTGTCAATCTTCCAGGTGATCTGCCGGATGCTCTGAAACCATTCGAAGAGCTCCTCCACCCTGTCTGCGGCAAACTCCACCGGAGGGTCCCCCTGCTTCTTGGGTTCCAGGATAAAGACGAAAGGCTTCTGGTTTTTCCCCTGTGGGGCTTTCACTTTGGGGAGAGAACACCACAAGTCCTGATCAGCCTGTCAGAAAGCCACGAAGACCAGACTTCACGTTGCCTGAGCCACTCTGAGCCCAGCAGTCAGTGCTGATGGGGACACCTGCTTCGTGTCGGGCAGTGTCTGGACTCTTGACACATGTTTCTGGTTAAGGTGCGGAGCAGCCTGAGTTGTGTTCTCCAAAAACATACGCCCACAGCCTGACCCCCGGTGCCTATGAACGTGACTTTAGTTGGAACCAGGGCCTTTGCAGATGTACCTAAGGGTACCTAAGGATCTCAGGATAAGACCATCCATGGAGTTAGGCTGGACCCTGCTTCCAAGAACTAGTGCCCTTAGCAGAGAAGAAGAGGGAAATCTGAGACACAGACACAGTGAAGACGGCCATTAAAGACACAGGCAGAGACTGGAGTGACGCAGCCACAAGCCAAGGGACACCGAGGACCACCAGTAGGAGGGAGCCATGGAAGAGATTCTCTCTGCAGAGAAAGTGTTTTCTAGGTAAAGAAATTAAGGCTATGAGAAGAGAAATAACCTGCCAAGTAAGATTATTCACTAACTTCTCTGAGCTCTCATGTGCCAGGCAATATTCTAAGTAGATTACACGCACCATATCTTCTTTAATCCTTATCACAACCTTTTGGGTGCTTTCTTGTCCTATCTACTTTACAGGAGTGGACACAGAGACTTGTTGAGGGAACATGACACGTGCAAGATCACATAGGTAGTAATGGCAAAGCTGAGGCCTGAACGAGACCTGACTCCAAGCTTCCCATCTGTCACCATGCCTCCAGGTACCTGTGCCCTGTAAACATGGTGCCGGAAATGATACAAAGAGCAACACAGGTGAGTCCCAGCTCGTCCGTTAACTTGCCTGGGAACCTCAGGCAGGGCTAGTGGGTGCTCACAGGCATGGTTTTCTCATCTGTTAACTGGAATCAAGAGTCCTACTCTTACCTACCCTAGTAGATTGTTGTCAAAAAAACAAAAAAAAAAAACAGGCAATAAATGGAGAAAGAAAAGTGCTGACACTGAAGCAGAAATTTCCCAGCACTGTTGTTATCCGTGGACCACGCTCAGGCCTCCCCAGCAAAGGCCTTGGAGGGAACACGCCCAGGCTGATGAACTGATGGGCTGCTTGGGGCTATGGAAACTTGGGCTGCCTGAGAAGAACTGCCATGTGGGCTTCTTGCCCAGATTGTTCTCCTCACTGCCTTCAGTCCCTTCGAATGGAAGCTGCTATGTCCCCACCTAAAAGCGGGCATGGTCAGGGCACAGGAAGGCCCTGTAATTCACAGCTCCTGCACTGCTGCATGCACCTGTGTGCTTGGGATGTGCGTTCACATCTCCCCTTGCACCGGACTCCAAGGTGAGTGGGCCAGGTTTCCTGATGCCCAGCTGAGCAGCTAGGAAGTGGAGGGTCAGGGAGAAGTGACAGGCCCAGGGTCTCATAGCAACTGAGAGGCAGGGCTGGGCTTAGAACCAGACATTCCCAACTCCATGCTCTGCGGCAGCTGGGCCAAGAGCCCAGCCCCTCTTAGAAAAGCATGGGAAACCCAGGCAGATCCCTGAAATGATGAAGACGTTGGGAATAACAACATCTAACACTCGTCTAGCACTTACTCGGCAGAAGACTCAGCATTAGCACTTTGCAGATATGAATAGCAGACCTAACACTGCAATCAGGGACCAGACTGGCCCAATACTCAACTTCAGCAAGAGCTGCCTCCCTGCTGGGAGTGGTTCTGAGGCCAGACTCGCAGTGGGGGGATTTGGGTGGGAATCCAGGCTAAGGCCATGTATGAACGCACCAACGTTATAGGCATTGAGATCCAGTATTCCTCTGCAAAGAGACCCTAAGGGATTGTCTTCAATAATCTGTGAAGAAATAAGATGTAACTCATGTTAGTTTTAACAGGTATAATCATAAAAAACAACTAGTTTCCAAAGCACACCATTTAGCAGAGACACTGCCGGTGGAACTGTTTAAAATGCATTTTCATTACAGGATACGTCCAGGGGGAGAGAGCTAAATAATGAAGCCTGTGACTGACAGGGGCCGAGCAGTGAGCAGGTGCTGGCAGGTTTGGCGTTTCATTTTCCAATCCATAAGAATGGGCCTTGTGAATTCTAGAACTGGTTTGGGAGCACTTCCATGGATCTGGCTTCAAAAATAACTTGGGCCCTTTTTTCTGACATTACAAGATGGGACTATCGGGCCTCCCGAAGTCCAGCTCAAGAGCCTTCTGTGACTCTCCAAGTCCCGTGGAAGCAACATCCACACCCTGTGATCTGACTTTCAGGCTCTCTGGGAGCCCCGCTCAGCCTTCCGGCTCTACCGCCCAGGGCCCAGGTGCGACAGGGAACACCCTGGTGTGAGGAGAGCTGGCAGAACTGTGCGTCTGGCCACTGCGCTACTCCCCCGCCTCTCCACCAGGCTAATGCTGTGTGGGTAGGGGCACCATGGACCAACACAGTAAGGGTGTAATTTCTCTGCCTCAGGTTGAGCACACTGAACACAATCACATTCCCACCACCACACCTCTGCTTGGGCTGTACTTCCCACTTAGAATTAATTCCCTCCTGTCAGTCTCTTGCTGTTGGTCTCTAACTTGTCTTTTAAGGCTCAAATGCCCCTTCCTCCACGCAGCCTTCCCAGATTGCCCCAACTCCCTTAGAAAATTCCTTGGGCTCAAACAGGACCTTGAAGTCCTCAATACAGAGTTCATCCCTGGTGCAGTGGCATCACTCTGAAAGTGGCTGCTCTTTGAGCCTTCCGGGCAAGAGAAGGCAAGGAACAGAAACCAGGTTTGCAATGCCACCAGGAAGGCCTCAACTCACCTGGCACTTTGGCCTGCTTGCTTATTCACACCAAGCATGCTCTGAATGGCTGGCTGGCCAAACTAAATGTGTTTCATTCGCAAGCTGCTTTAAGCAAAGGACACATTCCCCTTTGGCCATTTTCACTCCAGAGAGATTTCTCCTGCATATCCAACGCCCTCCAGCCCAGCACAACCTGATTAAAACATGGTCGGTCACAGTGACTTCCACCCACAACAGCTCAGGGGGCCATCCTTCTTTCCACGTCACTCTGTGTCAGAGCTCCACGGGGACCACACAGCAGTGTGTATAAAATGTACCCGCTGAGATGGCTCAGTGGATTCCCCGAAGGAGCGGCAGGTCCCTTCCTGCAACGATGGAGCCTCACCTGCTTCTCCAGATCCTCCACATCAGCCGATGAAATGTCCTCGACGTAATTGGACGGGAAGTACTGCTGGATTTTGGTTCCATAGTCTCCTTTCCACCTAGGTAAGAACAGAGGGAATCAAGGGCCTCGCCAGCAGTGTTAACAATCCATTACTGCTCCTTAGATCCCAGCTGCGGGCGGGGGAAAGGGCAAGTGACGGAGCGGCCACAGGAGGTGCTGAGAGAATGGAGCACTCCAAAGGGCTCCCCTGCTTTTCTGCATCAGCAATGAGTGAGACCCGGGGGAAATCCTCTTGCCTTTCAGTCAAAGACACCGCAAGTCAAAAGTTTCAGTGCTTCACGTGGGCTCCACAGGCCACATGAGACAAGCTCTGCTCTAGAGCAGGGAGCACCATGAGTTCAGAGACAAGAGGGAGATAAAGAAGGTTCTGGGTTGCCAAACTGCCTGAAATCAAATTCCAGCTCCATGACCAACTCATGGGTCCTCCGTGCCCTCTGTAAAGTGGGGTAATCCCAGTGCCTCCCTCAGAGGATTTGCTGGGACTGCATGGGTTAACACGCACTGAGAGCTTTAAACTGCACCTAGTACACAGCAGGCGCTCAACAGTGTTCTTGTTGTTCAGGTAAAACACCACCCCCAACCTCCTTCCTACCCCCCACAGCAGCACTGATAACAGCACGGGACACAACCGAGCTATGTTCATTCTGGACTCAACTGAACTGTGGCATTTCCAAGATTCCTGTCCCACGTCCAGTGCCTGGACAAGCAGGGCCCCTCCCTCCAACAGCCCTTATGGGTCACCTTGTGCAGCTGGGAGCACTTTCCAGAGTGCATCTCTGACCACGCCACACTGATGGCTCCCGAACCCGTCAGGATCAGGTCCAGACTCCTCAGCCTGGCAGTCAGAGCCCACATGGTCTGACCCCAGGGGCTCTTGGACCTCCCTTGACTCCTGACTCCCCATGACTCACACTCGACATTCTTTCCAAACAACCGGTCACCCCTCACTAATGTCCCTGCTATGCTGCCCAGCTTCCACGCCGTGGTCTGTGCCCTTCACATCCAGCTTGCTCCTACTATTTTAGGTTCAGCTCAGGTGTGCCTCCTCCAGGGAGCCTTGCCTGACTGCCTCCTAGGCTGAGTGCTCTTCTGTGCTCCTGTGGCATCTGTCCCTACAGATGTCAGAGCAGTCCACTTTCCCCACTATGTGAAACCTTCCTCAGTCTCGATCAAAGCTGTACCGGGGGTGGTGGGAAACATCCCATTGTTTATCGACCTACACAAGCAGAGTGAAGGCCAACTGTGCCACAGCCTCGTGTAGATACAGGCTCACCAGCGGTACGCCATTTTTGCCTTTGTTTCTCCAGGTCCATCTCAGGCAAAAGCTGGCTGTATTAAAGGGGACTGTTTGCCCAGAACTGAGTGATTTGTGCCTGCTCTCCGGGTGTGATTATTAACAATAACATTCTTTTCACTCTCAAGTACGTCCCAGGACGCACAAAAATTATTTGGTCCCCTCAGCTCTACTGCAACCAGTTTGGGAGGATGCACCAAAGGGGGTCTGACATGGGCACCCCCCCAGATGGCACTGTTGTCACTGGAGAGGAGGAGAAAGGGGGGCACCCCAGCTGGGTGGTTTGCTCACAGCACCTCAGCAAAGGCCCTCATGCCAAGCTCTTACTTCTTCTCAAAACAACAGCCTTGGGAATGCATGGATATGTGCACCAGAGGAGCGGAAAGGCAGGAGCTGTTGCCCCCACGCACAAGGGTGTGACCTGCAGTGATCACCTGGGCTCCATCCACAGCTCCGTCTGTCAGTCATCCTCACAGACAGATATGAGACCTCAACAGAGGCAGGGTGCAAAGGCACAGCGAGGGGGTGCTAAGGCCTGGGGGAGACCTGGATCATGGCCGTGCCACTCAGTAGGAGGGATCTTGGAAAGTCAAACCTCTTTCTTGGAGGGAGGCAGATGGACAACACTGTGGTTGGCAATCTGGGGCTGAGACCTTGCAAGGGGGCCTCTAGGTTCCAGTGGGGAGGCCAGATGGGGGACAGATAGCTCTGCTGTTACCTTTTTTGACTCTGGGAAATGCAGGTAAAAACTGGGTTGGAGAGGGGGTTCTCTAAATTTAAAAACTTTGAAAACCTCTGGACCCCATCTGTACATGACTTAGGTTAGGAGTGTGGGCTCTGGAGTCAGAAGGCCTGGCTTCAAATCTCAGCTTGCTGTGTGGCCCTGGACACCTTACTATACTTCTCTGTGCCAGTTTACTTGTCTATAAAATGCAGGTACTGACAGAATCAACCTTATAGGGTCGTTGTGTGGATTAAATGAGTTATTTCAAATGAAGTATTTAAAACAGAGCTTAACACACAGAGGCACACAATTTGAGCTGCTATCCAGAGTTCTAGGTCAGGTTCAGCTATCTTGTAGGAAGAAGTGATCCTGATCTTGGGAGGTGCTTGAATCCCTGCCGGTGCTCAAGGTTATGAACAAATTCTTATGGCTCTAAGGTAGGAATCACCCCACAAAACTCCCTACCCTGGGGCCTACGGCTGGGCAGTGAATTTTTTTTCCCCACATGAGAAGAGGGAAGAGCTAATAAACCCTAGCACACCAGGTACCTTTGGCCTAAAATGTGTCCACTTCAGCCCAGGATGGGGCCATTACATATGGCATGGAATTAAGCCATTGCATAAGAATTTGAATTTAAGATAATGTACAGGATTATATAATGGGAAGAGCCTGTGCATTTTAATAGCTGTGCAACTGTGGAAAGCCTCATTCACCACATCTGTAAAACGAGGATAACCCTAGTCATAACTCCACAGGGTTGTAATGAGGATTTGGTTAGATGACGTATGAAAGCAACTAGCACATGGCAAACAGTAAGACCTCAATAAATGGTAGCTGCTATTACAATTAAAATAATATATATGATGTGATATGATATTGATCTATGTAGTATAATAATAATTGTTATTATTATTGCTTATCCACTCTTCTGAACAGAGCACGCATGCATCAAGCCACTTCCCAGACAAGGCAGAACAGGTCAAAGACAGCTCAGAACGCAGATAAGAGGGGTCAGAGTTCAGCCAGCACTTGTGTCTCACTACCAAAAAGTGACCAGTCAAGTTCATCCACCAAGCGGCTCAGCCTTACCAGCCCCCGGGCTCCTTGGAGACGTTGTGAATGAGGGCGCCACGGTAGAAGCTCAGCTCATCACTCTGCTTGGCTTTGTAGTCATACAGAGCTTTCACAGTTCTCTGAGGCTTTCAGGGAAAACAGAAAGGAAAAGGTCAGGCCCCTGACATGAGTAGAGGGAAGCCTCTGCATTCACTGGCGCATTTGGTTCTTCTCTTTAGGGAGCAGGGGCTTCAGGCCAGGGTTACTGCGCCATCTGCTGGCAAAATGCAAGCATTGCGGAGGCTCCATAGTCTCAAAAAGTCACCAGGGAGCAGGGATGGGGACTGTCCCGTTCAGAGCCAAGGGCACCCAAAATTGCTCAATTTCCTCAACAAAAAAAGGATGTGGCTTTCAGATTAAATCACGACCGGCACCAAGTCCTCAGTGCCTGCGCTCAACATTCCTCCCAGAAGTCCAAACTCAATACCATTCCTGGCCATCCTGGGCCTCACCAATATTTACCTAGGCTAAGGGTCCCCTAACTAGATTCCTGAAGGACACTGACATTTTGCAGGACTGAGGAACTCCTCCATAAAATTCATCAAAAGGTGATTGCTTCACTGAGAGAAACAAGCCAGAATTTACTCAGAGTAAAATTTGTCATCAATGAAATCTGTTTTAATGCCTGCTTGGCAAGCATAAATCCATGGTAAAATGAATACCCATGCAGCAAGCAGATATTAATGGGAAAACCTCTGAAACTGTCAGACCTGTTTAGATCAGCAACGTCACCTCCCAACCCAAGGGAGGGGGAATGGGTTTTACAAGGAATCCAGTAGAACTGCTCCTTAGAGCTGAGTCTCTGGAGTCAAACATGTGGGTTCAAGTTTCTGCTCTGGTCCTTACTACTACATAACCTCGAGGCTCTCTCAGCCTCAGTTTCCCCATCTAAGAAATGGGAATTAAAACTTTACATGCCTCACAGGGTTGTTGAGCCTTTTATTAAATGAGGTAATGCATGTAATGACAAAAATGACATCTAACCTTTATTCAGGGCTTACTATAGCCAAAAACACTGCTCTAGGCCTTTTATCTATGGTATCTCCTTTAGTCCTCCCAACAACTCTAACAAGTAGGCAGCAGCATTATTACGCCCATTTTACAGGTGAGGAGACTGAGGTACAAAGAGATGAAGTATCCATGCCTGAGGTCAACCAGCTGGCCGGTGACTGACTGCAAAGATGAATCAATTAACATAAGTCACCGCCATAGCTCACAGATGTTCTTTAATGAGCAATCTAATCTGGATTCTGCAATTCTACAGGAACTGGGGCCAGAGGCTAACCAGGCTTCCGGCCCTCGTCTCCTCCACTGCAAACAGAGCCTGCTCTGCCTGTGCATCTTGCTCCAAGGGTGGCCATGAGAATTAGAGCCACATCTTTCCCCATGAAACTTCACAGCTCACTGCCAGCCTCCAAGAGGCAGAGGCAGAAGCAGAGGCAGAAGCAGAGGCACAGCCAGAGGCAGAAGTGGGAGTGGCATACAATGGCTTCTACAAGGAGCAATTCTCCAGCCTGACAGGTGGTCCTTCGTGAACTGCCCAGATACAAGCCACCCATCAGATGACCAAGCAGGCATGCAGCAGCGCAAAGTGGCTAAGAGCACACACCTCACACCCAGCTGCCTGGGTCCAAATTCTAGCTCCACACCTTTCTAGCTATGTGACCTTGACTTCCGTGTGCCTCAATGTCCTCATATGTACAATGGGCACAAAAAATAGTACCCACTGTATGGGGCTGTTGTGAGAATTAATGAGCTATCAAGTGTTTAGAACAATGCTTGATGTATGATCATTGATATGTTATCTCATCTAAAAGAAATAATGCAAAAGATGCCCAGAACCTCTCATGTGAAGCCCGTTTTAGGGTCAACCAGGAAAGCAAAGACCAGAAATGACTCACATGGCTGCTGATGGGGACACAGCTAAACTGGCACAGCCACCCAGAATATCGTGCAGCACAGAAAACATTCTTTTTTAAAGTTAAAATTCCAAGCCATGTATTTCATCTGAACCCCTTGGCCTGCCAGGTTACACAAAAATGGTCATTAAGAAGATTAGCGATGGAGAAGCCCACACGTGGCCCAGTGGCAGGCGAACACAGAGAATGAAAATGCCAGGGGCAGGTGGTGGGGACTGTCGACACAGACGCAGACCAGCAGAGGCAGACCACCCAGCAGAAAAGCAGGCGGCTGCTGCATTAGGGTGTTGGGACAAGGCTGATTATTTTTTCCTATTTTCAAAGTGTTTTCTTTATTGTTATATCATTTTTCAATCATAATAATGGTAATAATTTTATTCTGAGGCATTTGCCGCAGCTGAGCAGCCTGCAATCAGATTCAGCATGCAGCCGTGTTCTGCTTGCCTCGTGTAGTACAGAAAGACTTTTCCCTACAACTGAAGTTAGTTGCCAGGATTTGAAAATGTGGAGGTTCCACATAGGACACATAGATTGCTGGCCTGTCTTCAGAAACTGGAAGGCCTGGCCTGCTCTCTGGACTGCTCGTGGGAGCGGCTGCCCGTGAGGTGGGCCGTGTGCTCCGCCGGCTACCACAGTCCCCACCACCCCCGCCATCTGGCTGACAGGAGGCCACGCCGTTCTTGTAACCAGAGTGTTTGTCACCTCCAATAAAAGTTTTTGCTGCCAAGCTATGTCCCCTAACACACTTTGCACACAGCTCCATTTGCCAACAACTGTTCCAGACTTCCTGTCTTGCTGAAAGGGATTTGCACTGGCCAAGGATTTTAAGTTTAAAAAGTAATAATTGTGTCTCTACTTTCTACAGAGCCCGCCAGCGGGGCCCCTTACTGATCGAGGACTTCATACTAACTGTGTGCCAGATCGCCCCTCAAACAGAAAACTCGCATCCCTCTCCCTCCGCAGGCTCAAACCACATCTGAGATGAGACTAGAGCGAGGAGGAAGGGGCTCAGAGTAAAGTCCAACCTGCCTGCATGGAATCACACCACAGGCGGGGCAGGAACATGAAACAGTGTTCGCACTGTGAGGAGGTCGGCGAACCAGGCGGAATTTATAAACACCACCAACCCGTCAGGGAGCAAGAAACATTCGAAAAACTTTTAATTAGAAGCCGTGTGGCCCAAAGGTGATTCATCAAACCTCAGAATTTTAGCAAGGCACGATCACATTAGGAAGAATCCTATTAACCTCGTCCATGACACGAAATGTCATGTTGTCAATCATCATTTCCTCTTAAAAAAAAAAAAAAAAAGAAAGAAAAAATATTTTTTAGCCAAGTTTCCCAAAATGTCCTCTCACCCTATGACCAGGAAATAGTGTGAATTAAAGGTCGAGACTGTACCATAGAAGGATTGATCTCACTGGGATCCACATACATTCTGCTGACATCATACAGGGAGTTTATGTCCCTTTCCTGGAAAAGAACAAAGAAAAATAAACAGAAACATCCATGCCCCTGGGACAGCCCCTACACAGCACGAGGATGCCAGCTGCCCTGGGGTCTCCTGCCCTCTGGCAGAAGAGAGGAAACCTCACAGCTTACTCCTGTCTTGTGGGGAGAGACAGTAAGGAGCTATAAAGAAGCTCCCCCAAATTTGGAAACTTTGCTCCAAATTGAGAGAGGCCCTATCCTGGCCTACTGTGTGCAAGACGCTGTGCTCTGTTGTTAAAACACAAGCCCTGAGTGTGTGGAGCGGCCATAGGTCTCTTCCTGACCCGCAATCAGGGTCAGTCCCTTAAAACTGGCCACCATGAAGTATTTACACCACGGAAACTGGCCAAGGCCACAACCCGGGGCTTCGTTCTGCAGAGAAATGGTTAAACGTTTACTGCACACACTGACAAGCCACCCTGCCCTCCCCCTGCTCTCTTCCACTGGGCTCTGGCCACACCAGCCAACTCTTTGTCCCTCGGAGCCACCTCAGGGCTTGCACGGCGGCTGCTCCCCCAGCCAGAACCAGCTGCCATCACAGCAACGTGGCCCATTCACTCCCTCTTCCAGGCTCCTGCTCACAGTCCAACCCTCAGCAGGAGGCCTTCTCTGACCTCCGCCACCCCAGTCTAACATGTAACACCCACCCCTACGGCACCATCCTGCTCGATTTCCCTCCTTGTAAGCCACGCTGCCTGACGACATCTTACTCATGTGACCATTTGTTACCCAGCTCCCCTGACTAGAACCCAGATTTCCCAGGGCAGCCTTGTTCCACCGCACTCTCGGGGTCTAGGACAGTTCCTGGCACAGGGCAGGTGCACAGTAACTCTCTTGTTGGTAAGTTAATAAACACACGCGATCGGGACTGAGACGAGGTAATCAGATCAGGTCTCCTTCCTGCTCAGGACCCTGCAATGGCTCGAAATAGAAGCCAGTGTCTGACAATGGCCCTTCACCATGCAGACCCAGTAACCCCCATTCTTACAAAGTTCTGCTCCCACCACGGCTCACTCAGTTCCAGCCACACTGGCTTCCTCTCTGCACCTCCAGGCATGTCCTACCTCAAGACCTCTGCACTTGCTGTCCTCCCTCCACACAGCTGCATGACTCACTCCTTCACCCTGCTGCTGCCTGTTCAGAAGTCTCCTCACTGAGCTCTTCCCAGACCCCCGTGGGGAACTGCATCACCCTGAACACACTTTTCCACCTTCCCATTCGTTTTTCTTCATAGCACCTATCACTACCTGGCAGTGCTCTGCACAGTTTTAAATTTATCTCATTTATTATCTATTGCCCCCACACTAAATGCTAAGCAGTGTGAGGGCAGGGTCTTTGTCCACTGTTTTCGATGCTGTACCCCCAGGACTAGAGCAGATCAGACACACGATAAGTGCTCAGTAAAAGTTTGCTGAGTGAACAGGTGAATCATAACCTCGGACAAGACATTCCACCAAACAACGTGGGCGTCGACTGCCTACCATGCTGTAGCGCTCCAGGAGGTCAGGAGTCACGGCATAGCGCAGTTTCATCTTCCTGTACAGCGCGTGCTTCTTGTAGTAACTAACGAGCTCCACCAGGCTCTCGAAGTAGGCGGAGGTCCCCAGCACGAAGTGCCGGCCGTCTCTGTTGATGCGACAGTGCTTCACCTTGCCCTTGGCCCTGCAGGGGGAAGACCACAGGGGGCTGACACACTGAGATCCCAGCAGCAGAACAACAGCTATGCAATTCCCATCTCTCGGAAACAACCTAGTTATCCATCCTTAGGGGACCAGATAATAAACAGGGTGCAACGTATCCATGGAACACAGTGATGTGGGTCTTTTCAAAGCAGACACGGAAGAGTCTGCGCCTGGGAAGGGGCAGCAGTGACAGGGGAGAAATGCTGTGCAGTGACTCGACAGCTAGCTCCCCTTGCCCGTCCCCTCCTCCCCAGCTACAGGACTTGACTTTGGGAACACCGGATCAGGGCTGGCAAACTATGACCCACAGGCCAAGTCCTCCCCGCCCCTGTTTTTGTAAGTAAGGTTTTATTGAAACATGACCACATTTGTTGTTTATATATTGCCTGTGGCTGCATTCACTCTATAACGGCAGCATGGAATAGTTGCAACAGAGACCATCTGGCCTGAAAGGCTTAAAATACTTACTTTCTAGTCCTTTACAGAAAATGTTTGCCAGTCTCTACTCTAGAACTCTGGGACTTCACGCCTAAATCTTTAAATCCCATCTAAAAATGTCCCAACTAGTCAACAATGGCATTTTTCCCCAAAACAAAGTGTCTTTTTTTTAATCCTCACCCGAGAATATGTTTTATTGATTTTACAAGAGAAGGGAGAGTGAGAGTGAGAAAAAGACAGAAAGAAACACTGATGTGAGAAAGAAACATCGCTTGGTTGCCTTCCCTACACACCCCAACCGGGGACGGAAACCACAGCCTGGGTACTGCCCAGACCAGGAATTGAACCCATAACCCTCTGGTGTGCAGAACAACACTCTGACCAACTGAGCCACCTGGCCAGGGCAAGGAAACAAGTCTTTTATTTCGTCACCCATTTCAAGCAAGAAGCAGGAAAAAATCCACAAAAAAACAGAGTCCTCAGTCTTACTAGCTTTTATCAGCAGGAACAGAAACATTTGGGAACAGAAGTTCTGACCTTAACTTTATAGCCAAGAGCATCTTTTTGTTAAAACTGTCTAACAGCAGTTACTATGGGTAAACTACTCATCTTTTTTAAAATGTGGCACCTTGGAGACATTTTTTATGGTTTTAAATAAAACACACATCCTCTTTAAGCCACTTCTTCAAAAAGCCTTGTTAAAAAATGCTAGAAGACTTCTGTTTCAGTAGCTTATTTGCAGTGATATTTTAATAAATTTTTTAAAGAAATACTGCTGAGTAGAAAAACAAGTTGTAGAATAAAATCACAGCACAATCCCATTTGTATTTTTAAAAACAAAACACATGAATGGCACTAAACATTTCCCGTGGGTGTGTAACACACATGTGTGAGTCTGTTCTTCTAGATGGAGACACCAGTTAGAAAGCTGTGCCTTCCACCACAACACGGACTGAGAGTCACAGAGCCACAAAGGGCTTCAGCCGTCACTGCAGTGTCTCCATTTTTTATGAGGAGAATATACTTAGACAATTAAAAATTAATTCTAAAGCTTTTTACAAAAGGCCCCCAGGCAGGGAGGCTGCAGGATGCAAAGAGCTGGTCAGGTTCTTGTTTCTTCCTTAGGCAGCTGCTCTGGGCCTGCTTCCTCGCCGCGGTGCTGGGGAGCCGCGGCACCTGTCTCCTGCACAGGGCTAGGGCTGCTGTTTGTCAGGTGACCCATGGTAAGCCCTGTGCAGTGTGTGCTGCACCCAGAGGGCACTTCATAAATGAAGGGCTAGGAAAATAGAGCCGAGGTCAAGCCAAAACGAGCTTCCCCGGGCAAGAGAAGGAGACGGGAACAGGGCTAGAGTATGAGCTGGGGTTTCAGGCATGTGTTGCTACAAGTCAGCGGTCACCGCATCCTGAGATCTCCGCTTCACCAAGAAGCACCTGGTCCCACCAAGGGATGTCTCCACCCTTCGCACCCAGACAACAACTGCACCTCTTCCCAAGGGTCTGAAAGCCCATGCTTCTCCTCTGCTGTGGAAACCCACCTAGAGGTCCAGTGCACGCTCTCAGGGGCCAAAACCACGCCCAGCTCAGGAGAGGCACCCGCAAACAAATATACAGGGAGGAAAAGGGCCCCGGACCTATGTCCTCCTCTGCTGGAGCCCCTGTGTCCTCCTCTCCCCATCCCCCAAAGCCCCTGTTCCCTGTCACCCTGCCTGGCCTGTCTTGGTGGCCCTTGTCACACAACAGTGCAGCGGTCTGTTCACAGGGCTGCCCTCCCAGAGGCAACGACGGACAGCGACGCCCACCCACACCCTGACCGAGTGAGCTTGAAAAAGTCTGTGTGTCCAGGACAGGAGGAGGTCTTATTTTTTTAATCCTTACCCAAGGATATGATCTTACTTTTAAAAAGTATTGATCTGAGAGAGACAAGAAGGGAGAGAGAGCAGAAAGGAAAACATTATTGTGAGAGAGAAACCGATCGGTTGCCTCCTGCATGTGCCCCAACTGGGAGTCGAACCTGAAACCTAGGTATATGCCCTGACTGGGAATCGAACCGACAACTTTCTGGTGTACAGGATGACACTCCAATCAACTAAGCCACTCAGCCGGGGGAGGAGGGGGTCATTGTTGACTGTTATGATGACTGAGGGCCCCCAACAAGCATGCAGCAGGTGAAAGCCAGACACTCACCATCTCACACAATGGAAACAACCTTCTCCACCCCTCCTCTTCAAGACACAACCTGCTGGACCAAGCCTTCCTGATGGAGAGACTCACTCAGCCTGCGCTTCCTGACTGCCTGCTGTCTCCCAGCCCATGCAAGCCAGGAGAAAACTGGTTAACGACCAGGAACACTTGGGAGTAAGATGATATCTCTCATCCCCACCAGACCACCGGCAGTATGGGAACAGGACCAGGCTATTTTGTCACTCCTATATTTCTGGAGCCCTGCCCAGGGACTGCCACATAGTAGGTGCTCACTGAACATTTACTGATACCTTAAAATTAAAAACTGGGGCTTTTAGGGCACCTCCGATCTCATGGGGACAACAGACACGCAGACAGGATGGTGGACACACATAAATCGGGCACCAGTCTTCACCTACATGGTCCCGGTGAACCGACCCCGAGCCCTCGGCCCGCTGGCAGTGCCAGTCAGCATCGTGGCACCCAGCTCAAGCAGGGGCCAGGGCGGGTACACAACAAGACTCATCCTTTCTGCTGCACCCTGTCCTGGCCCCCAGGTACAGCCACCTGCGAATACAGCCACAGAGAGGGCAGCATGGCACACAGATGGCCTCCTGAGGACTTTCAGGTGAGGCCTGCACCCAGGCCTGTCAGAGCCTCTCAGCAGGTAGCCAGCAGATTCCACCTATCTTGGTTGTTTGAGCTGCCGAGTTTGTTGTCTGTCAATCGCACCCAACAGCATCCTGACTGACAAGGCTACGACGTGAACCCCAGCACCCAGCGTGGTGGCTGGTGCAGCAGATGCTCCTTCAAGCCAGCCTGGTTCCCATCCAGGCAGAGGCAGCACCCCTACCAGCTTTGGGGAAAAGGGCAAAGGGCAAGACTAGTGCCACGATGTCCGGGGTCTCCCTGCTGGCAGCACAAGACACAAAAGAGCCACACTGGCCAGCACCAGCACATAGTAGGTCCTCAGTAAATGGCAGTGATAATGACAATCACCCCCTACCCCTGACCCGACACCACACACACACACACACACAGACACACACACAAAGGCAGCTCGGAGATGACTGACCGCAGAAAGGGGAGCCTGGCAGAGGAACCTGGGGACGGCCAGAGTAATAGGACTGGAAGGAACAGGGGCAGCCCGGGCACACCAGGGCCCCCACTGTCAGCTGATAGCCTCCATCACCACAAAGGAACATGGGCCGCAGCTACTGCCTCCTCCCACATTTCATAAAAAAGCAACCTGAATTTTCAAGTGAAATTTCTCAGTTTTTAACATCGCCATGCAGGCTGAGCAGAATAGCCACAGGCCTTGTTTGATCCAGTTTAAAGGCCACTTGCTTGAGACATCCCAGTGAAGAGCACAGGCTTTGGAGGGGAGCAGGCCCAAGTCAGAAGTTTGGCCACACCCTGTGGCTCCAGACAGCTCACTCTACCTCTCTGAGCCTCCCTGTCCTTACTTGTAAAACTCGATCTACCCCTCACCAGCTACAGTGAAGGGCTCAACCGGATGAAGCCTCGAAGGCAGCCCAGTGTCTGGGACATTGGTTAGGAACATGTATATACAGTAGCCAGTCTTCTATTAGCATCACCAAGAATCCACGGGGGTGGGGAGGACGGAGGGACAGCGTGATGAAGCAGATGTGGACTCAATTTCCAATGCCGCCATTGGTGGGAACTGAAGGAGTCCAGTGTGGTGGAGCAAATTAAAGCAGAGGATCACAGTCCTAGAGACGGTTGGTCTATACGGCCTTCTCACTGGCAGTGCTGGGCGGCAAGTAAAGCTGGGAGGAAATCAAATCTGTAATATCACTTGTCTGGGCCACCAGAGATGCCTGGGTTTGAATCCCAGCCCCTCTACTTACTGGCTGCATGTTTCAGCAAGTTACTCAACCTCTCTGTGCCTCAGTGTCCTCCTCTGAAAAATAACGATCATGATCGCAGATCGTTAAGAATATAGGCCAATGCCCAGCACGCTGAAAGCACATATTAATGTAGGCTGCTGCTGTTGTTATTATTGCTGTCATTATTGTTGGCCCTCCAGGGAGAGAACACTGAGCTAAATAAACCTCCACCTGCAGTTCTCCATGCCCCGCCTTTCTGAGCCTCCTCGGGGAGCACACACAGCAGAGGAGAGCACGCGGCAGGCTCCACCCCCAACCACCCCTATCTGCCTTACTTACCTGAAGGTGATGGCATAGGAGTCGCTGCCTTCCCGCTTCCGGATGAGGAAGGCGCCGTCCCGGGGAACTCTCATCAGCATGTCCTCCGCTTCTCCACGGCTCAGCCCATCATAGTACCACCTGCAGCAGGGGCCCGGAAGGGCCAGGTGAAGGGCCGCCCACAGAGGAGGATACAACCCACCTGAGGATGCCTCGAGTCCCCAGAAACCACCGTGGAGGCCACTGTGGGCCTCCCATCCAAAACGCCCGTGAAGAGCGCACTTGTAAAAAGACCACCAAGAAACAGCTTGGGTGAAACATTCATCTAGTGCATCTGTTTGAAGCGTAAGAGGATAAACCAACCAATCTTTACCACGCCCCACACCCGCCTGCCTCTGAGTCACCAGTACCAGGGCGTGGCACCGAGAGCCAAAAGCAGAGGCCACAGCGAACAGCATGGTAGACAGAGGTGTTGTTTGTTTCATTGATCCTTGCTTACTTGTAAAGTGAAATAGCAAAATTTAAAAGGCAATCTGTATGAATACAGACAAGAGAAATGAAAAATAAAGTTGCTGTGAGTTATGTGGCTTTTTCAGAAATGTGTACTTGAACAGCTTCCCGCTTAAAAATGATTGTCTTTGTCTTCGTCTCCAGAATGGGTTAACCCTTTGCGAGGCAGTGCTGACATTCACTTTACCAGGTAAAAAAGGAATTATTTTTTCCTTGTTCACTGTCAGGACAAACAGGAACGACCTCTGACAAATAGAAAGACCTCACTGGGCTAAAATTAATCTGAAATTATTTTGGACCAGTTCAGGACCATGAAGATAAAGCAGAAAAAAGGAAGGGAGAAGAAAGAATAGGGCAAAAGTAAGGGTATCTGGCAAGGAATTTGGGAACTGTGGCCACCCTGGGAACTTTGGGGAACCCCAGAGGAATTAGGGCCCCCACACACCCACAAGGAAGGCTTTTCTGATGGATGACCTCAGCCAGCCGGGGTGTCTGCACCCGGCCAAACCCATGGATGTGCTGCCCCAAGAGCTCGGGCTCACGTACGGCTTTGACTCGTGGGGGTTGGGGTTGGGCACGGGGTCAGTGAGCCGCAGCTCAAACTCAGCGCAGCGCAGGTGCGTCCCGCGGTAGTACTGGATGAGGGCGTAGATGCTGGGGAACATGAGGTTGTCAGTCAGGTAGTACTTCATGACCCCATCCTCCATGGTGGAGCGAATCCGGCAGTGCTGGACCCGGCCTGACCGCCTGTGGGCAGAGGGACAACATCAGAGCCCAGGCCAGGCCGGCTGGCCCTCCTGCACATCTGGGTGTCAGGGAACACAGGTGGGGGCCAGAGTGCAGCCTGGGTTTCTGACAGGGGGACACTAGGTGTGGCCACACAGGCCTCCCTCTGCTCCTAGAACAGACCCCAGGCTTTAGCACAGGCTGGTTTTTTTTGGATTCCAGAACATTCTACCTCCCCCTTCCACCCACTGCCCCCTTTTACCTACATAACTCCCGCTATGGAGCCAGAAGACCTAGGTTCAAATTCTGACCCTGCCACATGAGCTATCCTCTCTGAGCTTCTGTATCATTATCCTAGTGGCCAAACGAGGGTAGTAATAGCATTCGCCTCAGAGAGCTGTCCTGAGACACCCCACACAAAATGCGCCTGGAATGCTGCCTGGCGCGTGGTATGAATGTGTTAGCTATCAGAGTTATTTGTATTTTATTATAATTTTTATCCTTCAAGTCTCAATTTAAACACTATTTCAGGAAGTCTTCCCTCACCATCATCCTCCCCCCAATACTACATGGGATCCCTCTCTAACAGACCCCCAATACCACATGAGATCCTTCTCTGACAGACCCCCAATACTACATGGGATCCCTCTCTAATAGACCCCCAATACTACATGGGATCCCTCTCTGACAGACCCCCATACTACATGAG
>PVIA01003034.1:116276-131270 GCA_004024845.1 Tonatia bakeri | reverse complement strand
CACCACAACTGCAGTCATGTACCAGTCGAGTGATTAATCTTTCACTGTCCATCTTCCCCACCAGACTAATCTCCATCAGGACAGAGACCCTGCCTGTCTGATCACTGCTAAAGCACAGTGCCTACCACAGAGCAAGCACTGGGTAAATGTCTTTTAATGAATGAAGGCATAGATGAATGAGTGAGTGAATGAGTGGACGCCTGAGTGAATGAGAAAGCTCAACACAGCACGATAAGTCTGCTTTTAGAATGTCTGTTCCGGAGACAAGGAGAGGGAGAACCCAGGAGGCAGAGGGAACTGCCCAGGCGCATACCACCCGACCTGGGGCTGGGACTAGGGGAAGGTGAGTGAGGCCACGTTGTCTTAAGTGCAGAGTCAGATCCTGTTTTCATTTAACATGTTGATATTTTTTTCTTTATCATTTTTTTTGCATTACTTTTGATTTTTTTTAAATATTGCGTTGAAATGTCACTAATCATGATTACCAAGTTTGGGGCCTCACCCACTGCACCCGAGCCCTGCCCACACCACTCACTAAATGAAGTTTGGGTTCTGGTCCAGGCCTGCCCACATCTGGCCTGAACTCCCGCTACTCGCCACCCAGCCCCCCAGCCGGCCCACTGCGAGCAGGCGGCAGCGTGCCTTGGGCAGAGGGCCATTACCAGAAGGACAGGGTGTAGTCGTTGGGGAACCTCTCACTCTCCCGCACCAAGAAGGTTCCGTCCTTGCCCCCCATCTCAGAGCAGTACTCCTGTAGCAGCTTCTCGGCACTCGTCCTCTTCTCCACCTTCTTATGGAACCACTTCTCTCCAAAATGCAGCTCAGTGGGGGGCGTGTCCTGGGCCACAGAGAGAGGAGGAGTTTCTGAAAACCTAGGCCAGACCCCCTGCATCATGAGACTGGTCCCTCTTCACATGCTGGGGGGCTGAAAACAGACAGGCTGGCCTCAGCCTGACCTCACCCCAAGAAGTCTGGGAAGACAGTTTCCACTGGCCTCACCTGCCCACTGACCTACTCTATAGACAGCCCCCATCCGTGGTAGCCTCCTGAGACAAGGGGTAAGGGATCCCCAGTGGAGCCCTCATGCTACTGCAAAGGAAGTCTGAGAGCCATGCCCTGGGAGCGACACTCAAGAAACAGCACCAAGGATGGCCAGCACCCTGAAAGGAAAGCTGGAGACCAGGCCAGGGTGTGGGGCCAGACAGAACATCAAAGCCCCAGTTTTCTCCAGGGAGCACAGGGAGCAGGAATGACCCTTGAATCTCACTGGTTAAGTCCTAAGCCAGTCAGCCAATCAGAGAAGAGCCAGGGAGGCCTTGGTACCCAAAGAGATGAGAGGAGCCATCTAGGTCTCCACCTACCTGGGGCACTTCTTCTTCCATGGTCTGTTCAATGTCGTCGCTGAAGGACAGCTTGGCATCGGCGATGGCACAATAGTGCCGAGTCCATTTCTGGAAAGTGCAACCAGCATTAATTGTCCCCAAAGTCTCTACCCCATCAACTCGGAGGCCCAGAGTCCCTGCCTGGCAGCATCACCCTGGCATTACTTTGGGGCTCATCTTTCCCACCTTCACAGACATTGATGGTGGTTCCACAAAATTCATCCACCTTTGAGACATGTCTCTTAAAACATCTATTTATTTGGAGTTTCCTTTGGCATTTTCAGAACTTTTCTATTCAGTGTACTCAAGGGTAGATATGACATAATACCAAATTTCTATTTCATATTTAATTTGACGTCATTATGAATGATGGGATTATTTTTATGTCCTCACGACTCTTTCTTTTCTTTTTAATGACTGTCTTTTTCCATTTCATTCGCTTTTTAAGACTTACAGGATTTCTTAGCCAGTTTGCTTAGAGACCCTTTCTTTCACATTTCATTGTTACTCACTTCTTTCTTTAAATCTTAACCATTTTCAATGTTTATTTCTAGGACGTAAGAATAGACACGTAAAAATATACTCAAGTGGATGTGCACGTTGGGTTAAGGGATACCAGAAGTGGTGTCAGGGCTCAAAATGCCTCTTCTCACCAAGAAACGAGGTTGCCTGTGGAACGGTCTCCGATGAGAAGAGACCGAGGAGTTAGGACAACTAAAAGCCTCGTTGCAGCCAGACTTGGTTCTTGGACCAGAAAAAGGACGGTGGTGGACAAAGCGGCGCTATTGGAGTAAGGCCCAGGAATGAGTCGGTGTCGTGCCGATGTTGGCGTCCTGGTTACAGTCACGTGCTCTGACCGTGCAGGATGTCAGTACCGGGGGAAACTGGGTGCAGGGTATATCCTTTGTGTGTGCGCGGATGTGGGTGTAAGTATACAGTACGTTATACTGAATACAAAATCATTTCAAAACAAAACATTGAAAACACAAAAGAAAAATAAAGCTTCATTATAATGCTAATTCACTTGGGTCAAAATGGGAGGAAGGCAGGAACATCCCCCAACCATCCAGCAGGCCTGGGAGACGCTGGAGGTCTGGGAAGGGGTGGTGCACGGGGCTCACCTGGTCGATGGAGTCCCACATGTACAGTTCGCCCTGTTGCTTGTGCTCATCTTTCTTGTCCTCCATGTCGACATCCACGTCGCCTCGGGGGCCCAGCTTCTTATGCTGAGGGGGGAAGTACAGATCGCCTGTCCCCCTCTAGACCCCGGCCTGGCACGTTTAAGCCAGCAGGCATCCATCTGCAGTGCCCCACAGCACCTCGGCACTGCCTGACCTGCCTGCCTGGCTCCTCTCTCGTGACAACAGCTCTGCGCTCGGTGTCACCTCCTCGGGGAGCTTTTCTCAGCTGCTTGATCTGAAAAGAGCCCACACTTCCCTTCCTGCCCCTTCATTCACTCTCTAGCCCTTGGAAGTTATTTTTCATACTCTCAGTCTATGTGTTTCTATGTGTCTATCTGTTTGCCTTCTATCTTCCCTGCTAGAGTGTAAGTCCCATGAGGACCACGCAAGTGGACCATTAAAAATGGTTAAAGGTTCCCAGGGATTTTGTTTCATTCCCTGTTGAATCTCCTGTGGCAGCTTAGCAGTGAGTAAGTGCGCAATAAATACTCGGTGAGTCCATGATACCACCCGAGTGCTGGGCTTTCTCCAGCACACAGAGGGGAAGGTAGGGCCACAGCCAGTCCGGGGTTGGGGGTGGGGAGGGGGACATGGGGCCTGCAGGGGAGCAGAAGGCACAGTGAGGGTGGAGAGGGGGAAGACATGGTGCAAACAGCACGGCTGCTGCTTTGTCAGCCGTGTGACCCGGGGCAGGTGGCAACCCACACTTCCCTGAACCTCCCAATTCTCATCTGTAAGACTAACATGATGATGACAAGATGCTCACCTGGGTGAGTACTGACCACCTGCCTAGACAAGCATTTGTAAACCCCAGGTAGTGGTGACCTGGTGAAGAGAGTTCAGGATAGGGGTCAGATCTGGGTTTGAATCAAGGCCTGTCACCTTACTAGCTGTGTACCCTTAGTCATGTGACAATCTCTTTCTCAATCTCGGTAACTTTCTCTGTCAACTGGGTGTAATGACATTCCTGTGGGTTCCTGTAAGCCCAGGGGTGTATAAGACACCTGCGAACATTAAAGCATGACAGAAGGGGTCTGGCTTGCACAGCCTTGAATTCGTTCTTTGGCAGGAGCTGAGCAACCTCAGCTGAGTCAGTTAACCTCTATACCTCAGGGCCCACACCCACCAAGTGGGCTGGGGTCCAGGTAAGCCTTGCAGGGTTATGATGGGATGGGATAAGCAAACACAACCATGCCTAGCCCAGGACCGGTGTGCAGTTCACACTGATTGTGTCATGAATGCTATTTCCATCCCCTTTCCCTGCAACAGGACGGGGTGAGCCATGAAGTACTACAGCTGGGGCAGTGGTGGTTCTACAAGGGGACCTCACACCCTAAGACAAGAGAGGGAAATCCCTGGGGACACACAGAGAGCTGTCCTAACAGAAACAGAGGGCAGTGTCAAGAGCTGGGAACAGAAATGGCATGAGGTCCCCTGAAGACTCAGTGACCGAATGCCTGAGAAGCTGTGGACCCTCCTGGCCTCAGCTCCTGCCCTGCCTTCCCTTGGTGTCTCAGAGAAAAGTGCCCCCGGGATATTAGCCAAATCCTCCAAATATGCTGGTGCTTTTAGATCTGCGGGCCCCAATGCCCCCCCACACGGTTGGCTACTACTTATTGATGGGCCGGTCCCCCCACTAGACTGTGACCTCCTGGCACATAGGGACAGTCCCCAGTGTATCTGCCTAGTAAACACCTATCCATCCTTTCAGATCAGCCTGTTGTGGTCAATGAAATCCATCTCGCTCCTTCTACTACTGGCTGCCCAACTACAGACTGCATATCCCAGGCTCCCTTGCAAGGGGTATGGTCATGTGACCAGGTTCTTGTGCACTGAACAGGGCTGACTGGGATGTGTACAGCTGACATGTACATGTTTACCAGAAATTGCTGGCCCTGGACCCTGGCACATTCCCCTTCTTACTAGCTGGAGCTCTACCACGCACACCGAGGTGGCGCCCTCAGGCACAGCCTCCCCCATTCGTGCCCTGGACTCCCTTTGAAGCCTGCAAGAAGACTGAGGATCCCTTTTCTCAGAATAATATTTATAATGTACAAGATTATAAGACAGCCCTGACCAGTGTGGCTCCGTTGGTTGGGAATCGTTCTGTAAGCAAAAGGTCACTGGTTCAATTTCTGGTCAGGGCACACACCTGGGTTGTGGGTTCAGTTCCCACTCAGGGCACGCATTTGAGAGGCAAATTGATCAATGTTTCCCTCTCATATCAGTGCTTCTCTCCCTTTCTCTGTCCCTCCCTTCCCCTCTCTCTAAAAATACATAAATAAAATTAAAAAAAAAAGATTATGAGAAACTATGTTGAAATACAATTATTAGTATATTAAATAAAAAATACTTGCAGTATACAAAATATGTGCTTTCTTTATTAATATCTTATATTAAGATCTAGAGGCAGCTCTAATAACTATTATAATTTCAAAGTCATGACGAGCCCAACATTACTCAGAAATATTTGCGGTAGCTGTGACTGTGATATGAAAATATCCATGATTTCTGCTGGTAGCAAAGCCCCAAGTGGTTTGTTGACAATATTCATAATGGAACGAGATGTTAAGTTTTACTTATAGGTTAATAAAAATAAAGAGGCAACATTTTTCCCAAGTTCACATGTCACCCCTCCTGAGTTCCACCTGTGGATTCCTTGGGGATTGTGGAGCCCCAGCTGAAAGCCCTTCCCTAGGAGACTGTAGAACAGGACCCGGGGTCCCTGGATGACCTTGTGGGCCAGGCTTCAAAGCTTCCAGAACACTCTCCCTCAGGTGAGGAAGAAATAAACCTTTATATGCTTCAAGCCACCATATACCGGGTTGCTTTCTCCTAGTCATACAGGTGCCCAGTGTCACCCTGTCTGTGCCATCCTTGGCACTCTTGGGCACGGCAATCACTCATCTCTCCCACAGCACCTGGCATGCCACCCATGAGTGTATGCAGCCCTTTTGGGACAACTGTTCACCTCCAGTCCACCTCCCACACCAGAAAGGGAGCTCCCAAGGGTAAAAGCACCCCCAGCACCTTGCATGGGACTCGGAAAGGGGTGTGGTGAAGGTGTGCCCAAAGAATGAGTGAGTTACTAGCTACACAGCACTGCAATGACGCAGGTGCAATTCTAAGCACACAGCACACTAACCATGTGGGTTCTATCATTATCCACCCCCTAGCCTGACGAGGACATACAGGCACCAAGAGGCTAACTGGCCTTGTCCAGGGTCCCGGATTAGTAAGGACAGCGGCATGAGCCAGGGCAGTAGGACCTGGAGACTGGTGCTGAGCCTCTGGCTCCCCTGAATGAATGACAGCACCCTGAGGCCGCCTACCTTGATGATGATCTTTTCCCGCAGCTGGCTGGGCGAGGGCAGCTGGTCGGCACTGGCCTCCGTGGGCTTCGTCAGCAGCAGGTCGCCAAACACCTCCTTGAACACTCTGGCCATGTAGCGCTGCTGTTCCACGCCACAGTGCTCCTCAATGGACAGGACCACAGGGAAGCTGCAAGTGGCGGGGGCAAGGAGGCAGGCCCTCCGTCTGAGCCTGCCTGGCAGAGCAGCTGCTGCCCCACCTAGGCCAGCCCAGCAGAGGGGCAGGTGGGCTTAGCGTGGGGGAGCTGAGGTCACTGAACAGAAACATGGTTTCCCAGTGCCAGTCTCCTCCAGGCTCTGAAACAAGCCAGTGACTTGTGCTCTTGGCCTGTAGGGGGCACCATCCCTCAGCCAAGGATTTAGGAATGACTTAAGATGAAGTGCAGGCTGGTATATTTGTGTCTCTGTGCGTGTCTGAATGTGGAGATAAGGAGGGGTGTCTGTCTGTTCAACCTTAGCAGTCTTTCTTTTAAAGGTGAACCACCTGTAAATCAGACAACTGACCTCGAGGTGACAAAGGCGTGGTCTTTGATGGCTTGCACGACGTCATCAAACTTGATCTTGGTGGTCCGTGTCCAGCCATGGTAGATGATGGGCTTCCCATCGGGCCCGTCCCAGCAGTCCACTGTGGGGAGAAACACGCGGCCTCACCAGCGGTTTACCACTCGCCACCTCACGAGTCAGCAGACACATGCCCAGCCGGTTAGAGATCAACCCTATCCCTGACCCCCGTGCCAACTTAGTTACTAGAACACGGGGGACAAACCTAATAATTGCACTTAGGGGCCACCAACATGAAGACAGGTGTTACCTGTGTTACCTGTGTGGTTAGAGGAAGATTCTGATTGTTTAAATAAAAGTCCCTTTGTAATTCAATACATTTGTCAAAAAAAAACTATTTTAAGTGTTTCTCTTCTAAAAAGATATTTACATTGTGTTTTATTTTCTGATTTTACTTGTCTAAATCTTGGCTTGCTTTTTCTGCTGGTAGAAATAACATGCAGCGATGTGAAAATTTATTCTGAAAGGTTCAGAGAAAAACATTCAGACAGAACTGGATTATGCAGGAGGCAAGCAGCCCTGTACGTCATCCCCCGAGGTAACGGGGCTGATGGTGTCAAACCTCATCTTTTCACATTTGCTCTTTCCCAAGAGCGAAAAAAGTATAAAATAGGCAATACTCTGTAGGAATCAGTGCTGTTAAAGTCTGATAGCGTGATACTTTTTTTTTTTAATAAAGTTGGAGCCTAAACCACTGGTTAGCCTTTTCTCAGCCTCACACACCTACGAGCCTCTGGTGGTCGAGCCAGGCCAGGGAGTAAGAGATGAGGAGGTGGGAGGAAGCAGCTGGGCCCTGGGCACGTCCAGGTGCCGGGAATCACCTGTCTCGGGGCATCTGTGAGCAACTGTGACAAGAACAATCAGGATGGCATCCAGAGCTGGGCCAGCTGCTAACACTCGAAGGGCATTCATTTGCCTTCTTCTAGAAAAAGCTCTGAAGGAACCAAAGGAGGACAATAAAGCCCTCTGCCGCCAGCCTCCCAGGCCTTCCATTGCATCAGGGCGCCATCTAGACAGGTTTTGGGCCCCGCCCAGCCAGGCCCCACACCACTCCTGTGGTGGGGACAGTTTTCTTCTGGGGAGAGGTCCCTGCCACTGAGGGCCACATCCCTTACCCCAGATGCTGCGAGCACTGGTGTCTCCCTTGGCCTGTCCCACCCACCCCCGCTATCCACCTTTAAAACCAAAACAGCATCCAGCTGCAGACAGCAGAGGCCAGCCAGTTCAACAATGGGGACCCCATTGTGCCTGCCCAGCAGAGGCACAGATGGGCTCAGTAAGGGGGAGCAGAGGTCACGGAACAGCTGATAGTTTCCCAGCCCCAGCCTCCTCCAGGCTGTGGGACCAGAGAGTGACTGGGGCTCTTGGCCTGTAGGGGGCGCCAACACTAAGCTGAAGAATTGGCAGGGACCATGAGCCTCTGTGAGAGGAGGGTGTTATCTCTGCCAGGAAAAGGCTACTCACACTCAATGCAGCGACAGCCCATGCGCAGACAGCGGATGTATGCCTCTGTGGACGACTCACTCCGCAGCTGGTCACCTGTGAGGTACCTGAAGGAGAGAAGGCGGGCCTGCACCTCAGGGTGTCCTTGGGGAACTTCTCAGCCCAAGCCCCCAAAGGCCTGAGTTCTTCCTGGCTAGAAAGACCCAGGGTGAGGATCTGGGCCGGAAACTTGCCATCGTTTGGCCCCACCTTAGACTCGAGCCACAATCACAGGATGTGAACAGTAACCACCTTGGTAATACACCCATAGGGTTGAGACCCTGTCTTCTTTTGAGAACTGGGTCAAAGGGTGTCAGGAGTGAGATTTACAGCACACGATAAATGAACAACTCTCCCCTGGCTGCCCACGGACCCTCAGTCTAAACAGGGCAGAGACGGGCCATCATTTTGACATCAGGGAATCGGGCATTGAATAAGCGATCAACAACTACTGGTGGAGTTTACTATGCTGTGAACTACATGCGTCAGACATAAAAACAGGCATTTTTATGCACTCTCCTCGTCCTCATGGTCCCCTGTAAGAGTTTATGTTCTTTAATTGTCTTCCAGGTTTGGGAGAGTTCACCGTTCTAAGACACAAACTCTTACACCAATGGATGTAGTAGGGGAGAGAGAAGCATGAAACCAATTTGCCCCTGAAATGACTTTAGCTTCCAAAATGCCTGGAGATAAGCTCAAGGGCCTGGCCAACCCCTGCCTGGAATGGCACTTGGGAAAGCACCAACCTACAGCTCTTGGGTGCCCATGAGCCAAGGCCTTCACCCTCGCACCGTATAAGGCAGACTAGATACCAGAACTTAAGTCCAACGTCATTTCTCTTTTCAAGTCCATCTCTTTTTTTGCAATCGGTAATCTTCCAAAGATGTAAATTTCAGCATGGTGTTATCTGGCTTAAAAGCCATCAGGAGCTCCCACTGCCCCTGCTGTCACTTAAAGATTCCACTCAAACTGACCCTGCCAGCCTCCCCTCCTGCCACACAACACCCCCTCCCCAACCCTGGATTCTACGGTCTAGTATTAACACACACCTCTCAGCTCCTTCTGCCCCTGGACCTTCGCACATGCGGTCCCTCTGTCTAAAACCCTCTTTCTCACTTCACCACCTGCTCTCCTCTCACCAACTCCAGTCCTTTGTTAAGAGTCAAAGGAGGTCTTTTCCCCTCCAAGCTCAGGGGAACAGTGCTGTTCTGTCCAGCCCCGTCTACTGCTACATCCCCAGTACCCAGCGAGCACAGGGTAGGCAGTAAATACCAGTTCAACGACTCATTCAATTGCTTTGCTGTGGCTACTATGAGATGCCCAAACTGTGAAAACACCAGCTTTGCTGACTGGCTTTTCAGGGCCACAGAAAAAGGATAACCCTTGTAATGCCCCCAGAAGCATTTGTATATTCCAGTCTGAGTGGTGTGGCCCTGCACTCTGCCCACTCCCCACAGGCTTTGCCAAAGCAGTGCACTGGGATGTCCACCATACCACCCGTCACCTGCAACCCCTCCCAGACTGGTGGCAAAACTCACGTGTTATGTGATGAGGAGATCCAGTAATGAGACAAGGGGTTGTTCATGTCCTGCATGTCCACCACGTCATACTTCTCATCCCAAATGCTGTTCTCCCGTGAAAACAGGTACGTGAGGAACTAGGGGGGGGGTCACACACACAGAGACAGGGTCACCACCATAAAGACAAGGAGGAGTGGTAGCTGGTTCTTTCCGGTCTGTGTGGCACAGGGAGATGGGAGCTCAGGTACAGCAGGTGGTCTCCGGGTTTCCGCGCAGAAACTCATGCAACAGGCTGTACTGACACAGGTCTCACTGACGATGTTTCCTTTTTAATGTGCACCCTAAAATATGCTACTACAAGAATACATGCTTCCCGTATTATCATAGGTTTGAAGGTATAAATAATAATACCAGAAGCATTTGTGAACCCACCAACTTGATAGATAAAATATTAACCATATCATAACATTTAAAAGGCAAGAAATGTAATATCCCAATTCTTCACCCCTTTAAAAAAATTGGAAGGTTGAGTGACACTGGGGTACCACTCTGCTTTCTGGGAACAACATTACAGGGAACAGGAGCTGCCAGTTCTCCTCAGCCTCACCTCCCCTGCTGCCTCACTCACAGCCAAGCATAATCGTTAACAACGGCTCACAGGAACCCCCAAAACCTTTGAATTCAGTGTGCCTACCATGCTCTCCCAGGCAGCAAACGCCCTCTGGTGGTAAAAGCAAGAAACGCACTCAGGAAACAAGGTCAATGGGATAAGGAGGAGGGAAAGGAAAGACTGGAAGAAAACCAGAGCTTGTGGAACAGTTGACAAGAAGCCCACTCACCTCATCAACAAACAGGAAGGGCTCCGCAGTTTCCCTCATTGTGTCGTCGATAAACTTTGTCATCCTCTTGCGGACTCTGGTCAGATCCTGAGCCCAGAGCTCCTTAGAATGACAAAGAGAACAAGAATCACCAAAAAGAGGACTGGCAAAAAAGTTATGCCCGACCATCAGGGTGACTTGCCTGGTGGACCTGGGCAAGCCACACACCCTCTCTGCGCCTCCTCACCCACTCCGTGGCAGTAATAACATCCATGCACAGTTTCTGTGCGAACGTGTAATATAAAGTAACTTCTTTGTTTTTCTCTCTAAATCCTCCAACCTCAAGTATTCATCAGGCAAAGGGAGAAAACAGGACCCACAGGCTCAGCTTTGGCTAATGCTTTCTGGATTAAGAATAATCTAAAGCCTCTACCTTTAAGAATAATAAAAGCGATTGTGCAGCTGGACGTGTGTGTGGGTGGATGGGGAGAGTCAGAGCAGGGTGCATGAAAGGAGGAAACGCAGAAGCACAGACACAAATGCGGCGGTAAAGACACGGCCTCCCCAGCGGGTGGCTGCACGGCAACAGTGGGCCTCGCTGTTGAGTCTTGCAAATCTACTTGGATAAGGGACGCAGAACAGCTGGGAGACTAGGGAACAGCCAGTTCATTTGAATACAGAGGTGTTGAAATCTTTGAATACTAGAACATGAAACTCAATGTAGGACATGTCAGGCAAAGGCCTTGCCAGGCTCTAATGTCCCCAAAAGGCCAGAAGCTTCTTCCTTCTACAAAGCTTTCTCATGAAAAGCATGGGTACTTAGCTGACATAGCCTGAATCTTGATGACTGCCAATGAGAAATCTTCTGCCTACCCTGGCCAGTGTGGCTCAGCTGGTTGGAGTGTCATCCTCTAGACCGAAAGGTGGCAGGTTCAATTCCTGGACAGGGCATAACCCTAGGTTGCGGATTCCATCCCTAGTCAGGGTGCTTACAAGAAGGCAACCAATTGATGTTTCTCTCTTACATCGATGTGCTCTCTGTCTCTCTCTCTCTCTCTCAAAGCAATGCAAAAATGTCCTCGGGGGAGGATAAAAAAGAAAGAAAGAAACCTTCTGCCTGAAGTTCAAGATACAAAACTGGGGGTTAAAAAAAAAAATCTACTTGGTTGGAGTATTGCACTAAGACTCCGTACTACTGAAAATAAGAATAATGGTGAAAGGCATAGTACACAGTGAGGGCAGTTGCACTGGGCACAGACTGCACACCAGGCTCTGTGCTAAATCTTTTCCACATAGTGGCTTACTGTGAACCACACAGCCCCAGGAGGCACATATTATTTTCCTCATTATATAAATGGGGGAACTGAGGTGTCAAGTCATTAAATAAAACAACTTGACCCAACATTGAGCTTGAGACCAACTCAGGCACATAGTTTTGAGGTCTTTCTCTTAACCCCCTTTCTACAGTGTGAGCCATACCTCCCAGGGCTGGACTTGGGTATACTTAACCAGTCCCCTAATGGAGATTTAGATCTGTTCCAAGTTTTCATTGCTACCGAAAATGCTGCCATTATTGCTTTAGGTTAAGTTTCTAGAAGGGCAATTATTTAATCAAAGTATATACCCTTTTTTCAAAGTTTTCATTTTAATTGGATATTGCCTAAGTGCTTTCTAGGAAAAGTTGTACTAATTGGCACACCAAGTGCTACAGTGATTACCCCACAAATGAGCACCCATCACACCAAACAAATGTCCTAGATGACTGGCTCCATTCATGCTGCCACCTCACAGAGCACTGGGCACATGGGATGTTAAGAGTCAGCCAGGCTGTTGTCAAGCAGATGCTCATGGGCTGTCTCACATGTGAAGAGCTCCTGCAATTTGCTCCTGGTCCACACCCCTGATCTCTGAGGGTGGTTCAGTGAAGGGGGGAGCCTGTCATTCTCCCCTGTAATAAAATTAAGCAGCAGTAGGTAGTGGATTCTGGGATATAAGGCTTCTTGTCCCCAGGAGGTTAGCCATGTAACTGCTGACAAGAAGAAAATTTGGAGATGTCCTAAATTAAATTACCACAGACGGGAGTGCAGAAGGAGGGGACAAGAGAGGTTAATCAGTTAACTGCAGGGCAAACCAACAAAAGACTGCTTGCTTCCTTAGTGTACACTGAAACCCTGAACTAACTTCCAGATGGCTATTTCCACAATCATCTAAAGAGGACAGCCAGGTGCCACTGACCACCAGGCACCTCTGCTTCTTGATTACACATGAACTTCCCGGGCTGTTGCCGACCACCAATCCAAAGGTGCACACACCTCTTCCTTTTGGACTCTGCCCCGATCCCAGAACAAGCCTGCTTTACCTTCTCCCACCCCCTTTATCTGTAGCCAATGGAAAGTCTTTCAAAGCAACTTAGATCTTTCTTCCCCACGCTGTTTCCACAGAAGAGCCCCTCAGCTCCAACTGCAGACACTTGTCCCCATCGGCCCCGCTGCTGGTGGTGCAAACTGGATGCACCAGGGCCTGGTCCTTTCCTGACCAGCGTTGGGACAAACCCTGTCTTTCAGAAAAGCTTTGGCCGTGAATTCTTTTTTCTTGGTTTAACATTTCAATAGCTCCTTACTAAAGTGAGCGATTCTGTGCAAGGAAGAGTATGGCGAAAAGAAAAAACCATACACCACTCCCTCTGCTTCACTATCCTGGCAGCTCAGTCCTGAGCATGTCATTGTGCCAAAGAGAACTCACTTATCCCCGCTCATTTCACTTCCCCTTGGTGGTAGCTCGGGCTGAGCAAAAACTCCTTCTCTCGATCACTCCCATTCAGCCCCCACAGGGAGGAGGCATGACACCTCATCTCCTCAGTCACCACTCACTGTGTCCCCGCAGCTAGCACCTCCGTGTGGCTGCCCCATGCAAAGTGCGTGCTGTGTGTCTGTCCATTACTTTGTCTACAGTCAGAGGAACTGAACACGGCTGTGCACTGGATGACATAAAGAAGCAGGCATTCCCTGTGCAAGGTATAATGGGAGTGGTACAACTTTTCTTTTTTAAAGAAAAAGAAGTCCATTTCATAAGAGAGGCATGCTGACTATTTACAAGTGAGATGATATGTTGACTTCATGAGACATTACGGTTTGCTTTAGAATTTTCTGGCAAAGAAATGAAGAAGGGGGAAAGGGCAGGGAGACACAGCAGTGTGAGATGCAGGACAGATGTACTAAAATTGGCAAATGCTCCCAATTTTTAAATCGGCGTGACGGGTACATAGTGGTTCAGTGCCAGCCTGGCTACTTCTGGGCATGTTTAAAACATTCTGAAATGCAAATATTTTTAAAATACACATTAACTGAATATTGTTATGAACCTAAAACGCTCTTCAAAAAGTCTATTAAAAAACAGGAAATTAAATAAAGAGAAAATGTAAATGAGACTCCAGTAATATAAATACCACATTGAAACAGATATGGAACCATGCATACAGATGTACAGACACACACACAAAGCTTGATATTCTGACCCCCATGATTCTGAGAGGTGGGGCTCTCATCCCCATTTAAAGAGAAAACTAGGGCACAGAAAGGTCAAACTACCCGCCCAAGGTCACATAGCTAGTAAGAGGATCTCAGCCTTATCTCAGTCTTAAGTTTTTCAACTGGGCACTATTAACACTTGGGGCAGAGTAATTGCTTGCTGTGGGAGGGCTGACCTGTGCATTTGAGGATGCTGAGCAGCCTCTCTGGTCTGTACCTACTGCATGCCATCAGCACCCCCAGCTGTGGCAACCAAAACCATCTCCAGATATGCCCTGCGTGGCAGAACCGCCCAGCACCAGACTTTGACTCTGCCACCAGCTAGCAGCCCAGACGTGAGCACTCCCAGAGACCCCTCACAGGTCATCTGTTGAAGGACAACCATGCTACCACATCCCCCTGAGGAGCAGGCAGGCTCGCCGCCTTAGTCACACCCTCCATCGGCCAGAGCTGGCTTCCTCAGGAAGTGACACCTAAGCTGAGCCAGAAGAAGCAGCAGCCTGCCTGTAGGCTGTCACCCTGCCTGCCTGCCTTAGAGAACTCTCACTCTTGCCCTTCCTCAGGTGTGCCTTGAGAAGGAGCTACCATGAGGCTGTTCTCATTCCAGAGTTGTGACAGCAAAGTGGCATTGGTCAGGGAGACTACCACTGTTTCATTACTATAGGCAGCCAGATGAGGGCAGGTGGTGAAGAGGTAAGAAACCACGCAGGCAGCTCCCCCTGCCCTCGCCCTTCTGCTGTTCTCTCACCTGCTGCTCATGTAAGAGAAACCGCTGGAAGTCATGCAGGTGAACAGCGGAGGCATCCGGCCGGTCAGTGTTCCTGCCCTCGGGGAAAGAGAGGGTGTTCAGAACAGCACACACCTCAGTAGTCAAGAGACCATTCCTGCCAGCAAGCCATTTTCCATTTGACACAAGGGAACGCTTTGCCCTGATAACAGGAGACTCCACCTTGACTGGAAGCTTGCTGACAGACGGGCTTAGGGAGAGGATGGGCATTCACGGCCATCAAGAAACCCGGGGACCTCACTGGATGGGCACAGGCAACCTGGGCC
The DNA here is from genome assembly GCA_004024845.1 of Tonatia bakeri. Taxonomy (NCBI): domain Eukaryota; kingdom Metazoa; phylum Chordata; class Mammalia; order Chiroptera; family Phyllostomidae; genus Tonatia; species Tonatia bakeri. The sequence goes on along the minus strand of PVIA01003034.1, from coordinate 116,375 downwards.
TCTACAGAAAGTACGCTCTGCAGAGCAGCACTGTCCAGGGAAACTTGTCCCTGAGCACTTGCAAGTGGGGTGGGGTGGGGTGGGGTGGGGTGGGGTGGG
>PVIA01003034.1:0-116176 GCA_004024845.1 Tonatia bakeri | reverse complement strand
CATCAATTCAGTTTTTTATAGACTCTGAAGTGTCGAGGTTTCTTGTTTAGAAAGTGATCCAGGAATAATCGCCAAGTGCCCGCATCAAGGAGGGCTGGTCCCAGAAAGCTGGCCCAGGTCACTGCACCGCAAATCGTGTTTGAGACGCCATTAGCTCCATGGAAAACCTTCCTCCCGGGCGGACAGGCTTGGGAAACACAGACACTCCACCAACCCCCTACTCGGGGAACTGGCAGCACAGTCAAGGCCCTGTCAAGTCCTGCAGCACTCGCTCTCTGATAACATCATTACTACTGTATAGGGTCCTTGACACACGCCATGTGAGGCACTTTATGTGCTTCGACTCATTTAATTCAGTTAAACCTGCTTAACCAGCATTTCCCAAACTCACTTGGCCACTAACGTTGTTTTAATTTGTGTAAAAAACCTATTCACCAGTCATGTTCTACAAAGCACACTCCAGGAAAGCAGGCCCTGAAGCATGCAAGCTCCTCTGCAGAACCTTCTGGGCCGCCCTCCCGACACTCACAAACTCTGCTGCTAGTGTTCATGCTCATCCACGGGGTGGTATGGCCAATCCCCGGACAGGAGGACCCCGCCCACTCCCCGCCCACGCCCACCCACAGAGATGACCCTGCCAGAGCCAGCTGGCCGCACTGCGGCACCATGACCAGCACGCCCACCCTGGACAATAAGAACCCGGAAGAGGTGCCTCACCCCAAGATGAACACAGAAGAGTCTTTTTTGAATTCATCAAGAATCTGAAATAGAAAAGAGAAGGAAAACACACAAAATAAGAATATTAGACAAGTCAAGCCACTTAATGCAAAAGAACAGATTCTGGGGGTTAAAAAATGAACAGTATAATTTGTATGATTTATTAATGCAAATGAACAGACTTCTTTTTCTCTTAAATTATCCTTGTAATTCATGTGACTTGTAAGTGTTCAGCTATAACCAAAACTTAAGAAGCAAAAGGCAGAAGTCTTCCTTATCTCTTTCATAAACTTATTCCTGAGACTCTATCACTCTTAATAATTTAGTAGGTTTCCTTCTAGGGTTTATTTTATGGATAATAGTCTAATTTTATTTTATTATATGACATCATGTCTCCCAACTTGTTGCTGTTGTTTCAAGCTTAATATATTCTACAACCTCAAATAGGCCTGCCCCATTACTTTAAAAACCCACACTGTGTTCCATAACATGGACATCATTGATTTTCTGTTACATCCAATATTACAGAGAAGGTCCTCGTTACATCTTTATCCACTTGCACCAGTATTTGCACTGGGCATGTCCCTAGCTGGAAAAGCACCTGGACACAAGGTATGCACATGAACTTCAGTAGACTCCATCCACTGGCTCTCAAAACAGTTGTGCCCAACGGCACCCACACCATGAACACACAAACTCTCTGCTACATTCAAATCCTTAACATTTCAGAGTATTAAGTTGAAGCATTTAAGGGAGGGTTTATACCAGATCATATGAGAAGAGAGAAGCGGCTAAGGGCATGGATGAGATAAGATGGCCACTAGCTGACTAATCGTTGCCGGAGCTGGCGGGCAGCTGCGTGAGGGTTTGTGACGCTATGTTGTTATCTCTACCTATATGTATTTGTGTGTTTCTTAATACAAAACTTTAAAAAATTAAAGCCAGTGACCAGCCACTGAAGGCGGGCGAAGGAGAACACGAACCCTTGCTGCAGCTTGCTAGTGCGAGGCCTCCAGGCAGGACCATTAGCTCGCCTGTAGAACGAGGATGACGGAAGTGCCTCTATTAAACATTTAATGTGCGCAAAACATCTAGCACAGCGCCCAGCACAGAGTTCACACTTCGAGAACATTAGTTAATTTCTGTGTACAAAATATTGTTATCACAGCTTGGGGAAAGGTATGTCCCCTCACCAGGGGGACACATGGAATTACATTTCTTATCTTCCTGCTGCTGCCTAACTTTTAGAAGCTCTGAAGCTTGAAAGCAGCAGCACAAGCAGGTGCTTAGATACAAAGAGGAACTGGCAACCTCAGGTTGAAAACCTACAGCTACTGATGAGTAGGAACCCGCCGCCTGGACTTAGGTCTAGGGGTCATCAATCACCATAAATAGCCCTGTCTCCCCAAGGAGCCCAGGAAATCCAGGCGAGCCCCTAACAGCACATGACTAATACTTTTCTCTGTGAGCTGCTCCCAGGGAGAGCTCAGGAAGTAAATTATATGCTAACAGTGAGGGGAGGGACATTCACCTACCGCAAGAGTAGTGCTGTTTCTCAAGCCAGCCAGTAACTCTCTGCAGAGCTTGGGGCTTTGTACACAAATTCCTAGTCACTGAAGTAATATACATGCGGTGGCCAAACCAGACAGTGGCACTGTCCAAGGGTGGAGACCAGAGGATGCCAACCCCAAAAGTCTGTAGGGCCAGGTGGGCAACCTCAATTCACAGAAAGTGGGGTGCGAGTGCAGTCTGGGGTGCACCAGGGGACGCTGCTTCCTTTCCGTGCAGATGTCTCCCGGGCAATGCAGGACCCATGCACAGGCAGATCTCAATTTTTTCACACGAAGCTAAAAGAATCTGGATCTTAATAGAAAATTTCCAACTTTTAAACATAGGCAATTCATTAAAAAAATTTTTTTAGACCATTAGGCCAAGTACAACCGAACGCAGGCTGAATGTGGTATTCTGGTCATTAAGGACAACCTCAGGTACAGAGGTCTCTTCCCCAAAACTGGGCGAGCAAGGCACCCCTGGGGGTTCAGAGACCCTGCCTGATTCTGACTCAGATTTCTTTCTCTCCGGTCTCCCTCTCAAACACACACACACATATTCGCCTTAAAAAGAACCATGCTGAAAAGTGCAGGCTGACATGCATCTCACAAGGAATTTTATCACAGTGGAGATTATCAATGGGGTCACCTATGCTGGCAAGTGAAATCGCTTTTTTGCAAACCCTATTCTCAAGCTTTGCCTGCCATCTGTTGGATGAGACAGCACCCTGAAATTTCAAGGCAACTGATTATAAAAACTGTTACTTACAACCACTTATCTTGAGTGAACCGAGTTTCTGTCAATCCTGGTCTATTGGCTCAGACAGCAATCGTCACTATTCTGGATTTCACAGGTACACTGCCATCGAAACACTTCATCGCTCCCCGGGGCTGACTATAAATAAAAGCTACATATTTCAACCTAAAAAAGGGTTCTGCTCAGCTTCTGTGCAGTAGATTTATTTTTATTAAGATCTCATATTTAAAAAGGTGCAGGGAGTATAAAGTTTTTAAAGTTTTGTAATTAATAACCTGATTTAATACCTTCACTTTACAGAGGAGGCTGAGTGAGAAGGAAAAAGGTGGCTTTCCCCAAATCACTTGGTCATTAGAGGTCAAGTTGGGGCTGGAATTCAGGTCTTTCAACTCCTAATTCCTACAGTCTTTCTACTGTATTTGGCAAACAAGAACTAATTATTATATACATGAAAAAGTGAACACACAGCAGTGGAATTTTTACGCTATAAAATAATGTGTTTCTGCCCACTCTAGGCAGACAGGAACTGCTTCTCCCATTTCTCTGCCTTGGAGACATCCCAAACCCTGTGGTCATTGGCCACCTATCAAGAGGCCTTCCCTTGTGGCCAGCCTGCCTGCACGTAGAAGGCAACTATAACTAACTGCCTTCCAGCGCTTTCACACTCAGACTTAAAAATGCCTGCACTCTCAACCACCAATCAATCCCCCATTCAGTCCTCCCCAGAGCCCAGTGGGGCAGGGACCACAGCTCCCACTACACAGATGAGAACACTGAGGCTGGGAGTGGTCAGTGGCTGGCCCAAGATCACACAGCTGACTGGAGAAACCAGATAATTAATCTGGCTCCAAGTCCCACGTACTCTCTGTTCCCTCTCAGCTCTGCTTTGGGCCCATTTTTGCCACCTGCAAAGCCCTTTGCCACCAGTCATAACAGCAGCTGCTGTTTGGGGCGTGCATGCCACCTGGCAGGCACCACGCTCTGTGTAGTTCACCAAATGCCCTACTTAAGCTTTATGCTTTACGGGACTTGTTTTATTGCAAAAGTAAAGGGCCAACTTGGGCCAAGTCAAAGAACACTGAGGTGTGCAGAGAAAAATGTAATTATCTCTCCTGCCCATCTTCTCAAACTCCTCCAGGGCACACACAAAATCAATATTAAATGTGAGGTGTGTATTCTTCCACACTTTCTCCTTCTTCATAAAAACCACACACAAATGATATACAAGTGAGGAGGATTACTGCAGTCTGTTTCGTTTTTATAAAAACATCGGACCTGACTTCTCGTGTGAATCTGCTGCTGGCTTTCCTAACAAAATACCAAGAGCATCCTTCCACATCAACAGAAACACAAGCAACTCAGAATTTCCCATCAGCCGCATGATGTTCGGAGCACGGCTGGATCATAACTCCCCCAGCTGCTCCTCTACTGAGCGGCACCGAGGCAGTGCCCAGGGACTTTGCCCGCACAATGACGCTGCAATAACCAATCTGGTGACACATCCTTAGGTCCCAGTGCTTTCATTCCTTTCAAACAGAGTCCCCAGAATGCCACTGTCGGGCCAAAATGTATTTTACATTTAAAATAGCATATTATCTTAAAATTTAAATTGCATTTCATTTAATTCTAAAATAGCATACTGTCTCTTAAAAATATATTCCCATAAAAATGAATAGAAGTATAAAAAGAAGGCACACACACATTATCCCCTAACCCAGAGACGGTTACTGTTAATAATTTCATAAATTTCCTCCCAGAATGAGACTGTACAGAAGTTGAAATTTTTTACTCTAAGAGACCCAGATTAAATTCCAATCAGACTTACAGCCACTCACGTTCCCACCAAGCAGGTGAGCGAGCCTCGCTCCCCACGTTTTCCCCACGGCACTCTCTCGCTGAAAACCTTTGCCAACCTACCAGATGAACACGGCACGTCACTGTCATTCTCACTCTACATTCCTGTGACTAGAAAGGAGCTCTGGTTTTCCTAGGGACGGACATGCTGGACTTTGAAACACGGGGGAAACGAACACCATTCGATCATTTGCTCGAGAACCATCTTACCGATTTTTGCTGCTCAAACATAAGTTTTTTATAGAAGAGATGGAACTGTTCAAAACTGAGTTCATCTTTGTGTGCGCCTATTTCCTGTAAAAGTAAAAAAAAAGTGACCACACGATTTTTGGTGTCCACCACAAGAATGCCTCCTCCCTTTACCGAAATAGAACGCCTTTTCTACAAGACCGGCTAAAATCCAGCCAGCATTCCTCTGAACCCAAACCATCCACACGCTTCCTGACTTACCTGCCTGCCAAACATACCTCACAGGGACCCCACCAGGTAAAAACCCTTCCTGTGGACCCCCCAGAAAGAAGAATCTCAAGCAGAACTCCAAGAGCCATACTGAGAACTCCTCCTTTGGGGCAACAAAGGCACTTTCAAATGCAGACATATTTACAGGGTATGTATGTGCAGGTCATTTTTTGAAGCTTAAGAAAACAAAACAAACTTTTAGATTACACAGAAGTCAACTCGGGCAAGACCTGTCCCCTGATTTGCTAATGGCTTTGGGCAATTCCTGTGACCCCTTCAGGCCCTCAGTTTCTTCATCTGTGAAATGGCAGAACCACCACTACCCTCCTTGCAGTCCCCTGACAGCAAACTAGGTAACGTCAAGGGACACCTGCTCAGTAAAGGCTTGATAAAGAACGAAACTCTGATTAAGCAGTAATCAGTGGTGAATGCTTCTCCCATCTCTCTTCTCTTCTTTCAACCCCCACTCCCCTCTGTTTTTGCCTTCTGAATAGAATGTTGACGGCAGGTCAAAAAATGGCCTGATACACCACAAAGTGGGTTAACTCTTCCAGGAGCTCATTGGTACAATGATGACTGTGCTTTTGCAGCTGAGGAATCCTGCAACTGGGGTTGCCACTGACATGCCATGCGTCCTCCAACTGGGGGTACTGGGATGCAGTGTTGCTGGGTTCCTTGACAAGAGCAGGTATCTCTCTGGGGCTATGTCTCTACATAGCCTCCATCCTCATGTCATTCGGAAAAGCATCACTTGACCTACCCTGTCCTCTCACTCCTGGGGTGACTTTACCTGCCCCAGATCTACCAATAGCTTAATTACACAAGAACATAAATTAAGTGATGGGTGGAAGGAGGGAGAGGTGGAAGGAAGAGTGTGTGGGCAGAGGGGTGGATGGAAGGAGGAGTGGGTGGAGAAGGGCTTGGGCAGAGGAGAGGTGGGTGGGAGGATGGATGGGTGAAGAAAGAGTGGGCGGATGGAGGGTGGGTGGGTGGAAGGGTGGGTGGGAGAGAAGTGGGTGGGAGAGAAGTGGGTGGGAGAGAAGTGGGTAGGAGTGGGTCTGACAGCAGAAAGCGAGGGAAGAGCCAACTCTGACCACTGCACTATCAGGACTTGCTCACAAAACCCCACATCCCTGGCAAACATACATGAGGAACCCTTCAAAACATGTCCCAAAACACATCCGTTCATGTTACAAGAAGGAAAACAGGCTGCAGGATGGAGAGAGAAAGGAAAGGTTGGGGTGGTGACAGCGTTCCAAGCCAAGCAACTCCATAGACACGGTCTGCGTGAATGACATCCTCTGCTGGGATTGAGACCACGGTCCTAAGGTCTTCACCCAATTCCCCTGCCTGGACTAAGAAGATGAAGCCAGAGGTGAAGGGCTTTCTTGGACCCATTCCCCAGAGCTCAAAGGCACACAGTAGCTTCATGTGAGAGGCACCAGTAGCCCTGGGTTTACAAAACCACCAGGCTGATCTATGAAACTCACCACAAACTTGTCCTTGAGGAACTTGGCACTGCTCACTTTGAAGTTGACCAGGGGCAAGATGGTCTTCAGCTCTCGGAGGCTGATGCTGCAAAAGAGAGGAACCCAGCTCTGTCAGCCTTGACTGTTCCAACAGTGAAAGGTTTGGCTACTCTCATCAGCTGCCACCTCAGGTGGCCCTCCATGAGAAGACCCCACCAACAGCTGGTAAGCAAGGACAGGAGACCTGGGTTCAAGGTTGTGGTGACAGCCTGATGTGCAAAATTGACCTCTACCTTTCAGGGATGGCCGTGGACATGGCCATGTAGGCAGAACATGGCATTAGGTGACCAGATAACCTCTGGAGATATGAAATGTCACAAAGGTTCAAACCAAAGAGAGGTCACTGAAGGCCAGAGAGGAGGAAGGGGAAGGACCCAAACTTAGGTGAGCATCTACTATGTGCCAGGACGTCACCAGGCAATAATGTTCCCTAACTCCACACTACATTCGACCCCTACACAGCATGCATTACCGATCCCCAGGGTTGGGGACTGGCAATGTGGGGGAGCGGTGGGGGTCACTACTCAAGGTCAGAGCCAGGTGGCAGCAGAGCCTGGGTCTGAATCAAAACCCCAAACGTATAGTCATTTGACCACACCACAGGGAACTTCACGAGTGTGTGCCCCCGGGGGTGCCTGTAACCACCACAGTTGTCTGCCTCTCGGGGAACAGCATGAATGGGGGGCAGGGGAATGGGCATACAGTGGATCTGGGTGGTGCATCAGGGGCACGAGATCAGTCCCTTGTGGCCACAGAGCCATGTCCTACAGATCAACAGAGAGGGGGCATTAGTGTAGCCAGAGAAAACTGCTGTGTTCTAGAAACGTCAGACTGCTCAGGGGCTGTGCATGGCCAAGGAAGGAAGCCTGCCCAGGTTGTGGGCAGAACATGATCCAGTTTTCCCAACACTGCCAACTTGGCCTCTGCCAGTCCCTCTGGAAGGAAACGGCACGTTCGTTACCTTCAGCAGGTGCCACTGAAGATGACAAATGTCCTCACCTCCAGCTTTCTACCTCTACCAGCCTCCCTCACGTTGGAGACCTTTCCCTGCAAGATGCTTCCCTACCCCCCACTGCCACCAGCTCAGTACCAAGGGCTTCCCAGAGAGATGCTGAGAGTGTCAAAGAGCCTGGTGGGCTGGGGGAGCTGGCTGGGACCCCTTTCTGAGCTAGTGCCTGGTGTGTGCGTGGAGAGCCTGGCAAGGGCAGGATGAAAGAAGAACAGTGGCAGGGGCTGGCGCTACACGATGAGGTACAGGAGGATCCGGCCAATGGAGCTCATGGAGAAATTCAGAACCAAGGGAGAGGTCAAAGTCCCCTCGGGAACCCAGAACTTCCAGAGAGAGAGAGACAGGGCCAAGAAACCTTCCCATCTCCAGAAATAAAGGAGCCAGTGCAGCTGCCTGGGGGCCAGTGGCACAAACTCGGTATCCAGGGATATGAGCATCTTAGCACCATGACACTGGGGCTCACCTGCTCCAAAATCCCCACCTGACAGTGAGCACCTGAGCCCCCAGATAAAGGTGGCGGCCAAAGAGCCTCTTTGGGCTCCTGTGCTACAGCCTGCCCACTCTACTCCTCTACCCACCCCTCCCTCAGTCCCCACTCTTGGTGTATGGATCTGCGCTGCATGGCCTGGTCCCAAGCCAGGACAGGCACACCAATTCCCCAGCTGCTGGAGGGCAGGAAGCCAGCAGCTCACGAGTTCACCCCTCTCCCCATCCAGGACCTGCCATCAGATAAAGAGAGTGCCTCAGCCAAGGTCATGTCTGGCATTCAACGACAGGTTAGCCTCAATTCAGGATAGCTCTGCAGGGCCATCCCTGGAGCTCCCCATGGAGTCGGCTGAGGCTGTGCTCGGCACAGCAGCCCAGTGCCCCTACTGTCATTACTTCCGAGGACGCTGATCCCCTCTGCAGCCCTGAATGAGCTTCCTGCACACAACCCACATCTCAGACTCTGCTTCCTGGGTGCTCCACCTATGACAGTGGGTTAGGAACCAGGACAATCCCTATAGGGAGGGATGACAAAATGCAATCTTCCCCCCCACCTCCACCCACAATGAGCCACTGACAGTCCTCCCTCTTCCATGGCAGACGCCACTAAACAATCATGAAATCTTTACTTCCTGGCCTGGCTTCGCCCCAGCTCCCACGACACCTCATCCCATGGAAGCCTGTACCAAACCAACGGGCAAGGCTGGCAGTCCCCAGAAACGGGCCTGCCACCCTGAGGCTTGCCCCATGCCTCCACCACCCACCTTGTTCCTCGTCATAATCACGACAAAACTACACATGGGTCAGTGTTTGCCAGCGAAGCCAAGCACCGTGCAAGCACTTTTCAGTGCTGACTCACTGGACCCGCACACCAGCCCAAGGAGGTAGAAGCTATTCTCTCTTTTACAGATTAGGGAACTAAGGCACAGTAAAATTAAGTCACTCGCTCAAAATCATACAACCAGTAAGTGTCAGAGCTGAGATTCAAACCTCAGCGCCACCCAGAACTTTCTGAGATGATGGAAATGTTGTAGACTGCCGTCCAATGGAGCAGCCACCGGCCACATGTGGAGTGTGTGGGATATGACCAGTACAACTAAGAAGCTGAAATGTTCACTGTAGTTCATTTTCGTTCATTTATATTTAAGTAGCCACATGTGGCTGGTGGCTCCATGTCAGCCAGTGCAGCTCTAGAAACTTGCTGCTCACGTCCCCGGACCAGTAGCATCAACATCAGCTGGGATTCGTCAGAAGTGCACATTCTTGGGCCCCAGCCAGAACGTCTAGTGAAACAAAATCTCTTCAGGGGAGGCAGTGCATACCTGTGGCTAGGGCCCCCCAGGTGGTCCTAAGGTGCTAAAGCCACAAATATTAACTCCATGAGAGCCATTTGCATTCCTGTTGAAGCAGACAACTGGACCCACACACCTGCCTCCCACCTGTGACTCTCACCCCCTTTGCCTCCTGAAGGCCCAACTCAGTCCCTACTCTGTCCCTGCCAGGCTGAAGAAGTGAGGGGAAGGCATGGGCATGTGCAAACTCAGTGTTACATGCCAAGGGCAAAGAGGGGAAAGAAATGTCCCCAGTAGTCAATCTGCTGCCAGCCCTTGGAGCGGCTGCCCCTTCAGTAGGACTCTGGCCCCTCGGTCAGCCTCACACTGAGGAATGCAATTCCAGGGACCCTCATGAAGCAGGCAGGGCAGGGGCCTTCTCAAGAGCTGTCTCGGCCACAGAGAGTGTCACCTTATGCACTGACCTTAGAACCTAATTCCCACACGAGAGACAACTAAACTCTAAAAGCTCATAAAGGGAGGTCTCTGGAAATCTGGCCAGGATTACACAGTTAAAACACACATGCATTTGACCCAGTCTCCCCAGGCCTGGAAAGGTCATAAGAAAAGCTTCCAATACTAGAATGCTCTATTAGCCCAATGTTATGTCTAGGAGTAAAAAGGGAGGAGTTTCACTCATCCGACAAACACTGTTAACACTGAAGCAGCCAGATCCCTTACCTCAAGGCACCCTGGCCAACCCCGAGCAGCAGCAGCAGCAGCAAGGGAAAAACTTAAAGAAAAAGCAGAGCACGTCACCCTATGGGGGCTCGAGGAGTCGTGACACGAAGGCTGAGAACCCTACAGTGACCCCACAAGTGCATCCCATGGGGGTCATATCACAGGTTCACGTGGAACACAACTCTGTGACAATGGGAACATGAAAAACTGGACACAAACTAAATGACAAAAAAAGGCAACTTTCCGAGCCAAATATCAAATTCCCATTGGCTGAGTCACAATGTAGGCACTGAGATAGTTTTCCTGAAAAGTTGCAATGAAATGTAAAAGTTCTTATAGTTCGATGTGATGTGAAAATAGTTTAATCCTGCCCTCCTTTAGTGAGGGATAAATTTGAGTTATTCCCAAAGAATGGAGGGGTGGGTAACTTTGCAAAGCAGAAGTCTAGAAGAGACTACCTTGGCCAGGTGTTCAAGGCTGACATCACTGTTGACAAGCCATTCAGAGAGTATATTCCTCTGGATATGCGTTCAAAGACCTTCACCTCTGTGACAGTCTTCCCAAATACCCACCCGAGGCTACCTATAGCTCCAGTCTAATTATAACAAAAATATCAGACCAACACAAATTGATGACATTCTACAAAATACATGAGACACACTCCTAAAAACTGTCAAGGGCATGAAAGCAATGAAAGACAGAGCAAGTGTCACACACCAGAGATGGCCAAGGGGACAGAACAACTAAGGACAATGTGGGGTCCTGGGCTGGATCCCAGACCAGGAGAAGGACATTGGTGGGGAAAAAGTAATCTCCAAATATACCATGTAGGATCTGGAGATCGGGGAGAACTGGGCAAAGGGGGATATGAGAATTCTATTTTTCTCCAAATATAAAATTATTTCAATTTAAAAGTTAATTAAAGCCTGGGATATAAGAGCATATGTGTAGTTATATTTTAATAAAGAAAAGTAAACAAGGAAGTAAGTAAATAAAGTTGAGGATGGAAGAAATCTACTGAAAAAAAAAAAATTGTAGCCAGAGTTAACAGTGCTTAACATTCATTGTAATGTCAAATTTATACAAATTTTTTCTAGTTTTCAGCATTTCCAAAATGTTCTATAATGAACAGGAGTGACTTTTGTCATTTAAAAAAAAGTCCATATGCGGCTGCAGACCATGTTGAAGCACCACCCACCCACCTCCACAAGCAACACACTCAGTGGGCAGACTCAGTGGCCAGACTCAGTGGCACCACAGCCCTGCTGAAGTAAGTCCTGCTCTGTGGGATGGGCCTTTGCACAGCTGATCCTCCTTGGTGGTCAGCAGTCACATCCAGTCTTTTCAGCTGATCAGGCTGGTGGTAAATCTCTTCCACTGATGTGCTAACAGATATCAAGGCTCAACTACAACAGGAGGATATACACAGCCCACACTGAGGGTGGGGGAGGGGGGAGGCTTGTGTACCTGGAGTGCCCAACCTGGGTGACTGGGAAGGCTGTGCCAGTGGACCCTAAGGAATACCTACTGCACAAGGCCACTCCACCAAGCCTGGGAGATGTAGCAGCTCCACCTAATACATGGAAACAAACACAGGGAGGCTGCCAAAATGAGGAGACAAAGAAATGTCCCAAATGAAAGAACAAAACAAAACTACAGAAAAAGAACTAAACAAAATGGAGACAAGCAATCTACTAGGTGCAAAGTTTAAAACACTGGTGAGGACTTAGAACTTAAACAGCATAAAAAGGACATGGAGACCATAAAAAAGAACCAGTCAGAAATGAAGGATACACTAACTGAAACGAAGAATAATTTACAGGGAATCAACAGTACAGTAGATGATGCTGAGAATAAAACCAGTGATTTGTAATATAAGGAAGCAAAAAACACCCCTCAGAAAAGGGGAAAAAATCCAATAAAAAACAAAAAACAAATGAGGATAGTGTAAAAATTCTCTTGGACAACTTCAAGCAAACCAATATTCACATCATTGGGGTGCTGAAAGGAAAAGACAGTGAGCAAGAAATTGAGAACTATTTGAAAAGTAATGAAAGAAAACTCCCCTAACCTGGTGAAGGAAATAGACATACAAGTCCAGGAAGCACAGAGAGTTCCAAACAAGATGAACCCAAAGAGGCCCACACCAAGACACATCATAATTAAAATACAAAAGGTTAAAGACAAAGACAGAATCTTAAAAGCAGCAAGGGAAAAGCAGTTACTTACATATAAGGGGTCTCCCATAAGACTGTAAGATGACTGCTCAATAGAATCTCTGCAGGCCAGAAGGGACCGGCAAGAAATATTTAATGTGATAAAAAGCAAGGACCTACAACCAAGATTACTCTGCCCAGCAAAGATATCATTTAGAATCAAGGGGCATATAAAGAGTTTTCCAGACCCCCCCCCCAAAAAAACCCTAAGCAAGTTCCTCCCACCAAACCAGTATTACCTGAAAAGTTTAAAGGTTATCTTTAATAAGAAGAAAAAAAAGATTTAAAATGTGAATAATAAAATGGCCATAAACACATATCTATCAACAATTGAATCTAAAAAACAAAATAAATGAACAAGCAGAACAGAAACAGACTCACAAACACAGAGAACATTCTGCCGGTTGCAGATGGGAGAGGGTTGGGGGGATAGGCGCAAAAGGTGAAGGGATGAAGAAGTACAAATTGTTTGTTGCAGAACAGTCATGGGGATGTTAAGTACAGCACAAGGAATAGAGTCAATAATATTGCAGTAACTAGTACGGTGTCAGAGGGGTATGAGATTTATCAGGATGATCAGTTAGGATTATAACTGTCTAATCATTGGGGTGTACACCTGAAACTAATATAATATCACATATCGACTGTAATTTAAAAATGAAAAATGAGTTAAATTAGAAAAAGATGAAGGCACAAGAAATATAAACACACAATAGAGCTTAAGAAAATTTAGAGGGCACCTTAAACCACCAATCAACGAATGACAGAAACAGTGCAGAGTGACAAGGAACACCAGACTGGACAAACACACAGAAAGGTGTCAGGAGGACCGCATCCTCTTCTCTAGATATCTATTTCCTACGCAAACTTAAATTCCCAGATCAAATTCCTCCTTAATCCTTAAAGTTTTCCTAAAGCACTCCACCCCACACATCCTCACTTCCTTCTCCAAACTTTGAGAAAAATGTGTTGTCCTAAATTTCCTTTGGTACTGGGTTGTGCCATCCAATAAACTTGGTTGTGCTATTGATTTTTAAAAAAGAACCCACATGCATTTTTTAAAAAGGAAACAATAAATGAAAGTATAAAAATGAAAAATAAAATGTTGTGCAGTCCCCTAGCCAAGGGTCAGTTGGAAGTTCAATAAGGATTAAAATCATAACGTGAAATTTTAAAATGGGCAAAGGACTTGAATAGATATTTCTCCAAAGAAGATAAACAAATGGTCCCTGGCTGGTGTGACTCAGTGGACTGAGCAGCAGCCTGTGAAACAAAGGGTCACAGGTTTGATTCCCAGTCAGGGCACATGCCTGGGTTGTGGGCCAGGTCCCCAGTAGTGGGTGTGTAAGAGGCAACCACACATTTATGTTTCTCTCCTTTTCTTTCTCCCTCTCTTCCCCTCTCTCTAAAAATAATTAAATAAAATCATTTTAAAAATTAAAAAAAGAAGATATACAAATGGTAAAAAGCACATGAAAAAATGCTCAACATCACTAGCCATTAGGAAAATGCAAATCAAAACCAAAACGAGATACTACTTCACACCCATTGAGGTGACTAGTAGAATGCAAGAAAGTAATAAGAGTCGACAAGAAGTGGGGAAAAAATGGAACCCTGTGCACGGCTAGTGGGAATGTGAAATGGTTGCAGTTGCTATGGAAACAGTATTGAAGCTTGTCATTTGATCTAGTAATTCTACCTGTGGGTAATGCACAAAAGAATCTGAAGCAGGAACTCAGCAAGCAGAAGTAATCCAAGTGTCCACCAACAGAATAACGAATAAATGAAATGTGCTTTGTACATACAGAGGAATATTATTTGGCATTAAAAAGAGAAGAGATTCTGACATGTGCTACAACATGAACAAACCTTGAGGACATTATGCTGAGTGAAACAAGCCAGTCATAAAAAGACAAAAACTGTAGGATTCCACTTATATGTGGTAACCAGAACAGCCAGACTCACAGACAGAGAGGGAATAAAGGTCAGCAGAGGCTGGGAGGACGAGGAAATGGGGACTGAGTGTTTAATGGGGACGGAGTTTCAGTTTCACAAGACGAAGAGAGTTCCGAAGACAGAAGGCGGCGATGGCTGCACAGAATGAATGTACTTAATCTCAGAGAGGGGTGCATGTGCTCAGATGGGTTCCTGCAAGTTCTTCAGAGAGCTCTCTTTCTGAGCTGGTCCAGAGCCTTCAACAGAGAGGAAGTCTAGGATAAATTTTATGTTGTGTGTATTTAACACAATAAAACAAACTAAATACTATTTTTTAGGTCAGCATGGGGAAGGAAAGGTTTTTGCCTTTTCCCAGATTTTGAGAGCACAATTAAAAAATAAAAAAAGAAAAGGCAATGTCAAGTACTGACAGGTGAGCCTCAAATCCTGGCGCCACACCTGACACGGTGAGTTGCTGTAGACAAGTTATTTTTTTTAATTTTGTATTCATTGATTTGAGAAAAAGAGAGGAAAGGAGAGAGGGAGAGAGAAACATCAGTTTGCTGTTTCACCCATTTATGCATTCATGGGTTGATTCTTATATGTGCCCTGACTGGGGATCGAACCCACAACGTTGGCATATTGAGACAATGCTCTAACCAACTTAACTATCCATCCAGAGCTAAAAACAAGTTACTTAACTGCTCTTGGCCTCAGTGTCTTCATGAAATGAATCCAAGGATCCTTTGCTCACCAGTCCGAGAGCATTCATTCCACCAGCCTTGCACAAGGATGTAAAGTGCTCAGCACCGTGGCTGCTACAAAGCAAGTTCTCAACAAATGCCAGCTTCCACCATTTTGTCTCTGGGGATGTGAAACATGAAAGCAGATGCTTGGGCCAAGGAAAACGTCTGAGGGCTGGGCACTGCCAAGCAGGGCCTCGAGCCTTTCCTTTGCTTCTGTTGCTCCTTTGTTTTCCTTCGGGAACCAATTAGTAGTGGGTGACAGGAAAGGAGGGAAATTGGCAGAAATGAGTTGCCCTTCCACTGGCTCCCTGGTCAAAGTGCCTTTTGAGAAACTCCCTTGGGGCCTCACAGGACCTCAGGGAAGGCGGGACAGTCCACATGTTGACAGACAGCAGGGCTCTACCCACTGCGAGGGAGGTTGGGGGGAAGGAGCAGTAAGCAAGGGACAAGGAATCAAGGTCCAGAAACAGACTTCCTCTCGGCTGAAGATTCTGGACCAGGTGATGGAAAGATGGATCTCTAAGAACGACTTGCAAGAATCCATGCTGAGCAAGAGAGCCACTTCCTGACAACGGAAGTTGGAGATGCAGACTTTGGCACAAAATCAGCAACTCCGTACAACCACCGCATGAAGAGAGGGCCCAGGAGGCTCCGCCAGTCACCCCTGTGCCAATCTCAACTATGAGTCACCCCTCGGCCACCGAGAGAGGAAACACTCATAGGAGGCACACCTCTGGGGCTGAAAGAGACCAGTGTGCACAGAATCCTCCAGTGCAGGGACCTCATTTGATCTGCCTCTGTTAACACCGGAGCATGGCTCAGGGTGTGGGACCCCACGGCGAATGCTGGGTGGGAGGAGGAGGGTGGGAACGACAGACAGACAGAGGGACATGGAGTGTGCTGCTGGATGACCTGGCAACATTACTAAGCTCTTCAGCACTTCATGGCTACTATGTCCACATCAGGCCATCGCTGAGCAGAGAATGAATGTGGAAGGGTCCCCAAACTCTGAAACTGGCGAGTCACAGGGGACACTTACGTGATATGGAAGGGCCTTAGAGATGGGAAGCCTTCCAAGAACAAGAGGGAGGGTTGTAGAGGTTAGTGATTGCCTCGTATATGACACTGACATGGCTTAATGGAGGGAAGAGAACATTTGAAAATGGAAAAAGGTCTGAGGTGAGGCTAAAAAGAGACAATGATTGGAACATGCTTAGCGCAGAGCCTGGCAGACTCAGGGAATGGCAGCTGTTATTATCGTATTAATAAGAGCTGGCTCCAACCTAAGGAAAAACGGGCAAGAGGGTCTTCAACCTCACCCATACAGAAAGAAATGCAAATTTAGGCAAAAATCTGCTGTTGCGCTGCACCCATCGGACTAACAAGAGTCCAAGCCCAGGGACGCAGGGCGCAGGGAAGCCGGGGCGCTCCTGCTCCACTGGTAGGACGAGCAAGTGCTGCCACCCCTCCCAAAATGTCAGACCGGAAAACTCCGTGCTGCCGGCACCCCTCTTCTGGGTGCTACCCTGCTCAGCCCCTCCTCACACGCGTTAACCAGAAGGTGGCTAGACCCAAAGCTCTCAGGGCGGCATTATTCGCAAAGATCATGAAGGACGAGAGACAGCTCTGCTGCCCACCAAGAAGGAAACTATTTCTCACCCACAAGGAAATTACACCGCCGCATCCCAGGACAGACCACGTTCGTCACACAAGTACCTCGCACAGAGCCCCATGTGTGCTGACAGGGAACCCCTGCCAGACGCACTGCTGTGTGAACAGGCCAGTCCTCTGGAGTCCGTGTTATCACACTGCCGTCTCAGGGCTGCCCTGCCATTAGGACCACCACTGTTTAGCTTGGTTTACTTCTGTGTGGCCAGTCTCTCCGGCCACCAAGCCAGGGCAGGCGCCATGGCAATCCTGCGTCTCCCCAGGGCACAGAAGGGGCTCAAAGGGGAGGGCCAAAATGATGAGGTCCAAATGCTCCGTGACAGAGAATTTGTCTCTGCAGATGGACTTGAATTTCCCACTGGAACAAGGCTCCACACAGGAAGACTGTGTCACCACCCTTCCCCGGCACCTAGACGGCGTCTAGCTCATTGTAGGTTAAATCTGACCTCATGAGGACCTTTCCACAGCACAAAACATGCTCCATCTGACTTCCTTAGAACAGTTCAAGGAAGAACGGAAGTCAGAGTCCACAGTGATCTGGAGAAAACCACAAAAATGTAAATGAATCTTACCTGTTTCTTCTGGTTTGGTCCACTGAATAAATCTGCTTTCTCAGCCAACTGGAAAGAGAGTGGAGACCAAAAAAAAGGGGGGGGGTTAGAAAATAGTACAAGTCTGGCCCTGGCTGAGTGACTCAGTGGACTGAGTGCCAGCCTGCAAACCGAAGGGGTGCTGGTTCGATTCCTGGTCAGGGCACATGCCTAGTTTGTGGTCCAGGTCCCCAGCTGAGGGTGTGCAAGAGGCAACTGGTCAATGTATCTCTCACACATCAATGTTTGTCTCCCTCTCTTTCTCCCTCCCTTCCCATCTCTCTAAAAATAAATTTTAAAAAATAGTACAAGTCTAAGTTCTATGGGACAGGGACGGAGGAAACTGGGAAGAGTTTTCCAACTTTCTAAATTGGAAAGCAGTTTCCTCCTTGTGGTCAAAATGCGCTAGCTGAGCCAAGAGGCCCCTTCAGCTCGGAGAGGCTGACATTCTTTAAACTGGTGACTCCCTCCGATGATATCCGTTAATCCCAAAAGAGCTGGTAAGTAAAATAGTGGAAATTGGAGGGCTTTGGTTTATGGGGGTAGGGGAAGAACAATAATTCACACACCCACATCACTGACTAGACAGTCCTGAGTGGCAGATGGAAAATTCTGGACCTTGCATCTACTGTCCTTTGATCAGTCAGCTAATGCCTTCCTAAATCCTTTAAGAAGGAAATCTCTGGTCCTCCCTCAAATACAACACCAAGGCAGGTTTCTGTCTTAGTTTCAATGCACTCCTCACTCTATGGCCAAGGCCACGGCCCCAATACTGAGAGAGCCCCTTCTGTGAGACATTAGAGAGACCATAGCCACTAGTGGGCACCTACTGCATACAGGACACTCAATGAGCCTCCAAGATGAAATGTCTTGTTTTTCTTTCCTTTACCCACATTGGCTAAAGGAAGCAGAATAAATGAATGAACCAGTGAACACAGATAAACAGGCAAAAGCCAGTACCTCTCAATAATGGTGGGTGTGGACGCGCTCATTGCTTCTTGGTGTAAGATTTTCAAGCCAGAGAGCCACTTGGTCGCATCCTCCTTAGAGTCAGCTGGAGAGGGGAAGAGGAATGGAAACGCTGAAGTATGCGCTGGGAAGACTGCAGCTTAGAGACCCCGGCTCCCCGGCTCCCCGCCTCCCCGGCTCCCCAGCCCCACTCAGATCGTGGGGGTGGGAGAAGCCTGTGCCAATCTGTAGTTTTGCAGGAGGGCACCAAGAAGGTCTCCCTCCCCTTCATAGCTGCATGATTCTAAGACCTGCTTTTTGTCTGAGATGAGACCACATGCCCATTATGAGCCTCCTGTGCAAAGGAGACAAGTAGGCTATTTTTTTTAAAGAGTTTCAGCTTTTAACCCTATGCTACTGAATAAGATGTAGGGCCTGGAGTAGCTTGTACCACAGTCCTGAGCAGCCCTCAGCTTTTCCCCTTTCCAACCAAGGCCAGAGAGAGGCTGGAAAGTAGGTGATGCTGGTGCCCACAAGGGAAGCAGCAACAAGAGGTGGTTAAGAGATGGGCATCATCTCCAAGTCCCACTGCACCACTCAGCGCTGTGTGACGTTCAGCTGGATACTTAAACTTTCTGTGCCTCATTTCCTCATCAGTGAATGGAGCTAGCAATGCAAACACCTGGTGGAGTTATTAAACATCTGACGAACCACCAGGTATCTTGTTAGTTCAGACAGGACCATGCCAACACTGCTGCTCTCATTCTTCCCATGCGGATGAGGGGAAACTGAGGCTCAGAAGGTTAAAACACCTGTCCCAGAGCCAATAAATGAGAACGTGGGATCAGAATCTAAACCTTGCTCATCTCCCTACCTGACCTTGAATTCCAGAGCTCTGGAGGAGGCACGCTGGAGTGAGACAGACTAGTATCCTGCGCTTCACGTCTTATTTGGGTTCTCATGGTCTCGCTACCAAACACAGCAGCCAGGCTCAGCCTGAAGTGAGGCTAAATGGACAGAGCTCTGAAGATTCACAGTCACGAGCCCCTCTCCCTCCTGCCCCATCTCTGCCACCCTCCACACACCATCAGAGACACATCATACCCCTACACAGCTTGATTTTTCCCTCGTCCAAGCACTTGTACATACAATGCCCTCTCCCTGGACCATCTCCCCTCTTTCCTCCCAACTCGTACTGATGCCTCAAAACCCAGTTTAAAAGTCACCTCCTCTGCAAAGCCTTCCCTGGAATTAGACACTCGATACTCCTCAGCACACTGTATTTTGAACTCTGGACTACTGCTCTTATCACAGCTCCTGTCCTCACGGTCTGTCTCCCAAATAGACTACGAACTCCTTAAAGGCAGTAACTGTGTCTCATTCATCTTCAGAGCCCCATGGCCTTCCAGCACAACCGAGCTCGAGCCCATGCTCAAAAGATGCCTCATGAAAAAAATGAAAGACAAATAAAATCGATGACAGCTATCTGACCCTACATGAAACATCTCCTGTGAAACCGTCCCCCCACTGTGGTCCACTTCAATGGTATTTATTCACTCTCTTCAGTCGTGAGGGTGCCTGCAGTTCTAAGCCAATGATAAGTTCTGGGACTGGATGTGAAGGGAGCTCCAAGCTTCTGCTCCTGAGTAAGGTGCCTGAGCTTTTTCACAGCTCTTCTTCTGGCCTCTCGGAGGCCTCCTATGGCTTTTTGGTGGATTCGCATGGATGACCAGAAACCTCACCTCCAGATACACGTGTCTGTGTGTGTGCACATATGCATGCATGCACACATACACCCACGTGCGTGCATGTGTATACACCGAGTATGTGTGTATATGTGTATGCTTACTTGTGTGAGACATAGATTTCAGAATAGTTCCTTCAGTTCTGTTAAGCTGAATAAATAGCGTAGGCCAGGCTCTGCTGGACAAAACTGTCATCTGCCTTTAGCTCTCAGCATAAGCCCGGCAGGCCGTTAGTATAACCCTCACAACACCGCACTGAGGCCAGCATTATGATTCTCCCATTTCCCAGCTGACCAAACAGCGGCTCAGAGGGGCTAATTACCTTGCCAAAGGCACACAAGCAAAAAGGAGCAGGGTTAGGATTCAAAACTATGATGCCCCCAAACACGCATTAGTGGGAAGGCAGGTGTCAGCATCCTGCTACTAGAAATGTCCTAAGAAGGAAACCGAGGAGGGAGAGAAGCACCCAGAGGTGCACCCACCTGCTAAACTGAGCGTGCTGAGGGTGAACTGGGTGCCGTACAGGATGGTGAAGCAGCAGTCTTCCTTCTGGCGCACTGCTTTTGCACGCTCAAAATCCTTGGAGCACTTCCCCGGGCGGATTTCCTTTATTTCCATGATATCCACTGAAAGAAAATTAACACAAACCAATCAGAAGCCAGAGTTCACTCCCCCTGAGGATGCACCCCAGATACACAGCCCAGCTCCTTCATTCCCCAGAATGAAAACGAGCTGTCCCAGCCCCTCCGCCCTGCCCCGACTGCAGGATTATGTGCAAACAAATAAAATTATTAAGTACTGCAATAGTTCTACAGCGACAGATAACAGAAACAAGAGGAATTGTACCTCCACCCAAGGGAGACCCTTTCCTGCCACAGGATGACCAGTGACCTGTGCACTGCTACGAAGAGACAAACTCGACTGGTCCCTTCCTCCCCTTTTCTGTCGCAAAAACACCTCTTCCTGGGATGAACGCACTCCACATGCTTCAGATGAATCTGGTCCCTCTCCCTCGACCTCCCACCACAATAATCTGAAGATGGGAATGACCAAGGTGCCCCCTCAACCCCCCACCCCCACACAGTGATTAGTTCAGGGACAAGCACATGGCCCAGTGGCAGGCCCATCAGAAGCCTCCTGGGACTTATTTGGCCAGAGCTACTCATAAAGTTTCTCCTACTGCTGCCTGGCTGATAGAACTTCAGTCTGTGGAAAGAAAAGATTGAGCCCTGATGCTCTCTTTGAGCTTGAAGATACTTCTACCCCAACATGCTACTTATATGATCCAAAAAGTGATTCTCTTTTTTGCTTAGGTTAGTGTGAAATGAGTTTCTGCCCCTTGCAACCGTAAGAGTCCTGGCACGTGCATCTCAGTGCTCAACAAAGAAACAGGCAAGAGAGGGGAGGGGAGGAGGTCTCAGCTTTGACCTAGGGTCAAGGGAGCAGACAGACGAGGTACAGAAGGTGAACAGTGGCACTGTGCAGTCCTGGTGGGGACGGTGTTACTGGTGGACAGTCTGTGCTTAGGAAGTCTTCCCTTGCCAAGGTGGCGGCAGGAGGAGGTTCCTGCACTGAGCACACAAAAAGCCCTTCCCCCCACCCCTGTGGTATGAGATTGGGGGTGAGACCAGGAAAAGGCAGGCACTTGCACCATAAAAGTCAAAATGGCAGCAGGGGGAGGTGCTGGACCGGAGGCCTGTCAGTCTAGTCTGGGGAAAGAAACAATTAAAGGGGAAGAGGACTGACCCAAAGCATGCAAAAGTTTGGGAAGCTGATTGGTCATTTTGAAAAAGCACCTGGTCCATCCCACACCCGAGCTAATATAAACCCAAGGGAACAAAGGAGGCTCTCTCACTCTTGCTCATGGCTGGCTTACTTTAGACCTGCACTTGGACAGTGGACTTGCCTGTTCTGTCCATGGTCCATGTTGCCTTAGCAGCCACTTGGCCCATGGCCTCTCAGTGAGAGCTTCTCTTGCTCTCTTGCCAAGCTGGAGATGCATTCACTGGTGTGTGCATGCCATCTCTCCTGGGAGCACATAATCTTGTTACCCTAGCAACTGCTCATGAACCCCTGGAGGGAGCATGAAATGGGCAGCAGCCTGAAACAAGCTGAGCTACTGGATGACCGCTCAGCAGCCACCTGTGGGCTCCCAAAGACTGTGCTTTCAATTGGAGCAGAAACTCTGGGCACTGGCTTTTGTCTTGGTCTTGCTGAGGAGACGGGCTTTGAGACAGGGAGTTCACCATTCCCCCAGCACACACAGCACTAGAATAAAACCTCCTTCCTTTTTCACCAGCACCTGCTCACCAGCTTGGATGTTATGGTGACAGGCAGCCAAAACCCCCTTTTTTGTTTGGTAACAAGAGCAGAAAAGATTCATGGCCATTCACAGGAAGCAACTGGAGTGTGGGTGCAGAGAATAAAATCGTAGAAGGAAGGATGGAATGAACTAAGCCTTCTGCTTTCTTACCAGGATCTAGCTAAATTGAAAACACTTTGGGGGACCAGGGTCATAAAGTGACGTGAAAAGGCTCTAAGCAAACAGCATGTGTTCTGCATCCTGTGTGTGATGGCGGCCACACACAACCGTGCATGTGATACAATTCCACAGAACTAAACACCAACCCCAGAACAAAACACAACCAAAGACGACTGCATGTAAGAAGGAGTGAAAACCAATTATGGCCTGTAGTGTATTTCATAATACTGTAAATTGCCACTTTCCTGGGTTTGATAACTACGGTTATGAAAGACTTTACCACTGGGGGAAGCTGGATGAACGGAACACAGAAATGCTGTCCTATTTTTGCAATGTCTGCAGGAATCTAAAATCATTTCAAAATGAAAAGTTTTAAAAAACCACTGATCAACTATGGGTGGCCCTATTATTGGGGGGACTGTTGTCCGTAAACCTAGGGCAGGTAGAAGGGTGGGGATCATACCCCCATTCTTCACCCAACCCTGGAGTCTGGGGGTCTCATCTCTTCTCTGTATCTTCAGTCCACAAAACCAACAAAACTAACAACAAAACACAGATCCTTTGTCTGTTCCGAAATTCACAGCCCTCTAGAAGGAAATCAGCATTGCTGATTTCACTGCTTTTGTAACCACCTAAGAACATGAAAGGTATTCACACCTGTCCTCAGAAATTACTTATCCACCCAGCTGACTGCTAGCCAAGGGCTTAGTGACTTCAAGCAAATATTCGTTATTATTTCCTATCTAGTCTAACCATGATTATCTAACCAGTCTCCTTCCCCATAAAACATCTCTAAGACGGAATCTTTGAATCAGCCTACTGCAAGCTTTTATTCTTTGCTGTAACGTTATAATGAAAATATGACACATGTATGTAACTAAAAACGTTTTTCAGGTAATGCAACACGGTCTTCAGGCGATCACCAAGTCTGATCGAGTGTACTTTCTAAACCACTCTTGAATTTGTCAACTTCTATCCATTTCCATGGTCAACACCCCTGCAACATTCCACCTGGTCTTCAGAAGTAGCCAGAAGTTACCCCAGAGCCACTTTTATAAAATGTAGGTATGCTCATGCAGTCCTGGGCTGCAAACCTTCCGCGGTGTCCAGTGCTGTGAGGACTAAGAACCAAGGCCCCAGGGCTGGCCTCTGCATGCTGAGCCACACCGGCCCAGTCTCAGGACCCCAGATATGCTGTTGGCTCTGCTAAGAACGCTCTTAGCCTGTTTAGCTCCAAATTCTCCCTTCCAGTCACAGTCCAATCATCACCAAACTCACAGAAAACTCTCCGACCCCTTCTGTTATACAGACCAAGACCCTCTCCCCATAGTAGTGACCAGAGGCTGTGCTTACGGGTGTGAACTGTGGACTCAGAACTCTTTCCCTCGACAGTGCTGCCTTCCTCACCACTGTATCCCTACCGTAAGCAGAGATGGTGGTATACAGTGCAGCCTCATGAGTAGTAGAAAGAGGAAGGGGGCAGAGAGAGATGGGGACACAGACAGGGACAGACCCGGGAATGGGACAGAGGGAGAGACACAGAGAGACAGGCACATAGATATGAACAAAGACAACTGAAGACACCCAAACAGGGTAAAAGGGACAGAGACACCAGACAGGAACAGAGGATAAGCCACCCAGACAGAGAGAGAGACACAAACACACACAGAATGTCAGAGAGAGGGAAAACCACAGGCGACGGAAAAAAACAATGAAATAACAGCCACTTTAATGATTCCAGTGGCCCTGGTCGCCCACACACGGTCTTTCACTTCAGTGAAGGCAGCATCCTTCACCCACCCCGGCCCCGGCCCCGGCTCAGGTGGGGGCTGCAGGCACCTGCCTTCCCCAGCCAGGACTGGTCACCTCCGCCACGTCATCCTGACCATCACCCTCTTTCTCCTCCCCAGAGAGGTACTGGCCACTCATCATACTTGGGAAAAGACTGTATTTCCTCCACTGAACTGCCTTTGCTCCTTCGCAGAGACCACCTGACTACGTGGGTGGGCCTATGACCGGGCTCTCTGTGCTGCCCTGTTTCTACGTGCCTATTCTTTCACTGACACCACACTGTCCTGACAGCCATGGCCTCACAGTAAGTCCCAAAGGAGGGGAGCATCAGCCCTCCGACTTCCTTCTTCTTCAATACTGTGCCGGCTATTCCAGGCCTTTGCTGCCCATACAGCCTTTAGGATCACTTCATCAATGGCCACCGAAGAACTTGTTGGAATTGTGATTGAGGTTGTGTTGAAATATAGTTGGAAAGAAGTGACATATTGAACATTCCGACCCATGAACATGGACTAGCTAGTCATCACACTTTTAACCACGAGCCAGACATGTCACAGGATGCACTTGGTCCTGGCCTCCCAGCGTCATACAGGCACAGCAGTCTCACCCATGAGGATAAAATTAAAGGTGACAATAATCACATAAAATTCTCACAGAGCACTTAGTGTGTGCCTGGCACCATGCTGATACTGTCCAGGTTGTTGCAGATCGGTTCCCTAGAAGCTGAGCCTCAGTGGGGCAGGGGTTTCCGTTCAGGTGTTCCCTGGGGAGATGGGGGTGCTCAAAGGAGAAGGGAGTGTGGGGACAGGTCGGGGCAGGAGAAGGCGGCTCAGTTCGGCTGCAGCCCCAGCAGCAGACAGCCTTCAGCCTGACGGCAGGTGGAGGGATCAGGATTAGAACCCTTAAACAGCTTTCTGTGGACAAGCAAGGGACTAGGAGAAGCAGCACCAGAACACGCAGCCCTTGTCCCACCGCACTCCACCAGGAAGTCCCACTGCACACACGCACAAGCTGCCTTCTGTCCTAGTCGGATCTCGTTTAAGTGACTTCTCCACCATACGGTCTTCCTTCTCGATCTCCCTGAATTGGCACATCCTGCTATTTTCATATCTGTGCTATGAAGTTTCTCACCAGCACCATTTGTATTTTTAAGTTTATTTGCTCACCTGTGTGTCTGCTTCCTCTCTAGGCCCCAGGAGAAGAGAGGCTGTCTGTCCCGTTCACGGCCGGAGCCACACTGCCGCCTATGCCAGCGCCTGGCTCAGAGTAGAAACTCAGAGGCCCGTGGAATGAATGGATTAGGTTCCTCGGGTGCCTTGGTCTGGCTTTCCCCAGAAGCAGACCCTGGGGAAAGCCAGGGTCTTTCTGGGCTCCCTGGGCTTTCAAGACTGAAGCACAAGCAGTGTGTTTGGGAGGTGGTCTCTGAAAACAGCAGTACAGGAGTGAGGGAGTGAGAGGATAAAGGAAGGAGCTGAGAAAGGGGTGGCTATGTTATCAAGCTGGTACCCCTGTGGGCACCCGGAGCTGAGCCCATGGGGGCTCTGACAGTCCTCAGAGTCCGCCTCACTGAGAAGCGAGGCAGATGGGGTCTTTATCCCCTGACCCCACCTTCCACAGGCTAAGGGCTGCTTTGGGGGGCCTCAACTCCGCAGGCCTCAGGCAGGGGCTGCAGTGTTCACAACAAGCTCCCTTCCACGTGCAGAAGGAAAAGCTACAGCAACCAGGACCAGCCCTCAGCAGCCTCTGCCGTGTCAGGCTATTGGTTTCTGCACCACCCCCACGGGATGCAGCATCAATATTCTGAGCGCTCACAGGCCCACCACCTCTCCAGTTCAGGCAGGGGGGTGATGAATGTGGATAAGTCCCAGTTATTGAAGTTATTAGCTTCTCCTGGCTCCCCCAGCAGGGCCACCATAGGGAGCTGGGACAGATGGTACTGCCCCTCGCCCCCCAAAGGTATCTCTAATCAGCAGGTGGTCTGAAATTGCAGACAGCAGTGTGCACTCTCTCTTTTAAAACATATCTTTATTAAGATATAGTTCATGTGCCATAAACCCATCCACTTAAAATGTACAGTCCAGCCCTGGTGGGGTGGCTCCGTTGGCTGGAGCACTGTCCCGCACACCAAAAGGTTGAGGGTTTGAGCCCCAGTCAGGGCCCTTACCTAGGTTGTGGGTTCGATCCCCAGTTGGGGCGTGTGCAGGAGGCAATCAGTCAATGTTTCTCACATCAACGTTTCTCTCTCGCCCCGCCCCCATCTCTAACTTCAATAAACATATCCTTGGATAAGGGTTTTAAAAATAATAAAAACAAAAAATAAGACTTAAAAAATGTAGAGCTCAATGACTTTCAGCAATCCACAAATGAGTACAACCAGCACCAGAGTCGATTTAAAACATTTTAATAAAATCACCACAGAAAGAAACCCACGCCCCTGAGCTGTCACTCCCCACTCCCCTCTCAGCCCCACACCAGCCCCTACCCAAACCAGTCTCTACAGATTTGCCTGCCATGTAAAGTTCATGTAAATGGACATTTCATGTAAATGGAATCATATACAACAGGTGGCCTTTTGTGTTTGGCTTCTCTCTCTCAGCACGTCTGCAAGGCTCATCTGCATTGCTGTGTGTGTCAGGGCTGCACTCCTGTCTGCAGAGGGACCACACTCCATTTACCCTTTCGTCCACGTGGATACGTGGATACGTCCAACCCATGGCTACATGGGTTGTTTCCACCTTCTGGCTACTGGGAACAGTGAGGCTATGAACAGCCATGTGCAAGCTTCTGCTTGAACACCTGTTTTTGATTCTCTGGGGTCTCTCCTCAGAGTGGAAGGCAGTCCTCTACTGACCACACCCTCAGGGCTGCAGGTGTAATGGTGAGGGTCCCAGCCATCAATCAGCCTGAGCCAGGGAGGGCCCTTACATGTAGGTGTAAAAAGCCACCTGCTGAGCATAAGCTGGTGGCTAGGGACTCTATGAGGAGAAGGTGGCAGTGGAGCCACCACCAAGCCCTTCATGGCTGCCACTACCACTTCCCAGGCCTTCTGGATGGGCCGGGGCCAGCTCCACGGGCTCCAGCAGGCTGCCCAGTGTTTGGCCGCCACCTTGATTACCAGGAGCCCCAAGAGGGCAGGAAGAAAATCCCTTACCTGTGGGGGTGGTTTTCTATGGTAATCAGCAGCCTAAGGGGCCTGTTGGGCACTTTTGCTGATGTGCCCCGCAGTTGCTGGTGATTAGCAGGTGGACCCAGGAACTAGGCCCCTGGGTTCAAATCCAAGGTGGCTTTAGGCAGGAGCCTCACCTCTCCATGCGTCTCGATGACCAGCAGAAGCACTGTGTGCTCTTTAGGATTAAATGAGTGTGGGTCTAGATATGTGTGTGCACATGTGTGTATTAAACTAGTGCCTAATGATTTTAACTAATAAAGATGTAGTAACTTCTAAACTCTTGCTAGCTATTATTTTTAAGATTAATGCAATTGAACAAAGAGGGACTCACATAAGGAAAAAAACAGTTTCTCAATGTATGTGTTGTGGGAATTGAAGAGGCAGATCTGTCAGTACCCATGTGGAAAAGAATCCACATGGCTCATGTAAGTAGGATCCTGGATGCATGCACCTGTGTGTGCACATGTTGGTGTGACCACATGCATGCACACACATGTGCATGCACACACTGCACACAGGTGTTCCTTGCTATTCACGTTCTCACTATCTGAACATCCACTGTAAGCAGTGTTGGCTCAAAAGGCACTGCCCAGATCACAGATCACACGCACACCTGCTTGGGGCCACGCCTGCGGCATCAGGGAAAAGGTGGCTGCGCATCCACAGCAGGAGGGCGGCACGCCCGGCACTCCCCCGTGGAAAATCACCGTACAGCAAACTCG
Source organism: Tonatia bakeri (assembly GCA_004024845.1). Classification (NCBI taxonomy): domain Eukaryota; kingdom Metazoa; phylum Chordata; class Mammalia; order Chiroptera; family Phyllostomidae; genus Tonatia; species Tonatia bakeri. The sequence goes on along the minus strand of PVIA01003034.1, from coordinate 87,791 downwards.
ATGTCCCACCCCGAACTCGTCCTTCCTGAGCCCTAGCGTTTGCTTCTGACAAGCAAATCACAAGAGTCCAATTTAGATGATTACCTTTAATATTTTTAACAGACTATTTCAGTGTCCTGTCTATTAAGTTATAAAGCAGAGGACAGAAAAAAAACAAGTTTTACAACCAATGCTATATATTATAGTATCCTATGTACTTCTCACAAACATGCCCAGTGACAAGTTCATTAAAGTATCAAATAATTAGGCATCCATTGCTGGCCACACAGAAATATTTGATGGGTTCATTTCTAGGTGTTCAAGGGTGTTAAGCAATCTGGGGAAATTGGTTGGGTTTTTTTTCATCAGTTGGTTAATACACTACATCTGTATCCATGTGACATCATGTAGTACACTGCTGTGCTGTCCGAAGGAGATGCTCTCCATCGTGTTTTCGGGAACGCGTTAGACTCAGCCAAGAAGGGATGCCTACGTTGACACATGTGCATTTGTGTGTAAAAGCATGAGAAAAGGTAAAAAAAAAAAAAGATTACCTCCAGCTTGCTGACAACAGGAGTTACAGTGAGAAGCGTGATAGGCCAATGGCCACAGGGGTGGCTTGGCCTGCACTGGTGAGCGTTTCTGCCAAGGGCACACACAGTCACGCAGATGACCGACTTTATTTTCAAGGTTGGCTGTGGTGGCCAGAGCTCAGACCCTGCATGCTGGTGAGGTGGGGCTCAGCGGCCGTGTTTCCTGCTTGAAGAAGCGAGATAACACAGCCACAGAAGCGAGACCTCTTTGCACAATCCTCCCCCCTCCCGGCCTCACCTTGGTCTTCCCCAGGTCCAGCTGACCTCCTGTACCCTCCCCACCCATCACCTGCAGACACACTCTTGGGTTTCCAGCCCCCTCCCACTCCCTGCCTGTCTTCACTGCCCCCCTGGTTGGCTGTCCTCATGACCCTGTTTTTCAAACTCCTGTTTCCTCTCTCCTCCCACCTTGATGCTGGGCCCCTCTCAGGCTGCCTGCCACCCCACCTGGACATCCATCTACCTTCGCACCAAGCACATGGCCTTTTCCCCAGTTCCCACACTCCACCTCAGGAGGCACCATCTACAAGCAAGCTTAATAAAGTATCTTCAAGGAATCAATAGAGGGATTCAAGGGGAGAGGAGACAGGCAAGTTTTGGGCACCTGCCCACATGCAGTCCCACCCTCCTTTCCTACTTCCCGTCATTCAATCAGCCAGGTAGTGACTGAGATCACACGGAGAGAGGGGATGAAGCAGACACACCCAGTCCCTGACCTTGGGAGTCCGGAGCCCGGAAGGGAGGACAGGCCCTGTCTAAACCAGCACATGAACACGAAAATCTACAACCGCACTAAACATCTCAGAGGTGCGAAATACCGACACTGGGACTCCTTCCAGCAGCAGGAGGACAGGCTTCTCTGAGGGCTTGCATCCTGGCAGAGCTCTGATGGCTGGAGATGACCTGGTGAAGGCGGGGGAGACAGCCCTCCCTGTAGGGAGTCCCAGAGGGCAGAGACCTTCAAATCCCTGCTCTGCGCCACAGTGGCAGGTGGGAGTTTGGGCGAGTCACTGCTGTGTCCTCACCTGCACACAGCGATAACAATACCTCCTTCACTGAGCTGTTCTGCGACTGCGGTGCAATTACACTGACTAAAACCCCTGTGGTTCCCAGGAGGTCTCAGTCAAGGTTAGTCTAGCTGTTGGGATGATGTTCTTTCGTCCCCCTTTCTATAACACCTTCACCACTGCTGGCGGTTTCACTTTGCCTCAGTGTTGCTACATAGCAGGGAAGGACCCTGCTCTAAAAGCCAGGGCACCGGGCTACTTCACATACATAGCAGTTTGCGACCTTGAAGCCAGATAAGTAAGTGAGAGTCACTGCAGAACACATGGCTAGAAAAGGTCTAATGTGGGAAAGTAGAAAGAGCCCAGCTTTAGAAGAACCCAGCACACATGCGCCTCAAATCCAACTCTGCTTATCCCAACTATGTGACTTGAGGTAGGTCTCTTTATTCTGGTTTCGCCCCTACTTTCTCATCTGTAAAATGGGGAAATAAAATCTATCCCATATGTAGATATATCTGAAAGAAGTTGGTAAGATGTAAACTGTTCTATGAGTTTTAGATATCAAAAAATATTTTAAAGCCCAGAAATGGGGGGCTGCCCTTATCTTTGCTTTAAAATAATTAACAGTGTTGAGACTCTGTTGACAGCCAGTGGAGAGTAGTCCAGCCTCACGCTTCCACAGGAAGATATTCAGAATAAAACCACACAAATAATTAGGTACCTGTCATTGTAAGGCTTTGTCTTCACCTGGAAGTGCTTGCTACTTTTTTATGGTTGTTTAAGAGTTTTAAGTGATCCTAGAGAAATTCACCAAGCCCCTCTTCCCTCTGGAGACTCGCTCTCCCCAGGAGAGCAGGGAACCCGCTCCGACAGGAAAGTCAGAAGGACGGAACTGGGCGTGCCCAGCTTGGCCTCCTTGGCCAGTTCTGGTCTAATCTACGCCCCAGGAACCACAGGCTCTGCCCTGCTCCCTGCTGCTCAGAGGGCCACTGACTCTCAGATGCCTGTGTGCATCCACCAGTGCCAGTGACAGAGTAAGCAAGTCAGAGGTCAGGGGCCAGAGGTCAATGTAAGCCGGACTTGCACTCAGACAGAGTGAACCTTCTCATAGCCCTTTATCAGTTACCTGTGCCTCAGTTCTCAACTGTTTTTGCACTCAAGGGAAGATGAGAGAAAGAGCGGCTTTATGAATTGACCATCAAATAATTCTTCATATGTTCATTGTAATCATGTCACTTAAATAGGATGTTTTTCCCTCCTGCTGGAAACGAGATGAGAATCATGTTGTGCATGTGATACGGGAGATGACTTTAAATCACACCCACATTTTGTTATGTCTTAATTGTGATGCATTTTAATGTGAATTGGAAAGAATACACACCTAGCACCTCTAAATGGTGAGATCAAAGTGTCTTCCATACAATTGAAGTTTAAAAATGCCCCGGCTGGTGTGGCTCAGTGGATTGAGTGCCAGCCTGCAAACCAAAGGGTCGCCGGTCGATTCCCAGTCACATGTCTGGTTTGCAGGCCAGGTCCTCAGTGGGGGGCGGGCGAGAGGCAACCACACATTAATGTTTCTCTCCCTCTCTTTCTTCTTCCCCTCCCCCCAAAATAAATAAATACAATATTTTAAAAATAATAAAAAATAAATTTAAGTTAAAAAGAGTAAATCAATGTTAAGTATTCAGAATAAAACAGGTGGTATGCAGATATGACAAAGTCATTAAGACATGAAAGGAGGGACTTACCACCTATACACAGCCTCTTAAGTGATTTTTGCCTGAAAACAGTATTATGTGTCAAAATTACACCAAAGATCCTCACTATATAAAGACAAAGTAGAGATTTCCCCCCCACCAGACCAGTTTTTAGTTTCCTTTTTTTTTTTTTTTTATTTTGTTTGTTTTTATTTCGGAGGGTGCTGTGTATGTTCCTGCCACTCTCAAATTTCAGTCATTCGACTGCCAGCTCTACGAAGCTGCCGCACCTGCATAGTGCTGGTGCTGTTTGTGTGATGTTTGTCTTTAGATCGACTCTCCCTTTGCGCTTGAAGAGACAGATTTCAGGGATGACGTAACCCTTTGGCAAACAGCAAACCCGCCCGCCACCTACACGACAGGGACTACACAGTAACATCTGCAGAGGCAGGACACCACCACTAAGTTCTGCAGAGAAACCACTGCTGCCGAAGGCACAGCCCTCGGCACACTCTGGTTACGACGGGAGGGACGCCGCCATTCGAGGGAGTGAGGCTGTGCTGGCCAGCTTGTGGACCCACAAACGCAGACAGAAGTCGGATGGTGGCGGCCACCTTGTGGGAGCGGAAGGACTGGCATTTGTGGGGGCAGTCCGGGGAGGGGGAGGGTCGCATGTGTCAATCTGAGCTTGCGCTCCCCTTGTTTCACCGTGCATATGTTATATCTATTAAACGCAGGTCTTTCGGAGAGACACGTGTTCAGAGCTTAGAGATGGGGTGGGTGTGGCTATTAAGAGGGGAGCTGAGGGACCTTGTAGTGATGGAGCTGTTCTGACTATCGACTGTGGTGGGCACGCAGGAGCCCACGTGTGATGACAGCGTGCAGAACTAAGCACACACAGCACAGGTAAAGCTGGGGGACCTGAACAGAACAGCAGTGGACGGGGTCCACATGGCTGGGGCGGCACCTGTCGTTCTGTAAGACGTTACCACCAAGGGGAACGGGGTGAAATCTACATGGGGGCCCTGTATTACGTATTTCCTACAACTTTATGTCAATCTACAATTACCTCAAGTTTTCCGTTAAAAACACAGGACATCAAAACAGGAGAAAACAATGCCAGAACCAGACGTCCTCCTTGACTTGACCAGAAAGGCCACAAGGACCTTCGAGGCCATCACATCCCCGCCTCTGACGCACAATCCCCCGGCCCCCTCTGGAAACCGGCTTCGCCAGGGCACCCAGGGTGCAGTCTGCCCGGGGACACGGGGAGAGCACTCCCCATGCCCTCCCTATGGGCCGCTTCACCATTCTAGAAGCCAACTCCAGGCTCTGCTTTCTGCCAGGACCCACACTATTTCGAGCCAGACCAGAAATAGATGCTCATGCTGCCTTCTGATAAGCCAGTCATTGAAACCCAGAGGAAATGGCATTGCTGGGCCTGGCGCAGGGGCCCGCCCATGTGCAAAGGACAGTGACAACCAAGAACACAATTTCTATGAGTGTCTGCATATAGGAAAAGAAAGGTTCTGAGAACATCAACAATTATCTCCACTTTGACCACTTGGCGTAAAGAAAATTCTAGAGGATGATTGATGTTGAATCCTTCCATGGGAAACGCTGCCCTCATCTTCCGACCAGGGACCTCTTGGATCCAGGGGAAACCAAAGAGGAGGAAAGAGAAGGGGAAGCCACATTTATAGAAACACCCCGTACAGCCAGGCAGCACCCCAGAGACTCTGACCCACGCACTCATATGGGGCTGGAATGGTCATCTGCTTTCCCCAGGCAGGGAAAATGGGGCGGAGACGCGATGACTTGCCCAAGGCCACGCTGGCCCAGCCAGGACTGGGACCCCAGCAGTCTAGCACCCAGGCCTGTACTCTCAACCACGACACAGAGCAAGATGAGTTCCTTTCCAAGAAATACCTCCCTCCGGCCCAGTGGGGCCCTGCTGGATTCTTCTACTCAGGAGCACCCTGGGAAGGGTCCCAGCCCAGAAACTCCTACAGGCAGCGGCCACTCGGAGAGTTTGTGGTCTGTTGACCACCAGCCAAGCGCCTAGTGTCCATCATCTCAGCAGTCCTCCTGCAGACCTAAGAGGTGAATGGCCACTATTATCAACACCTCTATTCTGCAAGACAGGAAACTGAAGTGCCAGCAGGTTGGGTGAGCTCGGGTCTGAGCCCTACCGATCCAGCTCCAGAGACAGGGCTCTCCAATGCCACCCCACCAGTACCTACAAAGACTGACCTACCAATTCTGCCAGCAGAAAACAGAGCCCTGCCAAGGTCAAGCCCAGAGCAAAAACACCTGATTTGGACAGAGAACAGACCAAAGCCTCCTCACAAAATATTTATTAGGTGCCACAGCTGACTTCACCATCTCCAGAATCCTCCCTGCAACCTCAGGAACAAACCCCCATTTTCCTGAGGCGGCTCAGGAAAGTGAAGTCATTCACTCAGGGCCACCTGGGCAAGCCTCGGCGCCAAAGACAACAAGGCAGTGGCGTGGGGGCGTCTCACAGAGAGAGACCTGCAGCCCAGCCCGCCCAGCCCTTTCCCTCCCCAGCGGGCTGCTCCCACGGTGGCCTCTCAGAAAACCCTGGAGTGAACAGGTTAGATTCTGGCCAAAGGTGGGTACTTTCTTTGAAGCCAAGAACCCACTGGCAGAGATGCCAAAAGTAATCAGGGCTCCCACTGCCAATGTCAGTCATCAGATCAAACAGGCAGTGATACCTTTCCAACTTGTTAGTGATCAGAACAGGCCAGGGCTCCCAGACTCCTCCCGCAACAGCAGGCCTGCCTGCTTTGCCAGCAGGGACCAGGCCACGCTGGCCATATGGCCAGCTCAGGGTCCTCCAGCTCACTGACAGAGTCGTGGCCAAGAGAAAGGGCTCAGAGGGATGTGGACAGACTACGAGAGACGGGCCTGGTTTCCAGAAGGCCCCTCAGAGCCCTGGGGTGAACCTACCACATACCTGGTAATGCCCCCCACCAGTCCTCTTAGTCTAGAAAGCCCTCCATCAAGAGGCAAACCCCTTGCCCTGGCTGGGTGCCTTAGTTGGTTGGAGAATGGTCCCGTACACCAAAAGGTCATGGGCGCCATCCCCGGTCAGGGCACATATCTAAGATGCAGGTTCGATCTTCAGGGGGCCACATACAGGAGGCAACTGGTCGAAGTTTCTCTTCCCCATCGATGTTCCCCTCCCTCCCTCCCTCCCCCCCCTCTCTCTCCTCTCTAAAATCAATAAATACATCCTCCAGTAAGGACTGAACAAAAAAAAAACAAAAATAACAAAAGGTAAAGTCCTCACTCTTAAAGGGGTGATTTCATCCTGGGCCTTCACAGGGTCCTTGAACACCAAGTGGGGTACCCTCACATTGCAAGTTCTCTCATAGGGAAGGAGCAGGTCACCAAGGAGTCAGGGGCAGGAACGAGCAGTCATCTCAGCTCAATGCCCTGCTCAGATGCCCCCTCCTGGTGAGGGCTTCTCTTCCTCTTCTCCACTTCCCCTTTCCCGGCCCTCATCACATTTACGGTAATTACTGGTTTCCCTGCGTTAGTGCTGCAGCCCAGCACTGTGCGAGCTGGGTACACAAGAAGCCTTTGAATAGCTCCCAGTGGGGATGCCTGGACCCCTGGCACATGGATGCCCTCCCATGCTGGCACTCCCCCTGCTCCCTTACAGCTGACAGGGCACCCCCAGCCTCCCCCACCAGACTCGAGGCAGGAGGGCCTGCTTCTGTCTCCTTCTTCAGCTTTGTAGAAATGGGGTCTGGCCCTCCCTGTGCTCTCGGTCAACCCAATATCAGACTGTTCACTGAAGTTTAACTAAAATGGCAAATTCTTCTAAAAAAGGAAAAGAAGAGCACGCATTAGAAGATATTCCTTTATGTCTGTTGCTTAAACTGAAGATGACTCCTAAAAATCTGCTACTGTGTGAAGGCCAGGAGAGGGACGCCAGCAACCCACCACCACTGAGGATAGGTTGGCCAATGTCCCCCACATGTTTACAAGGAGTCAGGCCCTGGAGAAGGCTTTACATGTGTTCCCTCATTTGAGTTGTATGCTATCACCACAATATGACTATTCTTACCCCAGTTAATAAAGCAGAAGACTGAAGTTGAAAAGCCCTCAGCTCGTAACTGTCTCCAAGCTCCCGAGCCCAAGGATGGGGCATGGCTGGTGAATGGTTCCAGCAAGACCGTGACCTGCCTGTCCCTTCTGCTGGGGGCACAGAAGAGCCCACTGCCCCTGCTTTGCCTTTGCAAATGAGTCTTCATTGTGGTTAGCAAGCCAGCCCTTCATTTCCCCACTAGGCTCAGTTTTGCAAACTATGGTGGGGGTGTAGGGGGTGCGGTGGGGGAGGGGCAGTTCCTGTTACAGCCGGCTAGAAGGTGAGAATCTTCCTTCCCTATCAGAGAAGGCAGGATTAGGGCAAGAGAGACCCCTGGAGCAGTCCAGCCCAGGCAGGCGTCCCACCCCAGTCCCACCCCACCCCGTAAGACCTGAGTCTGGCCCAGGGAGTATGAATGCTTGTCTGGCTCTGTAGTCTGGGGCTGAAACCTACCACCTGCCTCCCCCTTGCCCAGCATTTGCCAGGGACCCAGCTGGGCTCTCAGCTGGAGCTCAGGGTCAGACCAGGCAGAGGCCCACATCCCAGCCCCACAGTGCTGCAGCTACCCAAAACAGCAGGGCTGGTTCATGGAGTTGACAAGAGGATTTAGAGAGAGAGCAGCTCCCATCCAAGAGCTTAGCAGAATGCGTGACACACAGCGTGTGCTAAATGCTTGCTGCCACCTTCCACAGATTATCACAGTAATGGCCATGCCCGTTCTCTCGTCCAGTCAACAAAGAATTGCTCAGGGACCACGTGCCTGGTACAGCTGTGGGAGCTGGAGACGTGCAGGGAACCATGCAGGGGGCAGACCAAATCCCTGCCCCCAAGGAATTACATCCTAAGGTGGGGGGGGGGAGGCAGTGCTGGCGGGCATGGGGAACAGATGGAGAAGCAAATCAATACGTATTACATCTGGTAGCACTGAGTGCTGTAAGAATGAAACCAAAGTAGCACTTAATTAAACCAAAGAGTGAGGCATGGGGGTGCCGGGACAGGGAAGGAGCTCTGGCAGCAGGTGTGATCTGGAAAGCCTCCCTGGGGGAGGTGCCCTCTAGGCTGAGGCTTGGAAGAAGGGAGGGCAGGTTGTCGTGGATGTTTGGGAGGAAGATTCCAAGAAAATCAAACACCAAGTGCAAAGGCCCTGAGAGGGAAATGCGCATGGTGTGTTCTAGCAAGGGTAGGTGGTCCCTGACTGGGACACAAGGCGTGTGCTCGCTGGAGTCCATGCGGCCCCTGGGGCCTGCACACTCTGACCACACCAGCTCTGCATGCACGCGTTCAGTCATCCCACCTGCCTGGAGCCCCATCCCCTTGCCATTCTCATTTCTCCCCACTGTCACCCACTGTGTTCACCCAGCTCCCTCGAGGGTCCTCTGGTGTCCACTGCAGCCCTTGGCAGGTGGTCTTGCCTTTATTTATTTAGTTCTTCCCTGCTCATTTTCACATCTACAGTGCCTGGTGCCAAGTAGGAACTCAGTCAAGAGGCAGAATGAGGTCTCTGGCGAGGGACTTGGCAATCACTGAGCACGCTAGAAATGCACACGCCAGCCCACCAGCAGATTCCACCTCCCAGCACACACCCGCCAGAAACCCACCCACGCTGGCTGCAGCACTGCAACACACGCCAAGGAGCAAGGACACCACCGTAAGTGTCCGGCATGAGGTAGGAGAGTAAGCAGACTGGCCTGGTCATCAGTGGTCACTCTACAACGGCAATTTGTAAAAGACCTATGTGCACTGACATAGATAAATTAGAACAACTCAGTGCAATGTGGCATTCTGGATGGATCCTGGAACAGAAAAACAACAACAGTGGAAAAGCTAGCAAACCCAAATAAATCTGGAGCTTAGTCAATAGTCAACACACCAATGCTAATTTCCTGGTTTGGGCACATTTACCATGTAATGTAAGATGGGGTAACCTGGGGGAAGAGATGTAGGAGCTATTCGAAATTAAAAGTTTATCTTCAAAAATGCTGAGCAAGAAAAACGTTGTAGAAAGTTTTAAAGTATAGACAAATAGTAATAACCTAGATAAAAGACACAAGCCCATTCTCAAGGGTAATGAGGATTCCAGCAACCTCAGTGTATTTAAAGTATAAAACATAAAAGTGAAGGGTACAAACCAACTTTACAAAGTGGTTATTTCTGGAAGAAATGACAGAGGGTTTTATAGCCATATCTATAACATTTAATCAAGAAAAGATGTCAAGCCAATATCATAAAGACAATGCTAAGGGCTGATAAAACTGGGACAGGGTGCAGAAGTATCACATTATATTCTATGCTCTGCATTGTACTTGGAAACATTTCATAAGTTAAAAACTCAAATGTGTATCAACTAAAACAAACAGAAGCTCATGAAAGGATGAAAACCACGAAAGCAGAAAGAGCCAGGGCAGAGCTGAGGTACGCCCCTTATCATCATTAGAAGCAAGATTCTGTGATTTTCCAACTCTTCCTGGATCTAGAAATGCCTGAGAGATTCAACACGCACCACAGAGAATTAACTCAACAATGACGGTTCTAAAACCAGGCTGCGGTTGGTGAGACAGGAGCCTCTCTGGGGGTAACACAACACAATCTAGTAAAAGGTTCACTGTGCACACGCAGTGATTCCTCCGCTAGGAGCCCGCCCTACAGAAATGTCAGCACCAGGGCACAGGGATGCAGACACAGGGGCTACACTGGAGATGACTCCTGCCTACCAGTAGGGAACTTCGGTTACCAGAGGGAAAGGAGGTGGGGCGTAGTCAAGGCCAAAGGGGGTCAAATACATGGTGATGGAAGATTTGACTTTGGGTGGTAACTGTACAATGCAATACACAGATGATGTATTATAAAATTGTACCCCCCAAACCTACATAATTTTATTAACCAGTATCACCCCAATAAGTTTAATTTAAAAATACTGTACACAAGCTTACAGACATAAGTATATGTATACATATGAATATGTATGCACACAGGAAAGATATAAAAAATTACCCTTGTTTTCACTTCTATTGCTTGAGTTTGTTATAGTAAGCAGGTACTATTTTTACAATAATAGGGGAAAAATGGGGCCCCTTTATCTCAATGTTCACTGTGGCTGGATAAAAACTGAAAACCTAGAAACACAGCGAAGGCAGAGGACTAGCTCAATTAACTGTGGTTCGGCCACTCGGTGAGCTATAAGGCAACCAGTAAAAAAGGCATCTTAGATTCAGTGGGTCAGTTGAACTGGAGAAACTTCCTGGGCTATTTTTCAGTGAAAAAGCAAAATGCCACATACACAGGTGGCCGAGGCATAAAGAAAAGTGAAAGTCAGTTGGGAAGGGAGGAGAGGACACCTGGGGACCCCTGTGGGGCTTTCTGGGAGCCGGCAATGTTCTAGGTCTGGATTTGAGTGATGGTTATGTGGTGGTTTGTCTCATAATTATTCACTATACTGAATATTTAACATGTGTTGCTTCAAAAAAAAAAAGCTTCAAAACACAAGATCAAGTTTATGCAGTAGAGTCTCTATAATGACCACACGCCCACGGCTCCTGACATCATTCCAGCCACCCTGCTCCCAACACCCTGCTCTCTTTGCCTATTTTTTTAAACACAGCAAGCACTCTCTGACCACAGGGCCTTGGCACTTGCCAGGACTCATAACCGGTTCCTTGCAGGGCTCACTCTGCCCTCTACCCACACTGCCTCAGGGTATCCCCAGGCGAGGCAAGTCCGAAGAGACCAACACAAACCAACAACAAAGAAACCCAAACAGCAGGTAGCAGCCAGGATGCCTGAAGGACAAGCAATATGACCCTGGGAAGCGGCCTCTAGTGATGACCCCAGGCTCTGGCCTTTCTCAGTTCCTTTTTTCCAATCCAAAATTTGGAAAGGAGAAGGAATCCAAATTGAGGGGAAGGAAATTTACATTCTTTGAAATCGATGTAACACACCCTTCCCCAGGCTGGGTGGAAAGGGCTGTCCCATCCAAGCGTCACGGCAGCTTTGGAAGGTGGAAGCTATAAAGGCCGGCTTCTGCATGAGGAAACCGAGTCTCGGGTGAGTTTCACAACTCGCATAAGGTCACGCAAGGGGGTCTTCCCAGGACCCTCGCCTGCCCCAAGGACCCACTGGACAAAACTGGGGCTGATAAAAGCAAAGGAGGAGACACCACGCAACAGGAGAACTCACAAAAGTCCTCAACAACATCTAAAACAGACTATAAGTCACCGGCTCGGGAGCGACACGTGCATCTGGCTGCAGACGAGTTTTGTTAAGTCAAGATCATGCTGTTTATTCGTTTGCTTGAATCCACACTTTGTAAAAATGAGAAGTTTCCAACAATAACCTGTCTTTTCAGCCACAGATCTGTTGACCCTGAACCTGAAGCGTGGGTACAGCCTGCTCACCTTGTAGCAGGCACGCATCAGCTTGACCACGGTTCCCACCGAACCTGGCACCTCACCCACTCTGCCGCCCACGTTTCTTGTCCTTTGCCCCCTGGACCCAGCTCATTTTTCTTATTTAGATCACCTGCCTGGCATTCCACAGGTAGTTGAGTTTCTGATCACTCACCTGGAACAGAGAAGGAGATTTTAAAGGAATAAATGCAAAGTCCCAGTCTTTGGTCTGAAAACGTAATTGCAGCTCTACAGAAGCAGCCAGACCTTGAAAACCCCATCAAGCTTTCCTAACTGCAGTAGACATTAATTTACTAGGCACCTTCCCATGTATCCCACCTACAGGGGTCCCATGAAAAAGTCAAGGTCAACAGGGAAATGCAACCTTAGGCCACATGAGCATGGCGATGGAAAATCTGTGGAGCCTGAAGCAATTCCTGTGAGAATTGAGGAGGCTGAATACAAAGACAAATTCTGGGCCCAGCGCCCTGGTTTCAGCATCTGACCAGTTGTCCAGGAGAAGCCGGAGGCTGCTTCTGCAGATCTCCAGCAGAAAAATCCAAGACTTCCAAATGGATACAATGAAGGACTTACAAAACAAAACAGAACAAAAAACAACAATATAAACCAGAGTAGCTCAAGATTGTCTCAGGCTGCCATGAAAGACATACTGGAAAAAAAAATCACAGCAGAGCTATTCCAGCTAAATGGCTTAAGGAAAGTCACGCTACTTTTCAAGGCTCAGTTTTCCCATCTGTAAAATGGGCAGATGCATCAAACAGCACAAGGAGGATTTATATATAAAGCACCAAAGGACAGAGGTTAATAAAACCACTCAGAGGACACAGTCAGTGGCTGCTGCCTTCATGATTTTTAGTGGTTTCTCTATCAACTGCCACTGCCATTTATTGTGTTATTCTAAGTGCTTTTTATACATTAATACATTTCATTCTAAAGCATCCCTATGACATAGGTATTACTGTTATTCTCATTTCATCAGTGAGAAGGAGGAGGCCCTCAAGAGGAAGTAATTTGACCTCAAGGTCACACCCATCAGTGCAGAACTAGGATTTGAACCCAGGAAGTCTGCCTTCACAGTTCATCCTTTTGGCCTCAAACTTACTGCCTCCTGCTTCCTAAACAAGGAAACAGCTTGTACCAAATGTTCTTCTCAGTCCCTCCCATCTCTGCATATCTCCAAATGGGGGCAGATTGGACACAGCAGGGGAAGGAGCAGTCAGGAGGACACCCGAGTTTGGACGTGGTGGTCCTGTACTTCTCGCTGAGATGGAGAGCAAGGAGGAATCAGTTTCAAAGAGGGAGACCTTCATATTTTTGGTGACAAGTTCAGTTTTGGACAGGTTGAGTCTGAAGGTCTTACTAGGTACCCAGGTATAGATAGCCAAGAGGCACCTGGACCTTCCAGAGTTGCTACTTCAAGTTCCCCTCAATGACTTGTTCTGAGAAACCCTCCATGGCCCCCCAGTCCGATTCCACGTCTTTTTCTACCCTACACGTACTCCATCTTAGCATCGTCACCTTCATGTGTATCTCTGCTTATACTGTGAATGCCTGAGGGACTGGGGCTTGCTTTATTCAACCTGGGAGTCTCCATGCCCAGCAGAGCATCTAGCACAGGGCTGGTGGTCGATAAATATCTACCAGATGGACCACTGACAGGGACCCCACACAGAGATGCCTGTTTGGGAGTGCACAGGTTTCCTGTGGCTGCTCCAACAGATTACCACAAACCTGGTGGCTTAAAACCACCCAGGTCTCTTGTCTCACAGTTCTGCGGGTCAGAACCAAAATGGGTCTTGGCTGGCTAAAACCCTGGTGTGGGCAGGTCTGCGTTCCTTCTGGAGGCCCCAGCAAGGATCTGTTTCCCTGCCTTTTTCAGCTTCCAGAGGCTGCGTGCACCCCTTGGCTTGTGGACTCTCCCTCCACCTTCGAAGCCAGAACATTTCACTCTCTCTCTGACTCTGACTGTCCACCCTCCCTGTTCCATTTTTAAAGACCTCACCCAGAGCATCTAGGATAATCTCCCCATGTCAGTCTCTTTAACGTAATCACAGCTGCAAATTCTCTTGTGCCAGGTGAGGCCACAGACTCACAGGTTCATGGGCATCTTTGGAGGCCGCTATCCTGCCTACACAGGAGTCATCATCAAGAAAGGGGGATGAATGACATGAGACAAGAAATGACAGAGGTCACAGATGGCAACCAGTGAGGTGAACAAGATCGCAGCCTTGGGGTGTTTTTCATTGCTCAGCCCCAGTGTTACTCCTTGAATGTAACAGTTGCTACTGGATGTGAATGCCCCGCACCCACCACCCCTGTCACCTCACAAGTGTGGCACAGGAAGAACATGGAAAGAGGGCCCAAGACAGACCCAAACAGGGTCCCAACAGAGAGGCCCCGCTTCTCCATGGGGACTAGCAGCAGTCTCTAATGCTCACACCTCCAGCGGCCATTTGGTGCCAAATTACAAAGAAACAATTGTTTTTTAAAAACTTAAACACAAATCCACACCAAACAGGGAGGAGCTTGCTCCAGAGATCAACGGGCAGTGAGCCCCCACGCCGACCCAACCTGGACCCCAGTGCGGGGGGCCGGCCACAGCAGCACACAGGAAGCCTGACCTCTGTGAGCGTGCAGCTCATTTCCCTTCCTGCTCAAGAGAGTGAGAGGGGGGAAGCCTCTTTGCAGCAGTTATCCCGGCCACAGGGGCTCCCGGCCCTGACCACAGACACTGAGGCTCTGAGACCAGCTCTCAGGGGAGCCAGACTCTCCCAAGTCTTGAAGACCAGACCGAGACAGTCCATCCAAGTGAGAAGGGCAAAAACATAGAAATGAACCAAATACCATCATCTGAGAAGTTACCTTCCTATGAAACTGTAATAAACCTACCCTGTTTTCTAAGTGTGCTATTGCTGCCATAACAAGTTACCACAATTACAGTGGCTTAAAGCAACAAAAATGTAATCTCTTTTGGTTCCAAGGTCAAAATCAGTCTCCCTGGGCTGAAGCCAAGGTGTGGGCAGGGTTGGGCTCTTTTGGAGGCTCTGGGGACAATTGGTTTCCACGCCATTTTCAGCTTCCGTGGCCTGGCCCTCTGTGCTCCTTGCCATGTGGCCTCTCCCTCCACCTGCAAAGGATGTCACCTCTGCTCACTCAGATGCTCTGTCTCTTTCTTATAAGGACCTTGTGAGGACATTGGACCCACCTGGACAATCCAGGATGATCCCCATCTCAAGATCTTTAACTTAACTGCACCTGCAAAGTCCCTTTGCTATATAAGGGAGCAGATCCACAGGTTCCAGGCATTAGGATGTGGGCTTCTTTGGGGCAGTGTTCACGCCTACCATATAAACTGACATTTCCGCTGCCTCTCCAGCGACCTGCAGAGGTGGAGTACCTTACTTCTAAGACAGTCCTAGAAGCATCCTCCTAGAAAAGCCAAACACTACCCCTCCCCTCTGGCCTGCCACACTTAGGAAGCTAATAGAAACTGAGGTGTAAGTTCTAGGACAAGAAAAGAGGACACAATAAAGGGCACGGGGGGAAGACACTCCACATTTATAGGATCCCACCACATGTCAAATGCAGTGTAAGGTGCTTTGCATGCACACACAGAGTCTGTGTGTCTCAAGTTTGCCAGTGACCACAGGAAAACTAAGACTCAGAGACGTGAAGAAACTCGCCCAAGATCATACAGCCTGCAGAATGGTGGATCTGGAATTCAAACCCACACCTGTCTGGTTCTCACTCTGTACTTCTCAGAAAAAAACTTGGATCTTTTTTTTTTCGTTTGGTCCCAAGAAGTTGTTCACAGTAAAACTTTTCGTTTGGGGGAGGAAATTATGCAAAGCATTTGCCACTGCCTCCACTTGCTCGGCAACTTAGCAGAGAAAGATCTATTTTGGGGCTTTGCACTCCAGTGATCCGCTCACTCGGCCTAAAGCTCATCACCCACTGCTTATACTTTTTTTTTTTTTCTAAAGAGGCCACTTCCTGAGGCTTGAGTGAGGCAAGCTGGTGGGTCTGCCCAGGAAGACCAGAGCCAGACTCAAGGCAGGACGCAGGGCGAGAAGTAGGGCCAGCACTGAGCAGATCAGAGCCCCTGAAACAAAGCACCCAAACCTCAACAGAAAACCCATCTTAGAAAAGGCAGGCTATTAGCCTGTCCCCAAGATACACAGCGTCTAAGCTGCAACAAAGGCAGTAGCCATCCAGGCTTCCCTTTTTCATATTATTCATTGATTCACATTATTTAAAAGAGCCCCAAACTGAAAACACTTAAACAATGTGTCCCACCGAGTTCTGGGGGTAGTGTGCTACACGGTAGTAACTAAAACCATCATACTATCAGTTACAACCACCGTTCATTTGGCACTTGCTACGTGCCAGACATTCTTCTCATCCCTCAGAGGAGCTCAGCCCTCACAGCAATCCAGTAGAGTAGATACAATCCCCCTCTTATAGAAGGAGAAACCGAGGTACCCAAGTTCGCCCACGAGGGGAACGGGTAAGGAGATGGTGGTGTCCTCAGACAATGGAATACTACTCCACTTGGAAAAGAACAGATTGCTAAGACCCACAGCAGCATGGACGAACCTCGGGGTCATTATGCTGAGCATGAGAAGGTGACCACAAAAGAGTACAAACTCTACGATTCAATTTACGTGAAATTTCAAAACAGAAAGTAGACCAGGGATTGCCGGGGGAGGGGGTTGCGGGCTGACTGCAAAGGGACGCTGGGGGGATGGGACTGTCCTTTGCCATCATCAGGCCAATCGTGGTCACCAAGTGTACACATGTGTCAGAATGCACTATAATACATACTTTAAGTGGATGCATTTCATTGCATGGCAGTTATACATCATGAAGTTCATTTTAAAAGCTTTTTTTTTTTTTTAATAACAGGCACATCTATCTAGCAAGAGACCATGACTCTTAAAGATAAAATATAACTAATGCTAGGTTGGGTCCAGCGATCTCTGGATGGTAGGCAATGGGATATACTTTCATCTGTGTTTTTCTGTATATTCCACCAGTTCTGCAATGAACATATATTCCTCTTTCGATGGAAAATAAAACCAAAGTCCACATAATTTAAAAAATGCAAACAGGATATGGTCCAGTGTTCCTGAGATGGCTTAGATGACTGCTTCCCCCTGCCCCACCCCAGAAAACATAAAAGGGTACTGGACAAGGAGTCAGGAGTGGTACCTGGAGTGGCCTCAGGCTTCTTGGACATGTAGGCCCAATCCTTAACTTCTCTGAACCTGACTTTGCAAGGGAATTCAGATGAGCCTCCCCTGCCGGCTGTGCCCAACCACCTGGCTGTGGAAGGAACACAGACTACCTCCCCCCACCCCATGCATCTCTGGGAACAGCCCTGCACCCAACAGGATCTTTATGTTCCAAGCCCAAGCCTTGCCACCCCCACCAAACTTCAGAGGCAGGCAGACCAGGGTTTGGACCCCAACTCAGCCACTCCCGGGCCATGTGGCCTTGGACAAGTCACTGATCCCCTGTGACTCAGCTTCCTCATCTGAAAATCAGGGAGGTTGCACCTGCCTAGGAGTGGGTGCTAGAACAGTGAAATGAAATGAGAGTCCTGGCTATACCCTAAGTTCTCACTCAAAGCCTATATTTGTTTTTATTTTTGGTTCAAAGAGTCCCCCACTGAAAAAAAAAAGAAGAAGAAGAAATTTGGTGAGTTCTCACTAATTTATGGAAGAGGAAGCAAACTCCCCTATTCATGATCCATCTGAACACCCTGCCTTCTGCCAGGGTGATGGGGTGGACTGCCCTGTTTCCATGGAAACTCATGACAAGAACACCCTCATAAAAACTATTCTGACCATTTCCCTCTGCTTGTGAGCACCAACCGGGCCTGCCACATCTGATGTAGGCTGTGCTTGATGTTGGCTCCGGCCTGGCTGTCATCCAGGCCACTGAGGCCTCCAGAAACACAGCCCTCGCCAGACAGATGGTCCCTGAAGCACAGCTCTCCAGAGGTGCATTTCACTATAGCCCAGGCAGGGAAAGAAGAGTATTCACCCCTCAGACAACGTCTGCAGTGTACCTGGTGTGTGCCGGTCAACATGCAGGTACCAGAGCAGCGAGCAGGATAAACAGAGCCCCCTTTCCAGGGCTGACAGAAAGGCAGATGCCCACAGACATAGGGTGCAATTACAGCATGACAGAGCTCCCAACGAGAAGGACATGACGGGATGAGAGAGACTAATGGGGGCGTATGCTGAACAGCAGGGTGGGAGGTGAGGAGCTGACTGAACCCACAGATGCTCTGAGCCAGAAGGGCCCTCGCCATCGAGGAAACCAAGGCACAGGGGATGGAAAAGATCAGAACAATTGTGGGAGCTCAGCACAGCAGCCCACTGAACCGTCACAACAACCTGATGCAGTACTGTGACCCTCACTTCACAGGCCGGGGACTTGGGCCTGCAGAGAGGAAGTGACTGGGCCCAGGTCACGTGGTAGGAAGAAACAGCGTATATCACCACCAGGTCTCTCTATCTTGTCCCCTCCCTGCCAGGATTGGACTTCTCCTTTGAGTTCTTGCCCTCAAACCCAAGGGTTCACTGAATCCCTTTATTTCTCCCCCAAGGAATACGGACACCAGACTATATGCCCCATGAGGACAGAGAACTTGTCTCAATTTTGCACACCCTGGGCCAAGCCTAACATGTCATAAGTGTTAACACCAATAAAAGTGTTAGGTAAAAGGATCACCATGTGCCCTCTGGTATTTCACATACACATTTGGAGCCTTCTTGAAGGACAGGTGCAGTCTGAGAAATCCTCTCTTACCAACCATGCTTACCAAAGCTGTAATCATACAAAATAGAATTGATAAAGGGCATCAAAACCACGCTAGTGCCTCCATGATGAGGTAGACAGTGACCCTGAAGATGATGAAGATGATGATGATGACGGATCATGAGAACACTGTGGTATATTCAAAGCACGACCACTACATCTCATAGCTCCTTCCACCCAAAGAAGGGCCCATTTCCCTCTTCTCAAATCCGGGCTGGCTTTCTGACTGCTTTGACCAATAGGATGAGACCAAAGTGACTTTGTGCAAGTTCCAGGGCCCAGAACACAAGAAATCTTGCAGCTTCTGCCTTCTGCCTCTCAGAATGGTCCTTGGAGACCTCCACTTGAGGAAGCTGAGCTAGCCAACTGGAGGAGGGGAGACCACGAGGAGAACAGAGGCCCCCCGCCAGCAGCCAGCACCAACTGCCAGCCATGTGCACGAAGCAGTCTCGGACCTTCCACACAAGTAAGACCAGCACAACCAGCAGAGGGACTCCCTCAGAATCATACAAAATGACAAACCACTGCAGTTTCAAGCCACTACATTTTGGCATGGCTTGTTACACAGCAATAGAAAACAGAAATCATTACGATCACTATCAACAACCACCACCATTCATTTAGCAGTTACTATGTGCCAGGCATTCTTCTAATCACTCATGCATTAACTCATTTACTCTACGCAACCATCTGACAAAGGGGATAACATGTTCCCTTACTTTACATAGAAGGAGAAACTAAGGTGTGGAGAGGTAAAGTTACTTACCCAAGGTCACCCACCAGTGAGCATGTGAACTCAGGACGGTTGGCTTAGGCCCACGAGACTCTCTCTCAAGTCGACGCAGGAAGTCAGATACATGCGCTCCCACCTATTCTCTGGCCTCTGCAGACCCATTCTTCTGGCATTCATGTCATTGGCCCAAGTGGTGGAAAGACAAAAGCAGAGCTGGAGGCTTATCCCCAAACTGACATACAGAACCAACTCTCACCTCGCACAGTAGTCTTTTGCCGTAAGGTCACCGGGAACACTGAGTCAGCCAACACTGAACCAGTGCTCCTGGGGAAGACAGATACACGGTCAGGTTCCTGCCAGCCACTGGTCGCAGTATTGTCATCAACCAATCAATACGTACTCTTAGTGTTTTGCATGTTTCTGCGTAGGCACGTTATTTCCTATGTATTGTTAATTCATTGACATTGAACTCACAGCCAACAGCCATATGACTTAACTCCTAAACAAGCTGGTCTAATACATGTTCTTTTCCCATAAGGCACATCGCAGCCTTCTTATGCTTAGGAGCATGAGACAGCACTCGATGGCAGCATTTTAAACAACTAAATCACCAACGAAAGCCCAAAAGTGAGAACAATGGGGCCACTGCAGCCTGTGAAAAGGACCCTTGTTAACAGCAGGAGAGCAGGACCGAGAAGGCAGCCAGCTGGGAAAGCACGTGTAGGACGACAACTCCAATTTTTCACGGCTCTGTGCCCGTCCACAGATGTCTGTGCAACTGCCACAAGTGGGTCTAGGAGTCAGAAGTAAACTGTAGCCAGTAGGCAAACTTGGCGATGTGGTCTCTACAAATACTGAGACCAATTGTGGATGCTGAGAGAAGGCGGCACTCTCAGTGGGCTGCCGGGCTGGGGCTGCTCGCGGCCCCGCGGTCTGCTCTGCAGACCAAGCCGGTCCAAAAACGAGAGAACGCAGGCAGAGTGCAAAGGCCGGCAGAAAGATGGACTGGGAATGAAAGGCAGTTCCTGTTTCTGCTCCCCAAGGCCCTGGTTCCTGGGACGTGTAAGTTACTGGGCATGCATCTCAGCCCCACATTCCATAAATTCTCCTTTTTGCTTGAGCTAGTTTTTGACCCTACAGCGCTCAACAGATCCTGGCTTGTGCATTGGCGGTGGTGAAGGACCATCAGACACACAGTCTTTGGAATCAGGACAGGTGGCAGGGAAGCCTGGGTAATCGGCAGTGAGGGGAAGAGCCACACACACATGTCCTGGCACCTGTAACGAGTGCGTGCACACATGGAACACAGAGAAAATGAGAGTGTCGGAGAGGCCAGTTCCGGCCCTGTGCTTCCCGACACAGGTCTAAGTGTCTCTGTCTTACGGGCCCAGGTGCTGAGGCTAGGACGCACATCCAAGTCGTGTACGCAGGCATCACCAGGAGTCCAGGGCAGTAAGCCGGGCAGGCAATGTGGCCGCTACAAGGTTGTTGCCAAGCCCACTGCCCCTGTGGGTAAAGGTGACTGAAACCACCAGGAACCCTAGATGCCAGTGGAGAACGCGCCTCAGAGTTGTCCCCACCAAGGGCAAGCGCACTGGGGTATTGGCCCACCAGCTCCCCCTCTGTCCTTATTCCCCTCCAAAGGCACTAACTCTCCTGGACTGCCCTTTGCAGAGGCCAGCAAAAGCCTGCAGGCACAACCGCAGGCGTTGGCAGAGGTTTGCCATGGAGCCGAGGGTAAGCAGCAGCAGTGCCTCCAATAGTTTCTGTTCCCTGCCACAAAGCCAACGAGCCCAGGGCACCAGCTGCTAGAGGAGACTGAGGCCCAGCTCGTGCCTGTTACTCTCTTCCCCAGAGTCCACAGAGCTCACGCCTCACCCTCGCCAAGTCTTGGCTCAAATGTTTCATCTCAGTGAGGCCTTCCATACCCAAGTCTCCTCCCTGGCCCTCACGGTGCCCCCCAGCACTCCATTTTGTTTCCATACACATAGAATTTACTCAGTCACAACATACAAGACCAGTTGTCAGCCTGCACCACATGTCAGCAGACCCCTGAGTCCCGACAGGCACTGAAGCTGATCAGGGCTGCCTAGGACAGGCCGTGCTTCCAGGAGAAGGTTCTACTGTGGACTGCCCAGTAATCTGCAGAAGCACAACTGGGACTGGGTGCTCAGGCCCCGTGATTAGGTATCACGCCTAAATCTCAGTCAGACACCCAAGCAGACAGCAAAGCCAGCAGTCATGCACGATTGTACATTTTCAGCCTCCATGGGAAAATATAGCCACCTGACCTCACAAAGTGGGACACGATTCACACGCAGCGGCTGCCACGTGGAGGACACCTTTGCTACTGGGGGAAGAAGAATGTGGAGATGACAAAGGAAGTGGGTAATGCAAAAAAAGGAAGGAGGCATGTTCTAGAACAGCACTGTCTGATATAGCAGCTACTGGCCCAATATGGCTAACGACTTCTCGAAATTGAATTGGTCCAAACAGGGATGTTCTGTGGGTATCGACTACACACCAGATTTTGAAGACTCGGACCAAACACAGGAATATTAAATCTCATTAAGACTTCTATTGTGTACATGTTGAAAGAATACTTCGGATATATTAAGTAACATAAAACTTATTGTTAGAACTAATGTCACCTCTTTTTCTTTCTACCTTTTTTAATGTGGTGACTAACAAATTTTAAACGATGCATATGGCTGGCACTGATGGCTCACGCTGTGTTTCCACTGGGCAGCGCTGGCCTGGGAGGGGCCGTTTGTCCACAGCAGGATGGGCAGGTGGGTGGGGCAGTGGGAGTGCGTTAGGAGAGGGAGTAGGGTGGCTGTGCAGATCTTTCACCCACTTTCTAATTGGGTTGCTTGCTTTATCTTTGTTGAGTTTTAAGAGTTCTTTTCATATTTTGGATACAAGCCCTTTATCAGCCACGTGTTTTGCAAACATTTTCTCCCAGCCTGTGGGTTCTCTTTTCAATTTCTTAAGCTCCATTTTTATGGCACATGGTATTTGGGGGAAACTGGCCTGATACAGTTCCTCTAGAAAGTCTGGCACCCTTCAGCATGTCACCCAAGCTCACCTAACTCACGGAAAAAGGCATATTGTGATCACTGGAAACTGTACGTGAACACCCATAGACACACGATGAATGGCTACACAGGTGCTTGAAGTGCTCAGCACAATGCTGACTCGTGGCACAGGCTCCAGAAATGCAGTCACTACTATGCCTTCAAGGTGCTCCCAGAAGTTTTGGGGTGTTTTTCTTTCAGAGAGATAGGAAGAGAAGGACAGAAACATCCATGCAAGAGAGAAACATCAACCAGTTGCCCTTCAAAGGCACTCCAAATGAGGACCAAAACCATAACCCAGGCATGTGTCCTGACTGGAAATCGAGCCCACAGCCCTTTGGTTTGCGGGATGTTGCCCAACCAACTGAGCCACACTGGTCAGGTCAAGGGGCCCCCAAACTTTCCAGAACACTCCCCATCCTGGTGCCAGTGGTGCCCCCCAATTCCATTTCCCTCAACTCCTCCTCTTAAGGGGTGGCTGACAGTCAAATGCAGGCAGAGGGGCTCGAGCGGGCAGCTGGGAGCTGAGAAGGCATTTCCAGGGCTCTGTGAAAAGATAACTAAGTCTGGACACCCTGGGCCATGGTAGCAAACCTTGAAAGAATGGAAACTTTGTGCCACACCTCACCCACAGCATCGGAATGAACTTGAACATTTACTAGGAAAACTAGGGGAGGCTACACCTTCAAAAAAAATGGTCCTTTTTGTCCCCAAAGAGCAGATGTAATGGTTCAAACTTCACGGTTCTAGATTCAAGCCAGGAATCACATCCTTACGGATCCATGTCCATACCCACAGGTTCACGCTAACCTTTCCAGATTTTCTTCATGCATCTGTCCCATGGTATGCACCAGATGGCCATGCTCAGCTCCAGGAAAGTAAAAGTCAGGTCAGAACCCTGCCCACAGAAAGCAAGGGTTTCATGGCAAAACACTGCATCAACTACGAAGCATAAATAATGAGTTTCTGTGTAAAACAGAACAATGAGCCAACAGGGAAATGCAAATCAGAACCACGGTGAGATGCAACCTCACCCCCACCAGGACGGCCACCACCGAAAAGACAGACAGTGACAAGAGCTGGTGAGGCTGTGGAGAAACTGGAACCTTGTTCACTGCTGGTGGGCACGCACGGTGGTGCGGCCGGCCACTCTGGAAAATAGTCTGACAGCTCCTCAGACAATTACACACAGAGTTAGAGGCAACCCCACAACTCCACTCTTGGGTGTGTATCCAAGAGAATGAATACAGTCACAGGAAGTTTTGCACATGAATGTTCACAGCCGCATTATTAACAACAGCCATAAGTGGAAACAACCCAGATGTCCACCAAGCGATGAGTGGGTAAACAAAAGTGGTCTATCCACACAGTAACATATTATTCAGCCAAAAAAGGAATCGAGTACTCTATGACGTGGAGGAACCTTGGCAACATTACATTAAACAAAGTCAGATGCAAAGGCTATGCATTGTATGATTCCATTTCTATGAAACGCTCTGAATGAGCAAATCTAGAGAGACAGAAAGTAGAGTCCTCCTTCAAACAAAAAGTGACAGCTCAACAGCACACATGACTGAGGACCTACCAAGGGCACCCAGTGCCAGGCACTAACGTACGGAGACAAGGCACTGCTCGCCTCGAAGGACCGAAGACGTAATTCTGATTGGCAGCTCAGCGCAAGCCATACATTCTTTTGAACCAGCTTCAAAATGGAAGGTCATGAAAAAGCTTATTCTTGCCCTGGCCGGGTAGTGCAGTTGATTGGAGCACCATACCATGCACCAAAGGGTTGCAGGCTGGATCTCTGGTCAGGTTGTGGGTTTGAGCCCCAGTCCAGGTGTGTGTGTACGGGAGGCCACAAATCAATGTTTCTCTCTCACATCGATGTTGTGCATGCTTTCTCTCTCTCTCTCTCTCTCTCTCAAATCAATAAATATATCCTCGAGTGAGGATTTCTTTTTAAGTTTTTTAAAAATAATATAAAAAATAAAAGCTTTATTCTTGAGAAAGGAAAATGACACTCAAGTCATATCCCAGAAGAGGGCGGTTCTACTAACACACAAGTTGGGCAGTTAGAATCCCTGAAACGAAATCCCAGCTGTCGACCTTGGAAAGTTCCTAGGCTTCCCTGCACATGAAGTTTCTCATAGAGATCAGGAGCACAGCAACTTCACGTGTGGACCGGATGAGGACGGACCAGCAGCCTGGGTCCGCAGACAAGCGCATCAGTCTTCCACCACAGTCCGCGGCGGTCATGCTGACGTCACAGTGAGACGCGCCCATCCTCAGGAGAATCAAGCTGCTGGTTTCAGGCCCAGACCAGAACAAATGCCAGGTCGAAAGGAGACAGAAGTACAAACCACACTCATAAGACCCTTCATCTGCTGAAGAATTCTGAGTCGTGACAGATGGAACAGCCGACAGACGCCCAGGTGCCAGCAAGGGGGCAGGGCGACGTGAGTCGGCGCGGCTTCCCTGGGGACAACGGAACGCTCTGTGCCCTGAGCCGGTGACACAGCCTTCCCTTCTTCCCAGAAATTCTTTCAAAAATTTATCCTATGAATAAAGAGTCAGCTAGAAAAGTGTTCCCAGGATCAATGCCTGACACAGCAAAATAATAAATTATGTCATATCCAAGAATACGAGATAGGTTAAAAAATAAAAATAAGGTGGAAAACTATAGCCATTTCAAATAAAACAGGAGCATATACTTGGAACAGGAAATTTTTCACAATTGGCAACAACCTGTGTTGGTGATCAAAAGGACAGGTGAATTTCACAAGGCGTACTCAGTGAGACCACCAACAGCAGCTAAAAATAACACTACCAATATCGATGAAGGTACCTCACAAACAATATATTATGTGCTAATTATAGAATAAAATGTTTGAAATAAATGTAAAAAATATGCAATATGCAACAGGAATAGTAATTATCACATTATACTGGTTTCTAGAGGAGGGGTATTATGAGGTTTGAACAATATTTATATATATTTTTTCACACTGTACAACCCCCTTCAGTGCTCACAGCCCACAGATAAGGAGGCTGGGCAATGGTTCGAGGTTGCAATTTCCTCTGGCATGGGCACACTATGAGAGGCCCACAGGGAAGGGTCCACCATAAATCCATTACCATGCTCCAATATTTATAATATTTTATTTCTTTTTTTTTAAAAGATTTTATTTATTTATTTTTTAGAGAGGGAAGGGAGAGGGAGAGAGAGAGAAACATCAATGTGCGGTTGCTGGGGGACATGGCCTGCAACCCAGGCATGTGCCCTGACTGGGAATCGAACCTGCGATGCCTGGTTCACAGCCCGCACTTAATCCACTGAGCTACGCCAGCCAGGGCTTATAATATTTTATTTCTTATATAAAAAAAAAAAAGAGCCCTGGCTGATGTAGCTCAGTGGATTGAGCGTGGACTGTGAATCAAAGGGTCGCCAGTTTGATTCCCAGTCGGGGCACATGCCTAGGTTACAGGCCAGGTCCCTATTGGGGGCCACATGAGTGGCAACCACACACTGATGTTTCTCTCCATCTCTTTCTCCCTCCCTTCCCCTCTCTCGAAAATAAATAAATAAAATATTTTTTAAAATTTAAAAAAACAAAAAACAAGAGATCCAAAGAAAACACCATGATTTGCCTAAATTGGTCAGGAGGGTATACTCACTTCCTGAGGCTGCTAAACAAATCAGTACAAACCGAGTGGCTTAAGACAACACAGAATTATCACCTTATTTATGGCTCTGGAGCTGAGAAACCCAAGAAGGGTCTCCCTGGGCAAACACGGAGCCACAGCAGGGCCCCTCGGGAGGGTCTGCTCCCTGCCTCCTCCAGCTGCAGGACACTGCCGGCATCCCTCGGCTTGTGGACCCATCCACCGGCACAGCCACTGACCCCATCACTCCAACCTCTGCTTCTGCTCTCACACCTCCCGGACTCTGACCCTCCGCCCTCCTGCTCCCACTGATAACGACCCTTGTGACTGCATCAGGCCCACTCAGTAATCCAGGACAATCTCCCCACCTCGAGATCCTTAATCACCTCTGCAGTGAGCCTTTAACTATATAGCATCACAGAGCTATAGGTTCTGGAGATTAGGACACAGACATTGTTGGGGAGTGAGGGTGCACCTTTATTCTGCCTAACACAGAGTACATAGAAATAATAATAATAGCAACAACAACAATAATAATAATAGCAATAGCAGCTAACTCTCACGGAGTATGCTAGGATACTTGGAGGCACTGGCCCACAGTGCGCTACATAATCAGCTTCCCTAATGCTCATAGAATCCAGCAGGACAGCACCGCTATTACCCCACGTTACAGACTGGCACACTGAGAGGCTGAACACCTGGGTCATGGTCACAGCCATTGTAAGTGGCAGAGCCGAGATTTGAACCCCGGCAGTCAGACCCTGGAAGGCTTGCTCTTGCATGCATTGGTGTTTGTTTGTCCTCTTAGTCTCTATACCCACCTCAATATCTAAAATAGCTAATAATAATAATAACAACAACAACAACATGGTCACGATGTAGCACAAAATGAAAAGGACATATTACTAAAGAGTGTTATGAAAGACTGTATTCTGTGAAAATGGATCTCTATCTTGAACAGAAAAAAGATCTGGCAGGGTGCATACCAAGTGTGAACACACATCCCTCTGGTGCTGGAGAGTAAGTGAAGGGGTTGTTCCCCTCACCAGGTGCAGCTACAAATGTTTCTACTAATGAATACATGTTACTTTTATGATGAGAAAAAACTAAAAGCTGTTTTGATTGGGGGAAATAAAACAAGGTCAGAACGGGCCAGCTCAGAACTGCCTTAAACAGGAAATCACCATAATGTTCACCCCTGGCCACCCCAGCTTGGGTCCTCCTTGCCTCCCCAGGGACACAGGTCCTCCTCAGGCCAGTCCCCAGGCCAGCATGGGGGCTGGGAGGCTGCTCCCACTGGCAGGGGCTGGCCAGGAGTGGCTGGAGGGGCTGGGTGTGGTACAAGATGACGCATGGCCAGCAGGACCCCCATCCTGAGACTGATGACTCCCCTGTGAGCCCTGCAGGGTCCCCTCTTCCTGCCACATTTGCTGTCACCTGGGCTATGCTCACTGTAACTTTGCTAACTCCATTCTACAAATGAGTAAGTTCCCAAGCTCTCCTGTCCTCCTTTGTCAGAGCAGATGCTTCTGCGCACACACAGACATTGCGCCCCGCCCCCCCACCCAGTTCCATGGTGGCTGCCAGCACAGCTCATGTCAGATGAAAGCAGCATCTCACAGCTTCCTCCCAACTGTGCCAGGAGAGGGAAAAGGCCTCTTGCACCCCAAACTGGCATCATTACTGATTCTGTTTACAAAACTTCACCACTGCCCTGTTGACACTCCCCTGCAAGTCCTGCACCACCCCAGACTCGCAGAAGGGGAAGGCAAGGAGCTGAGCTGAGCTGTCCGCCTACATCACCTTGCTCAAATCCAAGGGACTGAACCCCAAGTGGACCCTCACCCCCATTCCGCAGAATAGCTGGAGGAGGAGGCCTCTCCGTATGTGGGCTGCACAGCGCCACAACCCCAGAGACTCGGGCTCTGGCAAACCATCGGGGCAGCAGGACCACTAGGCCCCCGTCGAGTGCATGCTCCGTGCACCTACAGATGTCAAGTTCACAAGATTCTACAGGGTGGCTCTGCCATTGCCTCATCTCACAGATGAGGAAACCAAGGCACTAAGAGGCTGAGTGGATTGCCCAGGGTCACATAGCCAGTCAGTGCAGGGCCAAGACCGAAACTATCGTGTAGGGTTAGAGAGGAAGTTGTCACAGAGATGCCCTATCTTAACCCCAGATACTTCTGTCTCTGGAGAGAAAGAGAGGGCATCCGGGTCCTTTCCCTGAGTCATTTGCTGCCCGTGTGTTGGTGAAGCATCCACTGTGGACCAGACACATGCTGGGTGCTGGGGGTCCTCCCTGGTGGGTAGAACAGATAGACGGGTCCCTGCCTCCCAGAGCTCACAGTCTGGGGTGAGGATCCTGAGGGCCTGGCTCCAAGGTCAGGCCCTGCCAGGGGACAGGAAAGTCACCACCAACACATTTCTGGCTTCCACTTCACGGCATTTAAGTCTCTTCCAGGACAAAACAAGACCCAACACTTTGCTAGCCAATATGTGAAAACACACACTAGGGTCGATGGGTGCAGCGCAGGGTTGGGGGGCAGGAGGGGCTGGGGGGGAACAATCTTTTTTTCCAAAAGGATGCACCAAAGGAAACCTTCTAATAGCCCCCTCCCCTAGTTAGACTTCCAGAAGAGATCTCACTCATACTAACTATTCGGGAGCCTCTAATTACACAAACTGGGGTGCACCTGAATTCCAGGGCTTGGCACTATTGCAAGGGACAGAGGCTTCCTGTGTCTGGCCCTCTGCTACTCAGAGAGGGATGGGTCCACACTCCAACTGCCTCTCTACTCCCCGCCGACAGCCAGATGGAGTTCCAGGCTGGTACATCTCATTCCCCAAAGCCAGACTGAAAGAGACCCATGTCCACACCTTGCGGCCAAGGGAGCACAAACTGGATCAGCTGCAACTAACTGGACATGCGTGGGATTCTCCAAAGGGGGGGCCTGGTTGCTTGAAGGAGAGATTCCAAGAGGATACAGGAGACAAACATGAGGCATAAGAAGAAGAAACCTTACCTAGTATTTCCCAGGCCCCTTTCTAAATGATTTAACTACGGGAGCTCATCTGATCATCCTAACAAACCTACGAGGTGGATAATATCATTCTTCACATTTTACAGTTAAGGAAACGGAGGCATGGAGAGAGAATTCTCTTGTCCAAGATCACACTGCAAATGAGCCCGAATTGAGATTCAAACCCAAGCAGGTCGGCTCTAGTTCCCACATTTAACCAGTACACTTCACTCTCCCTCATGCCCTCATGGCCTGGGCCAAATCCAATGCAGCCTGGCTGCATACAATGGCACTTGGAATACACTTAAATTCCTTTCCAGCAAACTCCAACTCATCCATGATATCTGTGGCCAAATAGATGCATCAACTCCTGTGCTCACCCCGTGGCTCCACTTTGCTAGGGCTGCTGTGACGATGTACCACAAACGGAGTAACTTAAACAATGGAAACCCATTGTCTCCCAGTCTGGAGGCTGGAAGCCCAAGATCTGGGTGCTGGCAGGGCTGGTTCCTTCTGAGGGCTGGGAGGGTCTGTTCCACGCCTCTTCCTGGCTTCTGGTAATAGCTGGCAATCTTTGGTGTTCCTTAGATTGCAGGTGCATCACTCCAACTTCTGCATCCATCATCACATGGCCTTCCTTCCGTGTGTGTGTGTGTGTGTGTGTGTGTTCTTATGAGGGCACCAATCCGATTGGAATAGGGGTCCACCCTATGCCAGCATGACCTCATCTTAACTATACATCTGCAACAACTCAATTTCCAAATAAGGTCATTCTGAGGAGCTAGGAGTTAGGACTTTGATATATGAATTTGGGGAAGAGGGTACAGTACAATTCAACCCACTATAGGAACCTGCCCCTTCCCACAAGCCCTGAAGAAGCGAGACTACATGCTCCAACAGAAGACACCATCTAACCCACACCCCCCACACTCAAGCTGACCAGAGAGGACACTGGTCTCAAAATAGCCAACTCCCATGCACTGGCTCAAAGGATCTGGCCAATCAGAGGCCTCACTCAGGAGTCCATCCTTGGGAGGTTGGAAAAACAAAGCCTTCACTGATGGGGCCACACAGAAAGTCAAGGTAGAGAGAGGCTTTGCTGGGAAGGGTCAAGTCATGGCAGCAAGGAAA
This sequence comes from Tonatia bakeri, assembly GCA_004024845.1. Classification (NCBI taxonomy): domain Eukaryota; kingdom Metazoa; phylum Chordata; class Mammalia; order Chiroptera; family Phyllostomidae; genus Tonatia; species Tonatia bakeri. The sequence continues at coordinate 57,537 of PVIA01003034.1, read as the reverse complement.
CCTAAGAGGGCAGACGAGGCTGGTCTATGGACAGCGTCACCACCTGTGGCTCTTATCACTGACAAACAGGCAAGACCTCAAATCACCACATTCCCTTCCCATGAGGCCCAGTGGGAAGGCTAATCATTTTCCCTAATTTGTACAAGACCTCCCAAGTTTACCATCGTTCTATTCTTTAGCATCAGTGGGCCTCCTCCAGCCACCTCTGCACCTTCCAAAAGTAGGGCTGTGGAAGAGCCTGGGAGGTCCCACCAAACCCATTTCCCATACTTCCCTGCACCCTTTGCAGCTAGTCACAGGCCAAGTTCTGCTCACTGGAAGGTGGGAAGCTTCTACCTTCCAGGACTGGGTCATAAATTCCTCCTAAGCCATCTTCTACACTTCCTCTTCCCCCACACGCTCACTGGACAGAGGATCCTGGAGATGACCTCAGATGCCTCAAGGGATGGTGACGCCACCAGACAGCAGAGCCCCCCCACAATCCCACTGCATCATGACTTGAGTGATAAAGTTGTGCCATATCAAGAAGTCGAGTGTGACTGCAGTTAGCCTACCCTGACAAATCCAGAAGCTTACAGACATGCCCTCCACCTGGAACACTCTCTCCCCAGAGCCTCCCATGGCTTCTTCCTCCTCACCCCTCAAATCTCAACTCAATGTCACCTTCACAGAGAGGTTTCTCTGATGCCTGCCCTGGTAAAATAGCATTCCCCACAGGCTCCTCTTTGTCACCGGGCCCTGTTTCTTTCCTCCCTGGCATCCATCACCATCTAAAATGACTGAAGTAGTTATTTACCGTTTTCTGTCTTTCCTGTGAAACCGTCAAGTCCTCTGGGGATCTCCACTGTCCTGTTCGCTTTATCCCTAGTGACACTCACCATACCCGACGCACACCAAGTCCTCTTCGAGTGTTTGCTAAATCAACAAAAGAACAAATCCTAAGAACATCAAGTGACCATCACCCAGGACAGAAGACAACCCTTGAGTAACCATAGAAACCAGTTCCTCAAAAGTCCAGCATACAAGCAGGTCTGTTTCGGTGTCAGGAATAAAAGCTGTTCTATCTTCACAGAAGCAGCTCCAACGGGGAGCGTACCCCAGAAGGGGAGCTGGCCGACCCGCCGGGTGCAGCAAGAAAAACCAATGTGTAAGTGCAAGTCCTAAATACTGATCTCCTCCTTTCTATTGCACAGCCCCATTGCCCCGTGTTTGATAGTGGTGATGAGGGTGACGGCGGCGACAGTGATGATGATAAGGATGACAAGAGCAACCAATACTGGAGCACCTATCCCATGTGTCCGGCCCTGTTGAGAGCACGTCACATGTTACTTCGTTTAATCCTCCCCAGAGCCCAGGGAGACAGGTTCTTTTATTAGTCTCATTCTACAGATGTGGAAATGGAAGCCCAGGGAGGTGCCGAGAGTGGTCCAAGGTCATATGCCCACAAAGTGCAGGGCTGGCATTGGAGCCCGGCACTGAGGCTCCGGTGTCTGTGCTGCTTGCTGCAGCTGTAATTGCACATCTGTAACCAAAAAATCAGCCAGTGTGCAGCCGCTGGGACTGCATCTTACTTCCGACAGGTGCAGGACCGGAGGAGGTCGGGGGCCGCTTCCACAGAGTGGACTGCTCCTCAGACAGGAGATGCCTGAGAGAAAAATTTACTTTTTACTATTTGAAAAACATTTTGATAAAATAGCAACTTTCAAAAAAATCCTCATTTATTTTTAATGGGTAAAAGGCCCAAGGATGGATGTCAGAACCAGCTGGAGGCAGCACAGCCCCACCTCACTGCCCTGTTCTGTTCGCACTTGTCCATGCTACTGTGTTCGTGGTTTGCCTGGAGGTCTGTCTCCCGCTAACCAAGGCCCCCCAGAGTCTCCCTCCTCGTGGTATCACTAGCACCCAGCAGAGTGTGTCCTCTGCACATGGCGACGCCACACTTCCCTCCTGCTGTGACAAAGTCTGAACGAAGCTGTGGTTCTCGGGCCCCCAGCAGGGTGCTCCTCTATCACACACAAAACTGAAACATCTCTAAGACTACATAGGAGGAGAAAGCAACACAGAGCAGGAAGACAATCGGAGACTCCAAAGGCAGAGAGAGGCGGAGCAAGTTGTAGTTCTGCCCCTTCCTGGCTGTGTGGCCTTGGGCATATCACCTAATCTCCCCAGGGCTGTTTCCTCAAAAATAAAGTGTGGATGAGTCCTGCCTTGCAGGGTCACTGTGAAGATTCATTAGAGGTAGGTGCTACTGTTGTTGTTGTTATTATTATTATTATTTATTATTATTAGGCAAGCCAAGAACCTAATACCAAACAGAGCTGCTCAGTTTTTTAGCATTCCTCATGCATGGGCAGCCACAACTTACCCAAAATAAGCAGGTGGAGAAATGTATGTGAAAACATCAGGCTAAAAGCCTATTCAGTCCAGACAACACCACCCAAACCCTAAACATGGCTTATTACCACACAGCCCAGACTCCACAAACAGGTGACCCCGAGGTGGCTGCCTCACAAATAGTTGAGACGCAGGAGAACCCCGAAGGTTCAAACCAGAAAGAGCTGGAGCAGGCGGCTTTGTACTCAGAGGCTGCTCAGCTGGTCCCGGGAGGAAGGCAGAACCACAGGCTGCACTGCCAGTGCCCTCTGCCTGAATCACAGACGCTCAGGGAGCCCGGGTGGCGAGAAACCTCTTACTATATTCTGTTCCAACTGTAGGATCTTTCCCACATATACAAAAGTGCATGAAATGAAATCCATTTACTTCTCACCCAGTAAGTTAGGGACTATTATTGCCTCACTTGACAGGGAAACTGAAGCACAGACTGCCTCAGATCTCACACACACACACACAGGAAATGGTAAAGCAGGGATTTGAACCCAAAGTCAGGATCCAGAGTCCAAGTGTGCTCATGGTGGCTTAGCTCCAAGGTGGTCACCATCAGTTTCTTCCCACCCAAGATGTGCACACACGCCAGCCACTCCCTCTCCACGAAGAAGTTCCCCAATCTTGAACGTGAGCTGGCCTTGGTGACCTGAGCTGGTGTGTGTGACTCTCTGCGACTTCTGATGCTAAGTTCTGCAGCTTCTGCCCAGACTGTTGGAAATGCACCTTCGGGGCACCAGGAGCCATGTCACACATCCAGCTACCCTGGGACTGCCAGGCAGTGGGGCTCAGTCAGCAGTTCCAGCTGAGTCCAGTCCTCCAGCATCACCACCACAGCACCAGACGTGGAACGAAGATTCTAGAACCTTCCAGCCCAGGGGAGATACCAGCCCTATACCCCCAAATCACTGCCATCCAGGCCACAAAGAACAGAAGAGTTACCCAGACCAAATCTCTGGCCCACATATCTCCTCACTCGTGTTCAATGGTGGCCACTGACCCCACTTCGGGATGGCCGTCCTCTCCCTCTGCTCTCCACGCAAGCAGCTGCTCTGCGGTGAGGCCTCTCCCACTTCCCATCACCTCCACCATGCCCACATGGACAGAGCCCCTTCCTCAGGTGGCGCCCAGTCCAGACCCTCACTGTGGTCATGAGCACACAATCCCACGATGGCTGGTTGCTGACTCTGCTTCCCATCCAGGGTTGGGACTCCACCCCCGTCCCTCAGCAGAGTCTCGCTCCCCAGATGATGGTAAATATGGGCCGAACACGCGAAACAGCTCCATCACAACAGGGTCCAAAGAGAAGCCCTAATGTGCCTAATGATGTTTTACAGCTCTAAACAAAGTCAACACATGACTCCAGACCAGAGTTCCTCAACGTTGGCACCGCTGATATTTTGTACTGAAAATTAATTACCTGTGATGGCCTTCCGGGGCAGCGTAAGATGGTTAGCAGCATCCCTGGCTTTGACCCACTCACTAGATGCCAGGAGTGCCCTCCCCCCAATTACCACAAGTAAAAATATCTACAGACATTGTCAAATGTTCCCGACGGGGCAGGAGAGGGTCACCCTGGATGAGCAACACTCACTGCTCCAGATAGTGGGATCTGTGTATGTGCCTACCTACATCCAGGCCCCCACGGAGGACGTGATACCTGCCGAGGTCACGTGCCACTTGCCAAGTACTCCAGGGCCACACGCGTCCTCCCGCATGCTTGCCTGCTCTTTGCAGACCTCAGAGTAACCTACAGCTCTTGCTATTAAGACCCTCGAGGGAACTCAACAGCTGGGGTTTCCCCTAAGGACATCACACTGACAATTGGAGGCTGAGAACATGGCTCTCAAAGTCCCTCCCCAGGGCCCGGAGGCCTGCCCTCTCAAAGTGGTCAGCAAAAGCACCGTTTCTAAGCTCTTCACCCCTGAATTGGCTTTTTCTGTCTCTTTACAACCACCACCAACACAGCTGTCTCACACAGGACGGCCAGCGCATGCTCGAAAACGCAAATGCACTCACACCATCCCTCTCTGGACACCCTACCGTGGATCCCCACTGTTCACCAGACCAAGTCCAAACACCTAAGCAAGACTCTGTCACCCCGGAAAGCAGGACGCCACTCGTTAGCAACAACAATGGCAAAAATAACAGCAGCAGTGCCCGCGGGTTGAATGCTCGTCCCGCGCTACATGCTGTCCTGAACCCCTCTGATGTGCTCCCTCCTTTACTCACTCCCAACTACAGCTCTTCAGATTGGACAGCAATAGTATTCCCATTCTACAGACAGGAGAATTAAATCTCAGAAAACGATGCAACTTGCCTACGGTCACACAGCACAGCTCATCAAATGGTGCTGGAAATCAAGCCCCACACTTCTGTACTTAATGCCACGAAATAGGCCCCATGAGGGCGTGAATCTAACTTAATTACCACTGCGGCTCCGGTACCCAGAACAGTGCCTGGCAGAGCAGGCGTTCGAATACGGAAGGATAGAAGGTCAGGGAGGGAAGAAGGGTGGGTGAGTGACTGGGAGGGAGGCTGTAGAACAGTGTATCTCAAACCTGGCTAATTACCAGGATCACTGGGAAGCCTATTAACTACAGTTCTCAGTCCCAACCAACCTAGTGAATGACAGTCATCCTCGGCCATTCCAGGGAGAAGGAAGAATTGCTTTTAGTTACCTGAAGTGGGAGAACTACAGAGCATGGGTTTCAGAAGCTAAAATCCTGTCTGGTGCCCCTCAGAATGAGCTTCAGGAGAAGGTTCCAGCAGCCTACAGTTTTGATAGCCCCTCAGGTGTTTCCTATGGTCAGCCAGGCTTGGCGCCAGCAGGTCAGAAGAGAAAGGCCCAGTCCACTCTCACGCAGCACACCTGTATTTACAGTCAGTGCCCCTGCAGGCCCCATCCCATCCCAGCTGCAACAGGTCTCTGAGTCACCTGGGAGGTCGAGTGTGGCCAAAGCAAACAAAACTGGGAGGAAAGTTGGCTGCCTCCACACGTTTTTCAAAACAGGGCTTTTGGCCCTGGGCCACCTGAGGCCTCCTTGGTTCAGAGCCAGGAACAACCTTTTGGGAAGCTGTGTGACCTCACTCACGATAAGAGAAATCAAATGAAGAATTACGGGAAGCTACCTGAGTCCACCTGGGAGTAGCCACATCCAGAACCTCATAGTGCGGATGAAGGTGTGGGGAACAGGCACTCTCTCACCTCATGGGCTTTTCTGGAGTGTTGTCAAGCTGCCCAAATTAAAATACCCCTTAACTCAGAAACCACACTTATAGGAAGCTGTCCTTCGGATGTACCCATATGTGTAGATAAAAGAATAACACATGGATGACCCTCACGAACTGCTGGTGGGAATGCAAAACAGTGCAGCCCCTTGGAAAACAGCCTGGCAGTTCCTGGAATGCTTGAACACAGAGCTGCCACACAACCCGGCAGTTACACTTCTGGGCACTGGCCCACAAGCAACAAACACACATCTACACAAACACCAGTATACCAATGTTCACAGCAGCACTGTTCCTAATCGCCCGAAAGTGGCATCCACCCAAGCGTCCATCAGCAACTGGATGGGTAAAGAAACGGCGGGACATCCGTGCAGTGGACTATTACTCAGCCATGAAAAGGGAAGAGGCACTGACACACACCGCCATGTGGACAAACCTTGAAAACAGTATGTTGAGTGGAAGAAGCCAGGTGCAAAGGCCATGACTCTACTTAAAGGAAAGGTCCAGAACAGGGAAATCCAGAGAGGCAGAAAGTGGATGAGTGGTTGCTTAGGCAGGGGAGGAGGATGGGGAACCAAGGGGGATGGCAAAGGGCCCAGGGTTTCTCTGTGAGGTGATGACGATGTCTGAAAAGGGACTGTGGGGGTGGTGTGGCTCAGATCTGTGACTACACTAAAAACCACTGAACTGTTCCTTGTAAATATCTGAATTGCATGGAGTGTGAATCACACAGAAGGAAGAGGAGGAGAGGAACAAGCATGCAAGTATAGTTGCTGACGCTAATAGCAAAAACAGTTCGAATGTCCCTCTCTAGGGGCTAAACTGCTGCACTGCAGCAGAACACTGTGTGGCTGTGGAAGGAGGCAGAGCAACGTGCCGATAACAAACCACCTCCAAAATAATCACTAAATATAAAGAAGAATCAAGGTGTAGAAGTATATGTAGGAGGTACCCATCTGTGTAAAACTAACACGACACACATTAAACGAGCATGGAGTAATTCCGGAAGACAAAAGAACTTGATAATGAGCTTGCCTGTGGAGCTCGGGGTGAGAGCTGAGGAAGAGAGACATTTATGAATTGCTTTGGTTTACCCCCAAGTGCACATTTTAGTTTTTCGATTAAAAAGTAGTCAATAAAAACACAAATTTAAGCAAGTCTCTGCAACTGAAAATTGCTTGAGTCTCCTCACTTCGTTAAAAACCAGTTTAGGAACGTCAGGAACTGAGCCAGTCGCCCAACCTGCGGCAAATGGGGAAGGGCCGGCGCCTCCACCAGGGCCCACACTGCACCCGATAGCTACAGGACGTGCACTGTCCCCACGAGCTAAAGTGAAGGCCTCTCACTCTGCGGTGTGCAGGACAGTGAAACGGGCATTTATCTGGCCACTGAGCTGGGAGTGTCCACAAACTCTGGCCTGTCCACCCTTAGAGGGCAGATGGCTCAACGATCAGCAGGAGCCGAACACCCCGGCTGCTGCCAGCCTGTGTGCACCCCTGCTAGCCCAGGTAAGCTATCTGAGTGTCGGGTCCAAGTCGGCCCACAGGGGTTACTTTGAAGAAACTGATTGAGCTTCCCCCACCTGCTCTAAACCCCATCAGAGACCCAGACAAAACGGCCATGCTTCCATTTTTAGAGGAGAAGAAGGAGTTGGACCAACAACTGTGACGACAAGACAAGGTAGGGAGGTGAGGAGACGCACGGGCCGGACTCTGGACGACAGGCCACTCCGCCCGCCCAGCAGATACTCACAGAAGCCTTCGATCTTGTCGGCTGTCTTACTCCAGGCCACCTGCCGAGTCTCCATGATCACCTGGACCGTCCTGCGCTCCGGGGTGGACTTGCGGAAGCTGAACACGGTCATCACTGTGCCCAGCTCCAGGGCTCTCTTGATCTGACTCTTCTCATACTCCGGAAGGCCGTCCACATTGACCATGGCGGTCATGGTCGGCCTCTCCAGGGAGGAGGAGGAGCGAGGGAACGAGGAGGCTGGGAGGACAGAAGAAAGGAGCGAATTGGTTTTAGTTGACTACGGGGGATTTAGTTAACAGAGCTTGGACTTCAAGAGCCAAAATCCCGTCTCACGACCAGCAGGGTGAGTTTCAGGAAGGTTCTAGTGGCAGCAAACTGCTGACCACTCGGAGCCCACACAGGTTTAAACAGAAGTGGAGGTGTGGGAGGAGACTCCTGACCTCAATGACCCAACCGTTATCCAGGCTTTGAATACGCAAATCACCCCAACCTGGCTGTGAGCTCCTCCCTCCCCACACACTTTTATGCTGCAAAATATTTGAATAGCCAAAGCGGCCCACACCTGCTCCCAGCCCCCACCCCCAACACCAGCATCCCCTTCTACCCTGCCTAGAAATACATAGCCATCCCTTTACTTCCTTAATGACATTGGGACCAGAGGAAAACAATTTTTTTTAAAAACTCCAGAATGTGTCCATGGAGACCTCTGCATGGACGTGCAGTCAACAGGACAGAAAACTTCAGGGCCCAGCAGCCTCAGACTGAAATCCCAGTGTAGGGGTCTGCTGCCTGTGTGTCCCCGGGTGGGCAGTGTGACTTCTGCAAACCTCAGTGTCACCCTTTCTAAAACGAGAGTGTTGGACAGTTAGAAAGCTTGGAATGAGATGTCACCAGCAAAGCACCTAGCATGCTGGTCGGCATCCAGCGGGTGACCTTGATTGCCACTTGTTCCCATGCACAATGTCTATCAGAGATTTGCTGGGGACCCAAATCTAGGAACCAGCCTTGCCCAGCCTCTCTCACAACCACACCCCAGACAGCAGCACATCCAGGATCCAGCCCCCTCGCCCCTTCATGGGTTCCTCCTAGGATCCCGTACTTGGAGCATTCAAAGCCCCCACTCACTGGCCTCCCTGCTTCAGCCTGCCTCCCACGGACAGCTCACAGACCAGTAGCTGGAAGGTGCTTTTAGAACACAAATGAAATCATGTCAGTCCTCTGTTCAACCCCTGTAGTCACTCTCTGAGCCCTTGCTCTGCACCCTCCAACCCAATTCTGCCTCCCAAATGTCCAAAGACACACTACCTGTCACTCAAAGGGGACCTGAAGCGCAGGCTGGCTAGCTGCAGGCCCAACACCACAGGGGCAAACACAAGGCCTGCAGGCTGAGTCCGGCCCTCCACCTTGTTTTATCCAGCCCAGCAGCAGCGCTGAGCTCTTGCTTAACTGTTAAGGAGGAGTCACATTTATACAGTCCTAAAATTACATTCGGCCCTTTGAAGGCAACTGTGAGGCTGATGTGGCCCCCGGTGAAAATGAGTTTGACACCTCTGCCTTACACCAAGTCCCTTAAGCCCCCTGGGCCTCATTTCCACACTTGTAAAGGGGAAAATTGATCACAAGAACCAAAGGTTCTTATGAGAGTTAAACCTAATTTGTATCTTAGGTCCTTAAAACAATGACACAAAGTCAGTGCTCCTGGGATTTGGCTATTGCTGAACGTACTGTTGTCCAGTGTTCTGTGTACCTTTCTTATCTTCCCCTGTCTCCAAACCCCTTTAGGAACCCACAGTTGTCATTCTGTAGAGAGGCCTGTGGTCAGCCGGGGTTCTGGGCCTCCATGCTGGCTCTGACTCCCCCACAGCCTCCAGCCAAGATGCTCAGACTTGGGGCCTCAATTCCCTCACCTGTAAAATGGTGATAACAGTACCACCCCAAGAGAGTGCTGGAAGGACTGAGTTACAATGTGTACATAGCCCCCAGAATTTAGCAAGGCCTCAGATGTTACTCGTGTCAGCTCTACACCAGGCCCTGGGCTGGGATGAGCAGGTAAATGAGGGGGAGTGGAGAGAGACCCAGGCCTAAGCTCCCCCTCCCTCCCACAGCCAAAGGACCACTGCAGGTGTGCTGGGAGCCAGAGACAAATACTGGGTTGGCCAAAAAGTCCATTATGTTTTTTCTATAAAATAAAAGACACACTTTTCATTTTCACTAATACATTCATTGATTTGGATATTTCGAGTATCAGCTATGTCCCGCTATTGGCGTCTAGTGGGCAGAGACCAGGGGTGCTGCTAAATGTCTTCCAATGCACAAGACAGCCCCACAGAAAAGAATTATTTGGCCAAAAGGTCAATAGTACCAAGAAACTTCGCAAACCACCCTTGACATATTCGATCAGTCACAGCACCTTCTCCGTACACTGCACAAATCTTTTTTTAGGTTTCAGCTGCATTTTTACCTTTCTCAAAATAATACAGCACGATATACTGAAAATGCTGCGTATCTTCTTCCATCTTCAATATTAAAATGGCTGCACAAAATTCACCAATTTTGATGGTTTTTTAAACGCACACTGATATGAGAGCTGTCACAAGTCAATCTAACAAAACTATTCCAAATTGAATTAAATACAGCTAAGCACTACTACTGCCACCATATGGAAAAACTGTAATGGACTTTTTGGCCAGCCCAGTAAGACCATGAACACACCTGTCTCTGTCCATCTGGAAACACACCCATCAGTCAGCGTGAGGACTCTAACGCAGAGAGACCGCACAGCAGCAGGGACACTGGGGAGGGCATGCCAAGGGAACAGCGGGAAGCGTCCCCCAAGTTTAGTCTGGGGGGAGGCCAAGAGTTTAGAGGGCTCAAAGAAAGCCTCTGGGGGGAGAGGGCATCTGAATCCAAACTTAAAAAAAAAAAAATGAAGCAGGAGGCAACTGTGTTCCAGGCAGAGACACCGGCTTACTGAAGCAGAGGCCCTGCGGCCAGACTAAGACAGTGAGCCTCCCGCCTCACCACCTCCCGTTCCAGGTCAAGGCAGGAACTAGGTGCCCTCGGCCAGCCTCGCCCAACCACTGCTTGTTGGCCCTCCCCGGGTGCCAGCAGCTGTGCTATACCTGGTTCATCTCGCTGATCTCAAGGAGAAATACAGGAAACAGGTCCGAAGGGGTGAAATGACGTCAAGGTCATGCGGACAAGTGGTGGCACCACAACTGGAACCCTGGTCTGGATCCCTCCCCCCCTGCTCCTTCGGCACCTGCCTCCTGGAATTCAGAATCCTGTGGAAGGATGTGGCCAGATAGTGACTAACCTGGCAGCCCCTGTCCCTCTCTAGAGTGAGGTTAAAGGACCTGTCCAAGGCCACACAGCTGCCAAGTGGCAGAACTTTGAACCTGGTGCCAGCTCTGTGGCTCTCTGCCATGCCAACCCTGGAGTTCCCCACTCCCAGGGCTCCAGGCCAATGTGCAGGAGGGCAGAAAGAGGAAACACACGCCCTGTCACAACACCTCCACCTTTGCTTAAACGTGCCAGCAGGGAGGCACTGGGCTCTCAACTCTGGCTCTGGGAGTCTTGAACTTAACTGTCCCTGGATTCTGATAACTTCCTGCTTAGAAGCCCTGTGGCGATTGGCTCGACCCTAAACATCAGGTCTCTCCCACTCCCTCTGGCCAAGAACTGGAAAGATATCCTCATGACCACAACGTGGTTGGAATCAACCACCAAATTCCAGCCTGCTCCTGACCCAGGCTTCCACGGTTGGATGTTCAGCAACCCAGGGGGAGGGCACTAGCCATCAGAGGCAATTTCCATTTTGCTTCTGAAAAATGAAGGAAGGAAGGAAAGAAGGAAAAGGAAAAAGGAAAAGGAAAGGAATAGCCTTGAAATGCCTTTTTTGTTCTTGTTCCTCACCTTCCCTGGGTAACTTTGTAAAATAACTCACTATATAAATACAAACGTGGCTGAGATTCAGTATGAGGTTTCACCATTTCTACTTCTCATGTCCTTCTCTTTGAAATAAACTTCTAGAACACAAGGACCCAGCACCAGGAAGCAGGGGAGTTTTCCTCTCTTCATAGTTTCCTGCACACATTAGGCCAGTACAGGATATCATACAAAATCCCGCAAAATAATGCTTTGTTAAGTCAGCAGAGTCGTGTCCCTGAGAGGCGAGCAACCCTTCTGCAGCCTCAGAGATGCTGCGGCCGCCCCCATGCCCGCCCCCACGCCCGCCCTGCAGCGTCAGGACGTGTTTCCATGCCGGACAGGCAGTGTCAGCCGCTGCAGCAAGGAGTGCACATCAGCCCCACTTTTCTTTTCTTTTTTTTTTTTTTCAGGGCAACCTGCGAGCATCTAGTAAAACATGCATATGCTTTGATCCAACAGTCACTTAAATGCAAAAAGAAACATGCACAAAGATGTTCACAGGGGCATCCCGTGTAACAGAGTAAGAGAAAGAGTAACAACCCAGGAAACAACTCAACTGCCCATCAGTTGGGGGAGAGGGGTGATTAGGGCAGAGTTCTGTAAATGAATAATGAAACATGCACATGAAAGAATGCACCACAGCAACGGGAAAGAGCGAGGACGGTTTATAAGCGATTTGATCCAGAAAGATCGTGAGAGAGATGAAAAAGAGTTGCAAACCAGTTGAGGATAAGATTTTTAGAAGGCTGTCTGCTTATAAATCCAGGGAGAGGGGTTACTCTGGAGGCAGGAGTGGAAGAAGGGAGAAAGGACGACTTGATTGTTTATTAACTGCAGTGGTGACATAGTGGATACGTTTTTCCTTTTTGTGTTTTTACTGTTTTCTAAAATAAGAACTGTTTTCAAGTTTCCTCACTGGCCATTTTCCACTGACTTTTCCCATTTCCACCCAGCAAAGAGTATGCATGGGGGCGGGGTGGGGGGGTCCCCACTATTCAAGGTCAAGTGGTGCAAAGGGTGGGCAGTAAGGGGATAACAGCATCATTAGGCAAGTTCAGCATCAATGAAGTCTGCAGTGGTCCCTAAACCAATACACACGTGGCACACACACCTTTGTAACAGGGTAAGTGCCTGGGGCTGGGGCTAGCCCTAAATTAGTAAGCCCTCCCTGAAGGACTGTAGCTAAGGTTGACGGCCCCAGCCCCCACGCAGGGACCTTAACCAGAGGGTAACAAGCCAGGTACCCCTTCCATAGATAAGCCCCAACTCTCAACACAGCCCTGGAGTGTAGCCCAGTGGTCAGGGGAAGAAACTGACGGTCAGAGAGATTCTTCCACGAGCCCGGCTCACACAGCTGAAATTGAAATTCAAATTAAGTTGATAGAGAAGGCCACCTGTTTCCCTTGAGCCACGTCAGGCCGCTCACCCCACCACACTCAATCTCATTCAAGATTAGGCTGCCAAGAGTCCCTCCCTCCCCAGCCGCCGCCGGAACCCAGGAGCCAACCCCAGCCCAAACGGGACACATCTTTCCCTCGAATTCTTCCGCTATGGGGGTGATGACCTCTTTGGGATTCCAAAACATAACCAGGAAAACGCACAGACGTACACACATAATCTTGCACACGACTGCGGGGCCCGAACACTAACTATCCTGGTCTCTCTCGCCTCGGGGAAAGGCTGCGTCTTCATGGTATCGGGCAGCCACCCACCCGTCTTCAACCACCTGTACAATACAGGGAAGTACCCGGGCGGCCGCGCGCAGTGGGCGAGCCCTAGGCACAGAGGTGGCCAAAAACACCGAGCCTGTAACGTCAAATCCAGCGCTGGCTCCGACCGCCTCGGACCGCAAGCCACTCCGCTTCCTCTGGGTCCCCATACAAAGCCGAGGCTACCCTAAGACACCGACCTGCGAAGTGGCGGACCCCAGGCACATCGGGCGAGGACCCAGCCGTTGCTCCCCACCCTGGCCCGCTACGCCCCGGCACAGGTTCCCTCTGGACGCAGCCCACCGGGCACGGGCGCCCCCGGGCTCAGATCCCCGGCGCCCACTTGCGCTCCTATCAGGCCAGGCCACCCACCTGGCCGTGCCCCAGCCGCAGGTCCCGGCTCCGGGGTCCCGCGCGCAATCGCCCGCCGTCCGGGCTCCGGGCACTCCCTGACGCGCAAGCCCTCCGACGCCGGCGCTGCTACTTCTGCTTCTGCTGCAGCCGCTCCACGTGACTCCTCGGGTGCCGCCCCCCGCCCGGGCCGGCCCCACCCACGGCCCGAGGCTAGCCCTGCCCCGCCCGCATCCCTGAGCACCCCTGCGCTGCGTGCCTGGCCTGAGACACCAGCAGAAGAAGAAACAGAGGCAACGAGAGTGGAAGCGAAGTCATTTGCAAGTTTTGCAAAGACGAAAACTTCCACATAGAGTAGCATTTATGGAGCGCCTACTGCATACACGTGTTTTACATACATTTACTATATTCCTCATAATCACCAGGAATTGGCTGTTGGTGCTTCTAAGCTGAGCTGGTGTCTGACCACCTCTTACTACCTGCTGCAAGTCACTTAAATACCCTCAGACTTACTTTCCCCATCCGTCCGACAGGATACAATTAGTGCCAGCCACAAAAGTTTGTTGTAAGAAACAAATGATTGAGCTGACATTTTCCCAATGAGATCTTTGTTTCTGACTCACTTTATAAACTTCTAAGCATATAGATGACTTAGTCAAATGCCTCGTTATGGTAGTTCACTCACTTACTTAGCTGTGCCTATTTCAAGTCACATACTGTATGATGTAGCGCATTCTTCAGGAGAAACACTGCTTTTCCCCATCTCTGACTTCATGAAACAATATTATGCAAAGCTTTCGTGTGTATCTCTGGTACGAATGTCTTCTGTGTGACTAGAGCCAGCTCTAGGGCCACCAGTAGAGCTGCAAGACAGAACTAATGTTTTGCTCCTGAATTGCTCGATTACATTTTTCAATCTGTGAATGCTGCTGTAACTGACAATGTTATATTTGAAGCCACAGGACGCATGCGCTGGCATTAGAAAGTCCATGGATTCGTTTCTTCCACTGCTCCTGTCCCAGGGGTGTACCAGGGCCACTGCCACCGATCACTTGGTGCGCCATTTCTGAAGCGCCCTTTGGAAGGCTTGTTATAACGTTAACCACTTGGAATCATAGGGCCAATTTGCCAGGAATAATGGCTAAATCCGGATTATATTTCTTTACCTCGTTTTTGTTTGTTTGTTTTAGAACTTCAACTTATATTTCCATCCATCCTTTTAACACTTCTATTTTGGGACATTATATAATGTATATGATATATGAATACAACCATATGTATGTGTAATTTATTACTGGGTTGGTCAAAAAGTCTACTTGGTTCTTTCCATAATGTAAAAGACTCAGTTTTCATTTTCACCAATAACTTTATTGATTTGGATACTTTGAATATGTTGGCTCTCTCCTAATGCATGGCTTGCTCTCAATGTCTCCCTGTGATCACTGTCAGCTTCAACCATGAAGCGTCAGCCAGCCAGAAATCTCCAGCATGAAGCTTCACAAACCACTTTCGACACGTTCCATCAGCTACAACACCTCCTCCTGACACTGCACAAATCTCTTTTTTTGCATTTCACTTGAATTTTTTACCTTTCATGAAATAATAAAGCATCATATCCTGAAAATGTTTATTTTCTTCCATCTTCAATATTAAAATGACTACATGAAAGTTCACCAACTTTTATGTTTTTTTTAATGCATACTGATATGATTGCTGTCACAATATAGTCTAACAAAATTGTTTCAAATGAAGTTAAAGACAACTAAACACTACTAGAGCCATCTTATGGGAAAAAACAAAGGAACTTTTTGGCCAACCCAGTACTACAAAGGCTACATGTGTAGGGAAGCATGTTGACTCTCTTGATGGTGAAGGAGACCAACCGCAAGCAGAAGCTTTGCAAACTGCTGCGGGAAGCCTTGGCCCCTCACCTCTGTTCAGACAGATGCTCATTCTGGCCAGAGTTTTCTCTGGTCCCCTGGGATCAAGCAAGAAAAGAACATGTAGGACATGCTTCCATTGAAAAAAACGCTTTTAACCTGTGATTGCAAGCCTACAGCATTTTCAGAGTGAAAAACGTCTGTCGTGCTATACAAGATAATGGTACGGTAGATGGCAGTTTGCTTTTTTCATATTTTTTAATCATCTGTTTTTCTTTGCCTCATTTTTTACCCTCAGGTGGACAGCTAGTGGAATCTGGCACAATGAATAATTGTTTGGGGCTCCTCACCTCCTCTTTTTCTCAAAAGTCACCTCGTTCAAAATAAAGTCATTGGGACAGCAGCCCTGGTCACTGGAAGGATTTGAAGACAAAATGACCCTTCTTTTCCAAGGCCTGATGGGGAGGGGGAGAAGTCAGCCTGTATGTTCAGGCATATGCAGCAGAAAGCCCCTGTCGTGGGCTGGCTATGGCAGAATGTTAGTTCAGTGGGCGGGTGGTGGCAGCAAGATTTGAACTCACACACAAACAGGCCCACTGCCCATCCCCAGCATTAACAGGAGGCATTCAAGCAGGGAGAAGTGAGTTTGTAACCAATCCTCAGAGATTCACAAATGGGTCAGGAAGTGACCTCAAAGGGTGGAGGGGACTTTCTTTTCCTTTTTATATAATAAGAAAGAAGAAGGGGGAGGGAGGATAACCTAAGAGAAAATAGTCTTTTAATCAGAATTGTTTCAATTTTCTATTCTGCAACACTTGCCAGCCCTCAGAAATGCACATGTGTTTTCCCATAACCCCCTTCCACCTGTTTGCAGCCATGATGCATTTGTCCATTAGCTCCTCAGGTTCTCAGTTTGTCTCTCTGCAAAATGGGTATAAAAACCATACCTACCTCCCAGGGTGACTGTAAGAATTAAATGTGACAATGGAGGTAAAATAAGCATCCCAGCTCAGCCATAAGGGCTGACTACCTTTAACATTGTTAGCGGGAAGGAAAAGTTCCATGGTGCTGTGGGATGATATGAACTAGAACGGGAAAATCTGGGTCCAAGTCTCAAGTCTTTTACTTCTTCAGCTGTGTGACCTTGAGCTGGTCAGTTACCCTCTCTGAACCTCTTAATGTCCCTCCTTCACTCTACCTTTGGGACATCTACAACAGGCAAACCTATAGAGACACAAGGTAAAATAGCAGTTGCCTTGGACAGAGGGGAGGGGGTGTTGGAAGGGTATGACTAGGGGTACAGGGTTTCTCTTTGGAGAGAGGAAAATGTTCTAAGATTGATTGTAATGATGGTTAAACATCTCTGAATATACTAAAAGTCACTGAGCTATGTACTTTAGATGGATGAAATAATTGTATGCTATGTGAATTGTATCTCAATAAAGCAGTCCAAACAAAATACTTACCTAAAGAATTCAAGGTAATGAGTACCACAGAGCTTAGCACAACACAGCTTTCGACAAGTAACAGCATCTCATTAAAACAACCATTATTATACATGGGCCTTCCAAATCTGGGCCTCTGCTCCCAGCAGCCAGACAAAGGCCCACCAGCCCACCCCAGGAAGCTTGCCAACCACCCCCTCCATCCTCACAGCCAAAACTGACCAGAAAACCCCTAAGAGCTCTTGAGTTTGGTTTCCTTTCCTGACATTGTTCAGAAAAGTGCATGTCCCCTGGGACCAAGCTGAGTCCCAGCTGCTGGCTGACGGGCCTCTGTGACAGGAAGTACCACCCAGAACTGGTGCCCAGAACTTGGGAGGGTTAGGCCCAGCCTAGCTGCTTCTGCGTGGGGAGTGGGCCCCTCTGTCTTAACTGGCATACAAAACAGCTGCACATATTTAATGCCTACAATTGGATGAGTTTGGACTGTGTTACCATCACCACAATCAAGGTAACAAACACACCCATCACCTCCAAACATTGCCTGCTGCTGCCGTCTGTGCTGCACTTTGTGTGTACTTAACACGGTATGTACCCTCTTAAAATTTTAGGTGTACAGTAAGTATTGTTAACATAGGCACAGTATGCACAGCGGATTGCTAGTGTGTATTCCTGTGTGACAGAAAGTTTTTACCGACCGCTGAACAGCTTCCCACTTCCTCCTCCTCCCAGCCCCTGGCAACCACCGTTCTACTCTCTGCTACTACAAGTCTGACTATTTTAGATACTTCATATGTGAGGAATCATGCAACATTTGTCCTTCTAGGACTGGCTTATTTCACTTAGCATAAAGTCCTCCTGTACCCTAGCCTGGCTCAGTTGGTTGAAGTGTTGTCTCGTATACCAAAAGGCCACAGGTTCAATTCCCAGTCAGGGCACATACCTAGGTCGTAGGTTTGATCCCCGGTTGAGGTGCATACAGGAGACAACCAATTGATGTTTCTCTTTTATATCAATGTTTCTTTCTCTCTCCCTTTCTCTCTCTCAAAATCAACAAATATATCCTCAGGTGAGAATTAAAAAATAAAATAAATAATAAAATAAAGTCCTCCTGGTTTATCCATATTGTCACAAATGGTAGGATTCCCTTCTTTTTAAAGGCTGAATAATATTCCATTGTACATACATACCACACCTGTTCATTCATCCATCGATGCACATTTAGGTTGTTTTCACACCTTGGCTGTGGTGAATAACGCTGCAATGAGCCTAGGAATGTGATCCTGCCTTCAGTTGTTTTGGATGTATGCCCACAAGTGGAAAGGCTGGATCATATTTTTTTAAACGTATTTATTGATTTTAGAGAGAGAGGAAAGGAGAGAGCAAGAGAGAGAAACATTGATTTGTTGATCCACTTATTTATGCATTAATTTGTTGATTCTTGCATAGGCCCTGACCGGGCATGGAACCCACAACCCAGGTGTATGGCGATGACACTCCAACCAACTGTGCTACCTGGCCAGGGCCGGTATCTCTATTTTTAAGTTTGAGGAACCTCTGCACTGTTTTCCATAGTGGCCGTACCGATTTACATTCCCACCAACAGTGCACAGGGGATCCCTTTCTCCACACCCTCACCCACACTTACCTGTTGTTTTTTAGCATAACCATCCTAACAGGTGTGAGGTGATATCTCATTGTGGTTTCGGTTTGCACTTCCTTGATAATCAGTGACCTTTATCACCTTTTCATTCACCTGTTAGCCATTAGTGTGTCTTTTTTGGTGAGATGTCTATTTAAGTCCTTTGCCCTTCTTTTTATTTTTAATCCTCACCAAACGATATGTTTGTTGATTTTAGGGAGAGAGACATAGTGGGGAGAGGGAGGGAGAGAGGGACCACGATGTGAGAAACATTGACTGGTTGCCTCTCAGACACACCCGACCAGGGATCGAACCCACAGCCTACACATGTGCCCTGACGGGGGATCACCCCCAACCTTTTGCTGTAGGGTATGACGTTTCTACCAACTGAGCCACCTGGCCAGGGCAGTCCTTTGCCCATATTTAAATCAGGTTATTTGTGGGGGTTTGTTTTGTGTGTATGTGTTTTTTGTTTTGTTTTGGGTTTGTTGTTGTCATTTGTTGGTTTTTGTTATTGAGTTGTGGGAATCTGCTATTTAAACTAACACTTGTTTGGAAGAGCCTCAGGTCCCACGGTTTTTCTTTGGGCTTCTCAAGCCTTGGATTCCTGCTGGGGCTCATTTATTCATTCAACAAACACTTGAGTGCCTGCAAGGGGCCAGGTGTTGCTGGGCTCAGGAGGGTAGAACTAAGGAGCAAACTCCCCCCCAGTGAATATATGTGTAGCTGGGGGTGTGGGGAACACACAAAGGGGCATCAGAGTCAGACTGGCTGTCCCAGTCCGGCCCCTCACAGTCTGCGTGGCTCTACAGAGAATTTCCATACTCTGTAAGGCTCAGTTTCTTCATCTGCAAATAGGGTTGCTGTGGAAGAACAAGTCAGCCAATGCCTGTCCAAGCCCAGGGCAATGTCCCTGGTTAAAGGGGACCCAGAGCTGACATGGCAGCCATCGCATTATGATGGAGGCATGATCCACGTCCCTGCTGTGCTGAGGACCCGGCTGCCACTCATCCTTTCCCAGGCCCTCAGCCCCATGCAAAATCAAGACAGAGAGCTTAAATCCAAGAGCAAAAGTGTGCAGGAGCAGCTGAGAAGGTAGGTCAGGGAGACACACAGGCCTGAGTGTGAATTCTGGTCCCATCACTTACCTACCTTGCATCCACAGCGAAATGACGTAGTTCCTCAGAGCCTGTTTCCCGACTGCGTGGCTGAAGATAAAGCTCCTGTCTGTAGTGGCTGGATTATCAGGACGTGCTCAGCTTCCACAAAAAGGCCACCTACAATCTCATGTCACTGGAAGCCCAGGAGGGGTTTAGGAGTGGGCACGAAGCAATCAGAATTTTACATATGTCAATGGCATGAAGGTTATTTCCATGTCCACCGCCCCTGGAAACCATACCTGCAAGGGAAAAAGCCAGAAAGAGGAAACTCTCCTTCAAAGCCCCTGGCATGCTTCCCCTCCTGTGTCATTGACCAGAATCAGGTCACAAGCCCATTCTGCCTCAGTTAATCTCAAAGGAATGGGGATCCCCTGTCTGGCTGATTGCTGGGGACAGGGTCAGCTTCCTCCAAGTCATGTGAGGGTCCCCAAGGGTGTGTGACAAAACTGAGTAGCCATTAGCAGGAGGGAAGATAAATTATGTTATGCATGCAGTCCAAGGGGTCCTGTAGTTGTCACAGAGCTACATGACGTGGCCAGCACAAAGAAAGAAATCATCCCAGTACCTCCCTTTGTTCCATGGGCCAGCAAGTCCCCCTTCCTGTTCTTTTATTCATTCAACAAACACAGAGCCATTATTCTACACCAGACCCTGTGTATTGGTGCCCAGGGGCTGCGTGACAAAGTGCCACAGACTGAGAGGCCTAAACCAACAGAAGTTTATTCTCTCACAGTTCTGAAGACCAAGGTCTGAACTCAAAGTGTTGGCAGGGCTGGTTCCCTCTGGTGGCTTTAGGGAAGGGCTCTCTTAGCTTCTGAGGGCTGCAGGCAGTCCTTGGCGTCCCCTGGCTTGGAGTTGCATCACTCTAGTGTCCACCTCCATCTTCAGTGGCCTTCTGCCCTGCACCTGAGTCTCAACTCTCCCTCCCCTCTGTCCCATGAGGATTTAGAACCCACCCTAAATCCAGGACAATCTCGTCTTGAGATCCTTAACTTAATTACATCTTACAAAGACCCTATTTCCAACTAAGGTTAGGTTCACAGTACAAGGGGTTAGGACTCAGGTCTGATGCAGAGGAAGGAGGGGCTCACAATTCAACCCACTATACCCTGTATTAGGTAAACAGGGCAGCCTCTTTACAGCTGAGGAGGGAGACAGCAGAAAGAGGGATTACTACCACAGAATGGCCTCAGCTAGTTTAGAAGGGTAAAGCCAGGGGCTAGGAAGCCTTCTCAGAGCAGACAACCTCAAAACTAGGTCTTGAAGGATGTGCAAGCACCCTCCAAGGTCCCTGGAGAGAGGGAAGCTTTGTTTTAAACAGGGCTGTTTGGACAAAGCTGATCAACTGCCTTAGTAGTGAGAACAGTGATTTCCTTTGACTGGGAGGGAGCCGAGCAGAGGGAAGGAGCTTGGGGGGCTGTGATGTTCTCGATTCTGATGGGGGGGTTGCATGGGGTGGTCTCCTGATAAAAATGTACTGAGCCTTATTACACTTACAACTGGTATAACTTTATACATGTTCTATCTCAATTAAAATATATATTTTTAAAAGGTTGTTCCTGTGCTAATGGGCTGTCTCTCATTTGTTTTTCTGCTTTCAGTGTTTTCTAAATATTCTTTACTGAGCATGACTTGGTTACTAGAAACCAACGCTGTTTTCAAATCAAGGCTAGCAGAGGCCGGGAGACTGGCCACTTTGGAAGGTGGTGACAAGAAGTGAGCCAGCCGAGGGGAGCCCTGGGGATGTGGGCGTGTCCTGCTTCTCAGCGAGGTGTTGGCTACACGGGTGTGAAAACTCACTGAACCACCCACTTACATTAAGTGCACGTTTCTGTATTAAGTTATGCATCAGCAAATACGTTAAAATATAAGGCAGTTACCTAAGGGGAGAGGAAGCATTTATAATCTCGTGGCTGACCCAAATCACTAGCATTTATTGAATACTTACCTCGCACCAGGACCCGTCACACAGCAAACATGTGTGGCCCTCACAACAAACGTGGGAAGTGCAATTTTTTTCAGGTCTGTTGTACAGATAAGGAAACTGAGACTCAGAGGCGTCAGATGACTCACAGAGGTCACCCTCCAGCTGGTGGCGGAGCTGGAGTCTGAAGCCCGAGGGTTCTTCAAGATGTGGAGCTATTTCTACTCCCTCAGAGGGGTCCTGCCTCTCCTGGGGGCTCTCAGGACGTCTGAGAGGCACCCAGAGATGTGGTGCCTATTGAGCCAGGACCTCGGGCTGGGGCCTGGGCACCTGCGTTTTAACCACTCCCACCTCCACCCCGTGGTCCTTTGCCCCTCTAGTCTGGGCACCAGTGCCTACTGCTGGAGCAACAGGGAAGAAACACATGGTGCACCTCCTCAGAAGTGAAAAGCATTCCGAGCACTTTGGGCAGAAACAGGAAGGTATTAGCCATAAAGATAAGCAGGTTTTGCCTGGTAGATTCCAGAAAGATCACCTCGCCCTGGCTGGGTGGCTCTCGGTTTGTTGGAGCATCCTCAGGTATAGCAAAAGATTGCAGGTTTGATCCTTGGTCAGGGCACATACCTGGGTTGAGGGTTTGATCCGCAGTCAGGGTGCCTACAGGAGGCAACTGATCAATGTGTCTCTCTCACATCAATGTTTCTCTCTCTCTCTCTACCCTCACCTCTCTGAAATCAATAAAAACATATCCTCGGGTGAGGATTTAAAAATAATAATAAAAGGCCACCTCATAACGAATTCCTTTGGGAGACTGGGCATTGACTAACTCTTCCCCCATGGAATTGAGACAAATTCCCCTTTAGCACCAAATCAATAAGATCACTCAGCCATTCAGCCCACCAGCATTTACTAAGTGCCTACTACTTGTAAGTCACTACTCTAGGCTCAGAGAATAAGGAGAGGAAAGATTCATTTTCTTTTTTTTACATTTTATTATTTTTTTAATTTTAATTGTTGTTCAAGTACAGTTTCCTGCCTTTTCCCCCATCCCACCCCACCCCACACACACAGCTGATGGAAGAAACTAGTGGTTAAAAAAAAAAAAAATTACATCCTTGTTAAAATGGCCAAACTGCAAACAACTGACAGTGCCCAGGGCTGGGGCAGCAACTGATGGGAGTGTGTGCAGCCTCTTTGGAAAACAGCTGGGCAGTTTCTGAAGAAGTTCAACATACACTGACCGCATGACCCACAACCCCACACCTAGGCGTTTGCCCCAGGCAGAGGAAGACACATGTCCACGCGAAGGTCTGTGCATGAACGTTGATGGTTGCTGCATTCATCCTCACTGAAAACTGGAATCAACCCAAATGCCTTTTCACTGGTGAGAGGATAAACGTACACAGAAGGAGCACTCGGTGACAAACATACCCAGACAGGCACAACGCCCAGGACGCTCAGTGAGGGATGCCCAGGTCAGAGGGCTGCAGAAGTGTGAGTCCAGTGATGCGATACTCTGGAGATGGTGAAACCACAGGGACATAAAACAGATCACTGGTTGCCAAGGGCTGGGGGTGGCAAGGGGGTTGACAATGAAAAAGCATAAAGGAATTGGAGGGGTGGAATTGTTTAATATTTTGATTGTGGTAGAAATCATACAGCTCTGTGCATTTGCCAAAACTGATATAACTGAGTACCAAAAAGGGCAAATTTTACTGCGTGTAAATCATATTTCACTTAAAAAAATCAGATTACAGTATAGATAATAAGGCAAGGAGGGCTGGGGAAAAAGGAGTAATTAATGCAGGAACTCTAAAAGTGGGCTGGGAAGGCTTTCTGACGGCGGTGACCCTGAATATCACTGAAATACTGAGAGGAGGAGAGCTGTCAGGTGGATGGGGAGGGGAGGGCGGAGGGCGGGGTTTCAGGCGGCGGGAGCAGCACACTTGACACACACCCTGGGAGTGACTCACCTCTGCACCAGTGGAGGGTGCAAGTGCCCAGAAGAAAGACAGGACTTGGTGTGGGCAGGGCCTGTGTAGTCTTCCAACAACATCAGAATTTCCCCTGGGGACAATGGGACGCTACCGAAGGTAGAGCAGACGTGGGATCTAGATAGACTTCCGGTTTGCAAAAATCATTTCATGGGCAGCGGGAGAGTGCAATGAGGGAGCCAAGCTGGAAGCAGGAAGAATGGTCAAAACATCCCTTCCTTATGATGATGCATTCTTGGCTGAGACATTTCGTCCCTCAGCACACATTAACCAAGCACTTTCCATGTGCCAGGCACTGTTACAGAAGCCGGGATTTAAACTGGGCTCTTACATGCTAATGGGAAGACAGACACACACAAGGGAACACATTAATCACTTCAGATAGGCGTGCATGCTTTGATAAAGCAGACGAATATAATGGGGCAGCTGAGGGCAGCATTTAGATACAGTGTCATGAAGGCTTCTTGGAGGAGGTGACATGGAGCAGGCCCTGAGCAGGCAGAGGATCAGCTAAGTGAGGGTCTGGAGAAGGAACTACTCAGGTAGTTGCAAAAGCCCTACAGAGCAACCTGATTGCTTTTGAGGGTCACAGAGTGGGTACAGAACCAAAGTCCCTGGAATCCCTGGGTGGGGGGCGGGCAGCTCCACCCTCCCAGAGGGTTCCACTCCAGCAGGGGGTCAGAGCCTTTTGCACTGGGTTTCCACCCCCAGCCCCGCACCCTCCATATTTTGGCGAATGATAGTTTATGGCCCTGACTGTGGAGAGGAGGCCTGAATCCATAGGCAGCTTTTCTCTTGGTTTCAAAGGTCACAGCTGTTGCCACTGTAAATACCACCCATGTTGATAAAATCACACCAGCTCTGGAGACCAGGAAGCTTAGGACACACCTAGGAAAGCCAGTCTGGATTTTCAGATTAAAAAAAAATGAAAGTTAAAAAAAGACCCACGTAAGCAAATGTGATGATCACTCATCAGCCCTGCCCAGCTCTCTGCTGGCTCGTCACCTCCCTCAGCCACATAGCACAGTGTCCATGGGGGACATTCCTTCACAGATCGGACCTTTGCATCAAGTCTGGACTAAGCTGCCATCCAGGCAGCTGGACCACCAATTTCTACGGGGCCAAAATGCCACTGACAAGGTGCCTTAGTTTACTGTGGCTGCAGCTACAAAGCACCGCTAACCGAGTGGCTTCCAACAACAGAAGCTGATTCTCTGAGGGCTCAGGAAGCCAAAAATCCAACAATAAGACATCAGCAGGGCTGGCCCCTTCCAGCGGCTCTGTTCCACGCCCCCTCCTCATTTCCGCAAGCTGCCGGCAACCCTTGGTGGCCCTTGGTGTGTAGATGCGTTACTGCAGTCTGCATCCCTGCTGTCACATGGCATCTCCCTGTATGTCTGTGTCTTCACACCACCTTCCCTCTGTGTCTGTCTGTGCGCTCTCTTCTGTTTAAAGAATACCAGTCATTGGACTTAGGGCCTATCCTAACCCAGTGTGACCTCATTTTAAGTAATTACGTCATGAAAAACCCTGTTTCCAAATATGGTGACATTCTGAGGTGCTGGGGGACACTACTCAACTTGGTACACAAGGTGACAAACTAGTGGAGAAAACTGGGCTACCACAGGCCTCAGCTTACAGTCCAGCAGATCACCACTGGCTGAGGGGGAGGCCCTCCCAGGACATGCCTGGGTAAGAGTGGCTGGTGGCTAACCTGCCTTCTGAGGAGAGCAAGTCTATTCAAAAGCCAGCTGTGAGCGACTGTATTTTCCAAGACATCTGTCCATCCCACCTGCTCTTTCACAATGTGACACTGCACTGGCATTCCTCCATTGAGAGCTGGGGCCCAGGCTCCCTGCCCTTGAACCTGGTCAATTCTTGTAACTTTTTATAACTGACTCAGTAGAATGTGGCAGAGGGGACAATACATGACAGCTTCCACCTGACTCAGGACACATACCCGGGGAGCCCCAAGCTGACTGAAGGCCAGCTGCCCCGAACTCACCATGCTGGAGAGACTGCATAGAGGGACTACAAAAGAAGGAGGTACCTGGAGAGCCCCACTGCTTCAGCCCCTCAGGTCAAGTCTTCCCAAACCAAGTCCACCCGTGAGAGTGAAGAAGCCTTTGAGATGACCCCAAGTTAACACAGCACCCACTTGCAGCTCCTGAGGAGACCCCAAGCCAGACTATCCCACCATTCCCAAGTTCTTGACCCAGAGAACCCATGAGAGACAGTCGATGTGTACTCTGGTTTTAAGCCAGTAATTTTGGGAATGATTCGTTATGCAGCAATAGCTAACTGATATAAGGGGTTTGCTTTGCTGAGTGGGGCTTGCAAGTCTGGGGAAGACCAGAATTATCCAGGGCAGAAGAAGAGAGGCAGGGCTCTGCCATCTGGAACCCTCCCTCTTTGCCCTTTCCTGGGACCTGTTCTTCTGCCTCTCCTCTAAAGAAAATCTGAACAAGAATTTTTAAATGTTCATGTGAAGGGACATGGTATGATCAGCCTGCCTCGGAGGGGCCCATATTCCAGTGTGGATGTTTCCACTCTGAGGAAGTCTCAGCTTTCTCACTCTTCCCTCTTTCTGATGAGTTGTTTCATCCTATAGGATTCATCTCATGATGTGAAGGGGAAAGACAGCACAGATTCTACACATGTTATTTAACGGTCGAGAGCTGCTTTAAAGAAATAATGAAGACATCCGTACACATTTGCTATAACTCCGAAATGCATTAAAATTAAGACATGTTAATAATGGGGAAGAGACACAGATGGACAGAGAGGTGATCAAACAAACAGTCAAATGTTCCTGGTGGGATCACAGCTGGTAGTTACATGGAGAGTCCTATACAACTTGTTTATCTTTAATGTGTGTTCCAGAATGTTCATAATAAAATGCTGGGGAAATAGGGGCGCCACACTGGAATACAGGCCTCTCGGAGGCAGGCTGATCACACCATGTCCCCTCCCATGAACACTTAGAAATTCCTGCTCAGACTTTATTTGGAGCGAACACCTGCACAGTGAACACAATGGGCCCGATGGGCTCCTCAACCTTGACCTTTGGGAACTCATTCAGTCTTTGGCCCAACCTCCTGAGGGAGGTCCTATTATTATTCCCACTTTATTAATGGGAAAGCTGGGCATAAAGAAGTCCAAATCCAGCCTAAG
This sequence comes from Tonatia bakeri, assembly GCA_004024845.1. Taxonomy (NCBI): domain Eukaryota; kingdom Metazoa; phylum Chordata; class Mammalia; order Chiroptera; family Phyllostomidae; genus Tonatia; species Tonatia bakeri. The sequence continues at coordinate 30,966 of PVIA01003034.1, read as the reverse complement.
GTACAAGGCTGGTAAGGTGTAGAGGTGGAACTTGAACTCCAGCAGTCAGCCCCAACCCTTGCACATTTAACCATTACAACATGTCGCCTCTCACACATGTGGTGCTTTTCTAAATAGGAACAATGTATAGATTATGTATCTGTGTGTGTGTGTGTGTGTGTATCCCCTCAGGACATGCTTATTGGTTTTTTAGAGAGAGGGAAAGGAAGGGAGAGAGAGAGGGGGAGAGAAACATTGATTCACTGTCTCTTTACTCGCCTTAATCAGAACAAAACCTGCAACCTAGTTATATGCCCTGACCAAGAATCAAACCCGTGACCTCTTGGTTTCTGGGACAATGCTTCAACCAACTGAGCCACACCAGCTGGGGCAGAAAAATTATAATTTTATAATTAAATACACAAAGTTTTATGTAATGGGCTTCTGCCATTCTTTTTGGCTGCCCAGTCAAATCTGCCCTCCTATGTCTGGGGCATCCTCACCCCCGAGATCTGCCTTGCCAAGGTGGGATTCAGAACCTTACTTTCCCAGGCTCCCTTGCAGCTAGGACATTCCCGTGTGCCCTGTCAGTCAGGTGCACTAGCACCAGGCTTGTGTTCAGAAGCTGGCGACTGGAGAAGCAGGCGTCAGAGGGCACATAACTGGTGAAGGGGGTGGCAGCATCAGAACCAAAGGCGGAAGCCTCTGAGCCCAGCAGAACCAGGAGCACAGCTCCACTGGAGCCATCCTGTGCCTAGTTCTGTTATGCTTTGCGCCATGTAGATTCTGGACCTGGGTCTCTGCTGTCCTGGAGAGGCTGCAGGCCACCTAACATCCTTCAGTAAATTTGTTTTTGCTAACACTAGTATGGGTTTCTGCTCCACCTCCTACAACCGATGAAGATGTATTTTCCCTTCAGGGCAACTTCTAGCTTAATAACTACATAGAGCTAAAAGACTGTGAAAGAGCTGTTGACAACTGCTGAGTAGAATGGGCAATATCCCACAAGTTAAGGGGAAATTGATGTGTACTGTCTATCCATATAGACTATCTCTGAAAAATCAGCAAGAGGGCAGTGACACTGGCTAGCCTTCGGGAAGAGTTTGGGTAGCTGGGGCTCAGGGCAGGAGACTTATTTTAGATTTTTGTACCTTTGTAAATATTACCTATTTTTTTAAATAAAGCCTTTTTTTAAAGATTTTATTTATTTATTTTTAGAGAGGGAAGGGAGGGAGGGGGAGAGAGAGAGAGAGAGAGAATGAGAGAGAGACATCAATGTGTGGTTGCTGGGGGCAGTGGCCTGCAACCTAGGCATGTGCCCTGACTGGGAATCGAACCTGCGATGCTTTGGTTTGCAGCCCACACTCAATCCACTGAGCTACACCAGCCAGGGAATATTACCTGTTAATAAAATAAATACATAATTGAATTAATTAAAAGGACAAAGAAAAGGAAACAGGATTGAATACTAATCAATGGTGGTCTCTGGGTGGCTATTTTTCAATCTCTTTATATGTCTACCTTTTTCAAATATCTCAGCATAAGGATGTACTGGTATATACTCTAACAATCACAGGAAAAAGATACAGGATACAGTGGAAAAGAAATGGAGCCCACAGAATGGGAGAAGATATTTGAAAATCATATGTCTGTTAAAAGACTTGCATCTAGGATATACAAAGAGCCATGGCTGGTGTGGCTCAGTGGATTGAGCTCCAGACTGCTAAGCAAAGGGTCACTGGTTCAATTCCTAGTCAGGGTACATGCCTGGGTTGCAGGCCAGGTCCCCAGTGGGGGGACACATGAGGGGCAACCACACATCAATGGTTTCCATTCTTTCTTTCTCTCTCCCCTCTCTCTTCTAAAAATAAAATTAAATAAATAAATAAATAAAATAATAAACAAATCTTACAACTCAATAATAAGGCACACAACCCAATTTTACAACGAGCAAATATCCAAGCAGACATTTTTTCAGAGAAGGCATACCAATGGCCAATAAGTACATGCAAGATGCTCAACATCACTAGCCCCTTGGGAAATGCAAAACTGAAATCACGAGGTATCACTTCACACCCACTGGGATGGCAAAGATAAAGACAGAGATAATAACAAGATGAAGGGGAAACTGGAAACTCATACACTGCTGGTGGGAACATAAAATGGGGCAGCTGCTTTGGAAAACAGTCTGGCAGTTCCTCAAAAGGTTAAACAGAGAGTTACTATATGACTCAGCAATTCCACTCCCAGGTGTACACCCAGGAGAGTTGAAAACATGTGTCCACACAAAACACTGGTACATGGATATTAATAGAAGCATTATCCATAAGAGCCAAAACAAGCCATGTGTCCATCAACTGATGGGTGGAGAAGCAAAATGCGGTCCATCCATTCAATGGAATATATTCGGCAATGAAGGGGGACGGAGCACCGACTCACACTACAGCCTGGAAAACACGGTGCTCAGTGGTAGAAGCCAGTCACAGAAAACGATGGTGTGGGTCTGATTCCATTTACATGAAACGGCCCGAATAAGCAAATCTACAGAGACGGAAAGTAAATGTGTGATTAGACATAGGGGGACCCTGGCTGGTGTGGCTCCGTTGGTTGGAGTGCCACCCCATAGACCTAAAGGCAGCAGGTCTGACTTCCGGTCAGGGCACATGCCCAGGACGCAGGTTTCATCCCTGGCTGGGGTGCGCACAAACAGGTAACCAGCTGTTTCTCTCTATCTCCCCCTCTCTCTCTTTCTCTCAAAGCAATGAAAAAAATGTCCTCTGGTAAGGGTAAAAAAGTAATAATATAAAAATAAATAAAAGTAGATGGAAAATGGGGAGTGACTGCTTATTGGGAGCGAGGTTTCTGTTTGGAGTGACAAAATGTTCTAAAATGGACTGTGGTGATGGTTTCACAATTCTGCGAACACACCTAAAAACCATCCAGTTGTACTAAATGGGTGAATGGTGTGTAAATTATATATCTCAATAAAGCTGTTAAAAATTATTTTAAAAAAGAGCTGGAGGAAAATGTTAAACAGTGTGTGTGTGTGTGTGTGTCGTTTCCAGGTCAACACATAATTGGAGCCCTGCAAATGTTTGCTGAATGGACAAATGGGCAGATGACGGGGCGGGGTGGCTGGCTAGCTGGTGGCAACCAGCCTCCAAGAGGGCCCCCAACCCTCATCTCCCGAGATTTATGCCCTTGTGCTGCCTCTCCAACCCCTCCCAAAGGCTGGCTATGACTGACAGAATTCTGGGGAAGGGACAGTGTATGACGTGTAAGGCTGGGTGATAAAAGGCACCGCAGCTTCTGCTTTGGTCCCTGGGACTGCTCTGTCAGGGGTAAGTCAGCCCCCATGCTGGGGGGACATCACGCAGCCCTCTGGCGGGCTCGGGTGGTTGGGAACAGAAGCCTCTCACTGACAGCCAGCACTAAGTACCCAGCTATTCTGGAATTCCTGCCCCTCAGGAACCATGAGATGATAAATTGTTGTTCTTGTTTAAACCACTAGGTTTGTGGGTCAGGAGGCAACGGATCCCTAATAGAAATTTATAAAGGGAGGAATGGGTGGATGAATGAAAGGTGGGTAGGTAGGCAGGTGGGTGGGTGGGTGAATGGATGGATGAAAGGAAGAATCGGAAGGATGCAGAGAAGGAAGGAATTAAAGAAGGGAGGAGGGAGGAAAGGTAGATAGTGGATAGAATTTTCAATGTGGATCCCTCTTAGAACTTCCTTTTTTTTTTTCTTTTCTCCACTCACCCAAAATAACGGAGCTGCAACCACGCCGACATGATTCTCTCTCCCAGACTCACCATTTCAGCGTAGTTCAGGCTCAGGCAGACATCCAGGCACAAAAGACATGGGGCCACCACACTTCCTACCACATTTCCTCCCCTTCACCCAAAGCGGCAGCAAGTGGAAACGAAGGGCCACTCCCCTACCCTCGGTGCTCCCAGGTCCTGGTCTATGAAAGGAGCCAGTGATGCCCTCCTCAGGACGCCCGACTCTGCAACCTCAACATCGATGAAAGGTTCACGAGGGACCAGGGGCCTCGGACTTACCTTCCTTCTTTCCCCTACCCAGCCCTCTTGTCCTCCCCTGGCTCGTGACAGTATATGGCATGGTCACCAGCACAGGCTCTGGCTTCAGGTGACCTGGGCTGAAGTCCATGCTCCGCTCCTTGACTGTGTGACCTTGGGCAAAATACTTAGCCTCTTATGTCTCCGTTTCCTCATCTATAAGATGAGGATGATAATAATAACTGTCTCATAAGTTTGTTGTGAGGATTACAGGAGATAATCTTACAAGTCACTTAGGTGAGTGACTGGCCCATAGTAAGCTCTCTATAAATGCAGGCAATAATACCAAGCAACAGCACATCACTGCTGTCCCCTCCGGCTCTGTCTGAGGACAGATGGGGCAGCGGCAAGTTACCCAGTTGGCCCTTTGGCGAAATGCTGCCCATCCCCCGAGCCCCCCGCCCCCCCAGTCCCTGGGCTCGGCCACGCTGCACTGTGTCCTGGCCGAATAACAATGGCTCTAGCATCTTTGGATGGACTTTGTGAGATATTCCTTTCCTGATGGCCTGGAGAAGAGCACAGTTTGAGTGTTCAGGAGGGGTGTCCTCCGAGCGTCTGCTGAGGTGGCTTCAGGAGCTGAGGGCAGGTGCTTTGGTGAGAGGCCCAGGTGGGGGCTTGCCTCCCCTGGAAGGCCACCTCTCGGCTCAGCCCAGCAGCACTTCCTGCTGACTAAGGCTGACCACACATTTAATCTCATCTGACCCCCTTCCCAACAGAAGAGGGTGGGGAATTTCCAGCCTCACTTTACAGCAGGAAACAGGGGCTCAGAGAGGTCAGGCAATTTGCCTAAGGACACACAGCTGATTCTTCTTCCTGCTGCATTTCTCACTTGGTGCTGTTGCCAGAGTGGCGACCTTTGTGAAGCTCACCACTTCAGATCCAGGCTGGGAAGGTCAGCTAGACTCCCAGGGCAGAATTTGAGCAGCACCTGACACGTGGCAGGTGTTCAATATGTACTTTTTTTAAATGATGTCCTTCCTTTTTCCATAGCAATCGTGTAAAAAATATACAGAATAACGTTAAGTAATTTTTAATAACTACAATGTCCAGGCATTTTCGACATGTTATTCTACTTCATCTTCGTGGCACTGTCTATGTAACACCCAGAGCAGAGATCCCACTTAGATCTCTGCAAATATTTGAGACAGGCCTGGCTGTGGCAATGCTGGGGAGAAGTCTCGGGAGAAGCAGGGTCCGCACTGGGGAGCTCTGCCCGAGGACCATATAGAATGTCATTCACTAAAGCAGGTACTGAGTGCCAACTCCTCACCAGGCCCTTGGTATTGATAATGTGAAATGAAATGCACTACTTTGTGAATTTCCATATTACCTACCACTTGGTGTGAGGGGACAGGAACAGAGAACACACTGATGGGAAAGGAAAGGGGGTGGGAACAAAAGGGACTGAGGGGTGGCGTATCCTGGAGGCTTCTCTGTCCCCTCCTGTGGCAGGTGGAGGTAGCAAACCTACAAGTGGGTCTCAAGGACCTGGGGTCCCCAGATCAACCCCTAGGCATGGTCGCCAAGGACCAAAGCCCTCAGCCTCGCAGGTCTAGCCTCGACCGCCCTCCTGAATCACCCCAGGTCAGCATAAGTAGGTCTATGACGGGGACCCAGCCCAGGTGAGCGGGCCCGGTAGCGCCCTGCACTGGCTTAGCCTCCACCAGAGGCTGGACTGTCATGGCTGAGCCACGGTGGCCTGTCTTCAGTCATCCTATCAGCTCCTCTCACCCCTCCCATCAGTTGGGCTCAGACTGGGCCCAGTCTTCAAGAACAGCAGGATCAAGGTCAAAGGAAAGAAGAGGGCTCCTCTTCACCTGCATGCCTGCCAGCCTGTCGGTCAGCGTCCTCGCTTTCCCCTCTGGTCCTGACTCCTGCTCTCCTAGAGTTGTCTTAAGCCATGAACAGGGAGAGAGGAACTCCCTCCAGGCAAAGGGAGATTCCCAGAGATGCAGAAAAGAGGAAAAAGCAATCTGAGTCCTGGGGAGGGACCAGGGCCAGCTCCCCAGGGATGCTTCACAGAGGGGCCAGGATGGTGTGGTGCCGTAGCCACACTAAGATTTTGGGATCAGATCTCAGCAAGAACACAGATGCAACCAGTAACAGGAGCTAATAGTTACTAGCACTTCCTGAGTGCCAGGCACACTCCTAGGTGGGTATTCTGATTCCTACCACAGCCCTGTGAGGCAGGACTGCTCTCATCCCACGTAACCTCTGAGGAAACTGCAGCACAGAGAGGGCCAGTGACTTGCCCAAGGTCATACCGCTGGGAAGTGGCGGAGCCAGGACTTGAAACCACAATGTCTAGCTCCTGATTCCATACTTCCCTGTCCACAGTATGGCAAGAGGGGATTCCCCAGTGCCTGGGTCTTACTTAAAACCCCAGGACTTTGGGTGGTTTCTTAAAAATAAACACAAAAAAAACATCAAACAAGTAATCCAGCAATCCCACTTCTGGGTATATACCCAAAAGAATGGAAAGCAGGGACTCAAATGGATATCTGCACACGCATGTGCATAGCAGCATTATTCACAAAAGCTGAGGTGTGGCAGCAACCCAAATATCCAGTGATGGATGAAGGGGCAAGCAAAATGTGGTCTACATGTACAGCAGAATATTACACAGCCATAAAAAGGGAGGAAATTCTGACACATGCTATGACATGGATAAGCCTTGAAGACATTATGCTGAGTGAAACAAGCCAGCCACATAAACACAAATACTGTATGATTTCGCTTACATGAGGCCGGTAGAGGAGTCAGACTCACGGAGGCAGAAAAAAGCAGGATGGTGCCGGGGGCTGGGGCAGTGGGAGTGGGGAGTTTGTGCTTAAAGGGGCAGAGCTTCAGTTTGGGGAGATGGAAATTCTGAAGACAACAGTGGCAAAGATGTGAATGATTAAGATGGTTCCCTTTATGTTATGTATATTTGACAATAAAAAACCAAGCCCAGGGCTTTGGCACAACACTGGGCTGGGCACACCCCAACAACAGCTAACACCGATGGTTCACCAGACTGGCCCAATAGGGCTGAGTGGCTACAAACTGAAGAAAGCGGGTGTTCCTCGACAGCCCTAGCTGCAGGGTGTGCCCGCAGCAGATGGGAAGCCAGGGCTGCTGGGGCAGGTGGGAGTGGCCACGGGACAAGCCAGGAATGGACCTGGGGTGGCTGCGACTGGCTTTGCTCAGCAGGGGCTGGGGGGTTCGGGGATTCGTGAAAGCCGTAAGATTCCAACTTACGGCTCTGCCTAATAGTAGCTAATACCATTATTAAGCGCGTGCTGTATACCAGGCTCTGTGCTTAGTTAGCACAATACATGTAATACCTCATTTCTTTCTGTTTTTTTAAAGAAAGATTTTATTTACTTATTCTTAGGGAGAGTAGAAAGGAGGGAGAAAGAAGGAGAGAAACATCAACGTGTGAAACACTGCTTGCTTGCCTCCCCCAGAAGCCCCAACCAGGGACCAGCTACCTTTTGGTTTGCAGATGACATCCAACCAGTTGCACAGCACCAGTCAGGGCTCGTTTATTTTTTACCATAACTCTTGGAGGTGTTATTATTTATGTGCATTGCACAGATGAGGAAACTGAGGCTCCATGAAGAAAAGCAACCTGCCAAAGGCCCCCAGCTAACCAGTGGCAGAGCCAGGCCTGGAACCCACACCTCTCGATGCCCATCCTCTTCCCAGGCCAAAGGGGGCGCTCATTGTTGAGGTACCCTGTTCTGGGTTGGGGATCCTGCCCAGGGCTGGGGTCCTTGCCCCTCTGGGCATCCTGAGAGGTCTGGCTGTCTGGGCAGGGGTCCTGGACTTGGGCCACATCCTCCATGGAAGTTGCTGGATGCAGATTCAGCCCATGTGGATGGAGCCTGAGTGGAGGGTGGTCAGCCCAGAGTCTGCATTTTCTGTTTGGCTAAGAGAGAGTTCAAGGAGCCTGCTCACCCCACCCCACCCCATCCCCTTTCTGGCTCTGGGGAGGACCTCGGTGTGGGGAGGGATGGGGGGATGGAAGTCCAGGTTGAGAAGTGCTGGCAGCCCAGCTGGGGAGCCCTTCCAGGGGAGTCTCAGAAGCCTCCTCAGCCACTGCCAGGACAGCTGCCATTAGTAAGGCCACAGCTGCCTCCGCCCCAGGGAAAAGAGGAAGTGGTCAGAGCAGCAAGAGAGAGAGAACCTTAAAAGAGGACGTGTCCCAACCCGCACTGCCCCCTCCCCTTGGAGGAAAGGGGGACAGCTGGCCTAGTGCTTCTTGGAACCTCCCACCAGGGCAACACGGAACCTGCTTTAACCCCACAGTGACGTCCTGAAAACACCCGAGAATCCTGGGGGCCTCCAGCCTGGGGGAACCCCAAGGTCCAGGGGTGGGCACTCAGCAGGCTCCAAGTAGGGGGCATCATGGGAAGAAGGCACTTCTGGAGCTACGGGCTCTGATCCTGACTCTGCTGCTTACTAGCTCTGTGGTCAGGGACAGGTTACTTACCTTCTTTGGGCCCCAGTTTCCCCGTCTGCAACATGGAGATAACAAGAGCCCTTTCCTCTGAAGGCTGTGGTGAGCATTCAGTGAGGTGTTAGAAGTAACGTGCTAAAGGCAATGCCTGCTGTGCAATAAGAGTTTGCAAAATAATAGCTAGTGTTATATCAGGGAGTCTCTGAGGCTCCAGGGCCCAGTGGTTGCCCCCCTTATCTAGGAGGCTGGACCCAGGGCCACCCTCTGCAGTAGGAAGAATGGAGCAGCAGGGGGAGGCTGGGTGCAGGCTACATCCAGAGACCAGCCCTGCTGCTGCCTCTGGTGGAGTCAGAAAAATCTAAACAACAGACATGGAGGATCCCCATCTCCCCAGAGGTCCACTCTGAACCCTCTCCCTTAGCACATTCCAGTCCTCAAACACCTAGGGAGACGGAGGCACCACCAACACGCCAAACCACACGGGAGTCTGGGACGCCATGTAGAGCTACGCCTGATCTCTGCTGCCCTTTGCTGTGGATGAAGAGCTAGTCGTGTCCGCTGCCACCACTGCTCCGAGTCTGGTTCTGCAGACACGGTCACGACCGCTCGAGCATTTCAATGTGAGAGCTGTTTACAGGCCTTTTGTTCTGGCACTGAGAACCTGTCCACAGGGCTGGGACCCACCCAGGTGAGTTGACTGTTAAGGGTGGGACCTTGAGAGTGAGTGCCACCTTAAATTTGGTGTGTCCTTAAATTTTACAACGCCTGCATTTTCCCCTTCGGGCTGCGCCCCAGTCCTGGGCTAGGCAGTGGGTCTCTAGCTGCCATCACTCCACCTACTTGCAGACATCCATCTCACTTTCCCGCTCTTCACCAAGAACCAACAGTCTGCTTTATAAGAACATCCCGGATTTAAAAGAAGGGAAGAGATGAGAGTGTTCCTTTGGGCAGGAAACTTCCTTCCCTATTTTGCAGAGACCTTCACCTCACAGGATAATTCATTACATTAAGATGGAGAGTGTTCTCTGCTTTACATTTCAGAAGCCACTTCCCAAAATGCCCTCCTGAAGGAAGCACTGGAAATCTAAACAGAAACTCTTATTATGAGACATGGTGCCAGGAGTTTATACCATGCATTATGTGATAAACAACCACGGAACAGTAATATTTCAGCAATCCACACAAGAGGAAATGCAACTGGCCAACGTAGAAAAAAAGGTCCACCTCACTAATCTCCAGAGAAATGAAAATAAAATACCATTTTCACATTCTAGTCAAATAATTTGCTATCTAATCTCATAAATTATTTTCTAAGTTTGTTCAAACATATGTATCTCTGTGTGAACATATGCTCATAGCTAATTTTTTAATGGAATCTTTTTTTTCTAAACAATGTATTTTTGATATCTTCCCAGGTCAGCAAATCTAACAAACCTTAATTTATTTATTTATTTGTTATTTTTGTTATTGCTGATCTAATAAAGTTGTCCCAATTTTCTCCCATTGCTTTCCCCTGCTCTGTTCACCACCCCGCCCCCGCCCCGCCACCCTGCTCCAGGCTTTTTTTTTTAAATCAACCAGAGCACTTCGCATGACCTTGTGGGGAAGTAGCCTTGTGATTTGATCACTGGTCTACTGATCTGTGTCTTTATTTCTCTTACAAGCAATGCATCTTTGCACACTTGGGTGAGTATATTCACAGAAAAAAAAATTACTTGTCATTGCAAATGCTGGGTCGCATACCAAAGCATACATGTTTAATTTAAATTTTGACAGAAATGTCAAGTTGCCCTCTAAATAGTTTACTGTTTGAATTGGTAACAACATCCATCTCTGACTCTAATTTTTTAAATTAAAAAGACAACTTCAAGATTTCTGGTTATAGAGTTGGTAAAAAGCAGGCCAGATGGGCTCAGGGAAGAGGTTCTCTGGCTGGGTTAGCTCTTGGCCCCCCAGATGAACTCCAGACCAGCTGTGCATGAACATGTAAATCAAACCCATGCTTTGGGCGCCCGCATCAACTTCTGTTTCCTGCCTGGAGAGCCCCGTGCAAAAGCAGCGGCAGGAAGACGGCGGGGCTGAGCTACAGTGAGCACCCACCCAGAGCCTGGATGTCAACTCCACCCTGGCCCTGCACGCTGGGCCCTCTCCTGCCACCTCCAGCCCTGGGCGCTAGGAGAAGTCACTTGCAGGAAGGAGGGAGGCAGGCCAGGTCCCTAGAAGGGACTCAGTTGCAGTCCCAGCTCTGACAGTGTCTCACTGTTCGACTTTGGACGAGTTGCTAAGACTGTGTGAACCTGTTTTCCTCACCTATAAAACAGGCCCGATCAAACCTGCCTGGCTCACTGGGTTGTGAAGAGGATCAGATGTGGGGAAGGATGTGAAAGTAACTGGTTTTCCTTCCTTCTGTTTTGAGTTTGCTGTCAAGTCTGCAACTGGGGAATAGGGGAGCCCAGTCTGGGGTTTTCTGACCACAAGTGCTTTTCCCAGAAACAGTCTTCTTTAAAGTTAACATTTTTCTTAACAGGTTATACATGCATAAGGACACAGAAAGGTCTAAAAGGGTGTGAGAAGCAAGCCCCCCCCCACTGCACCCCTCAACCCCGCAGGCTCCCCACCCCAGAGGCAGCCTTCGCTCCTCTCTCTAGTGTTTTCTTCTGGGGTCAGTCTTTTGTGCTTGCCCACAAAAAGGCAGCATTCTGCACATGCTGTTCTGCACTGTGCTTTTAAAAAGAACTTTACCAATGTTTGTGAAGCTTTTCCCTTATCGGTGTGCCTGGAGTTTCCCCATTCTTTTTACTTTGACATTTTTTTAATACAGTAAAAAAAGTTGCAGGAATAGGAAAATGAAGAACTATATTTTTAAATTTTGATTTGCCGATTATTAATATATGCTACATTTGTTTTTTTCTATTCCCCCCCCCCTTTTTTTTCTAAACCGTCTAAGAGTTAGTGTTTCAACCCTAAATACCTCTGCAGGTATTTCCTAAGAGAAGGATATTCTCCTGCACCACCAGCATCCAAGGACTACATTCAGGAGGCTCCGTGTTGATACGGTGCTATTATCTACTACAACAACTTCCAGCCTTTTTCACTCATGGCACACCTGAACTCATTACTAAAATTCTGTGGCACACTAAAAAATATACTTTTGCCTATTTTTGACAAAATGCTATAATTATTTATCCACACTAGACAGCTATTATTATGTTGGTGTTGTCATTTTTTTAAATTTGGCAAAGTGTCCCAGATAAATTGTCAAGTATTGCGTGTTTTAAAAACTCTTACCGCAAACCAGTGGAAAGCCACCGATCTAATAATGTAGCCCATAATCAAACTTCCCCAGTGTCTAATTAGAAGGGACTTTATGAGAACCCAGGCTCCAGTAAGGACCGCCCCTGGCCTTCAATGGTCACGTCTCTTCAGTCTCCTTCAACCGAGAGCAGTTCTTAGCCTATGTGTCTTTTATGACCTTGACCTTTTCGAGTGTCCGCACCAGTTTTGCAAGATAACCTATCATTTGGATTCCTCTGATACTTTCTTCACTATAGAGTTAAGTCAAACATTTTTTTGCAGGAATGTTACACCTCATTATTTTCAATGGCGACATAGTATTCCAGTGTGTGAATGTACCACAATTTATCTGATTCATCCTCTCCCCATAGGTGTCTGGATGATTCCCAATCGTTTATTTTATAAAGCACGATGGTAAGTATTCTTAATCTTCTGTCATTCTGAAAGATGCTAGTATGTCTACAGGATAAATGCCTGGAAGTGCAGTCACTCACTGCATCTACAAAAATCACCTTTTCTGGAAGATATCGGTACTTATGAACACTCCCACTGATGCTGTATGAGGATGCTTGCCCCACAGCTTGTCTCACTTTAACTTCCACCTCGCTGTGTCCTAGTCAGCAAGGTCACACATCTTTGCTGAGCCTGTATGACAATATTTCAGTGCTCTCCTGGAGAATTCTTGTCCTTTGTTACAAAACATCTGTTTGCTCTAGAAGGTGCCATGAAACAAGAGATTTTTAAGCGGTTAAGGTGTATTAAGCACTTGCTAGTTGCTTAGTCAATGTTATCAAGCCTCCCAAGTGTGCATTAGTAACATGCCCATCTTACAGATAAGGAAACAGGCTCAGAGAGATAAAGCAGCCAGTGTAAGTCAACTTTGGGTGAGGGGTAACCAATATCCAGACCTGCTTGTCACCACTGAATGTGTATAACTTTTATTGTCTCCTTGAGTGCTGGGGGTGCAGTTAGATCAAAGCAAATCCCAAAATTACTCATCACCTGCTCCGGCCCTGGGCTCCTGCTCACCCCTGTCTGGGCTCCAAGACTACATGAAAACTACCTTCCCCAGAATCTACCACTCACAGGATTTTCCGGCTTCTGGGACTACATTTCCCAGAATGCAACATGCCCACACAAGCCAGCAAGCTTCTGTTTCCGGCCTAGGTGTGTTCTGGGAGTTGAAGTTTCCGTGCTGCGGAGAAGGCAAGGACACAGGGGGACCTGGGGTTTTCAGGACGCAGCCCTCTCGGCGTGCAAGGGCATCTGGTTGGAGTAGAGGCCGCATTATTAAGTAGGAGATGCGGGGCAGGCCTGAAACCAACTTCCGCTTCTCTTTAGCCAGAAGGCTGGCTTTGTCTGTGACTACTCCTCCCCAAGGAGCCATCAATTGAGCCTTTCTCTGACCAACTTTGGAGTTAAAGGAAGCTCCTTTAGGATCCTGTCATTCACTTTCTAGGGGCTGTGAGGTCCTTTATTCTGTGACATCATGCTGCCCCGGAAGCACACTCATGTTCCTCCTTGAGATACCTGCTCCCTTCTAAGCAGTAAAAAAGAAAAAGGAAGCACCTTTTAGTAGGATATCTTGTTCCTACAGAGTCAAATTGTTGTATTCCATGCAGGAAACTTAAGAATAAAATCAAGCGCTTAAGTCGGCTTCCGCAGTGAGGTGAAAGCACAGGTTCTCAACCTAGGGCCCTTCCTTAAAATCCACCCGCCTTGCTATCCCAGATCCACCGAGGCTGAAATGGAATCAGCTCAAAGCCTACACCCGACTCCAACCTGCAGCCAAGGTCAGAGCCTCCAGGAAAAGCTGAAACACTTGTATTCTAGATTTATCTCCGTTTTCTTATAGAAGCTACCAGCCTGCCTGCCTTGCAAGCAATAAATGTGCATAATTTTCTCAGTATCCCCATGAAGCAGTCCATACTGCCCACCATAGGGACTGTACTTGGATTGATAACCAGCTCCACCTACTGTATGGCCAGTTGTCTGTGGCCAGCAGCCATTCCTTGGTAAGTGCCCATGTCATCCTGGTTGTTAAATATTTTGCATATATGCCTACATTATATTAGTGGGGTTTTTTGTTTTTGTTTTTGGATGGAGCTCAGGAAAATTCAAGCTGGGAGAGACAGAAGGTCAAGGGCAAAGATATCTGGTGGCAACACTAATGAGAATTGGAACATAGAAAAAGAAAGATCTGTGTGGCTACAGGTCATTACGGAAGGCTTCTGGCGACCCTGTTCTCATCCGGCAGCATGAGGTCACATGCCAGTCCTGTCCAATCAGTGGGAAGAGGACCAGGAATGCCAGGAGTGCAGCTGGGCCACCTGGCACTGGGTCAGCAAGGAGGAAAAGGACCCTACAGCACCTGCCATTGGACACACCTTCTCCAGTCCAGCCCTGCAGTGACGTGGATACAAAACCTAGCCACTTGGCCGGGGCTCATTTACAACAGCATTCAATGATTCCTGTGTTCCTTGCCAAACATTAGTGGAATACTAGGGAGAAGATTCCACTGCCCCACATTCTTTTTAAAATCCATAATTAGTGTTGGGGTTAAGGTGAGACACTTTTGTTCTAAAACAAGTGGCATTTCTAGCTTCCTTTCCTTCACATAGTGCCCGGTGTTTTTCTTTTTTAAGATTTTATTTACTTACTTTTGGAGAGAGGGGAAGGGAGAGAGAAAAAAAGGGAAAGAAACATCCATGTACAAGATAAACATTGGCCACCTCTCACACACCCCCAACCCAGAATCTGGCCCACAACCCAGACATGTGCCCTGACCAGGAATCGAACCTGCAACCTTTTGCTTTGCGAGACAATGCCCAAGCCACGGAGCCGCACCAGTCAGGGCACTCAGTGCCTAGTTTTCTTGGTGCCTCTGGCCTCTTCAGGTTCCTCAAATTCCTTTTTCTATTATTCAGAGCAATTCAGTTCTTTCCCAGCTCCTTTCCCATACTTGCCTCCTCATCGCCACCCCTCAGCACCATCAATACTACCATTTGTGGGGTCTGCTGATGGGACGTTGGAACCTTTGGGTTGTGTGTGAGGGAGCAGTCAACAAAAAGTGACTCAAAGAAAAAGGGAAATGATCAGCTCACATAACTCAAAACCCAGCGCTGCTGTCACAGCTGCATCCAGGCTCTCAGATGACATCAGGACTTAGTTTCTCTCTATCTCGCCCCTCCATTTATTTGGGAGGGGGAGCGAGGAAGGGTTGGCCTTTAGACAGGCTTTCCCTCACAATAGCTTCAAATTTCCTTCCTCTCAGCTTCCCGTCCAAAAGGAGGTAAGAGCTCTGACCAGCCAGTTCCCCCCAGTTTCAGTGAAAGCCTGGGGCCCATGTTCTCATCAGGTCAGTAGTTATGTGGTGCCTATCCCCAAGCCCCAGTGTGGCTGGAGATGGGGTGCACGGACTGGCTCAGGCATGGGGCAGCCACGCCCAGAGCTGTGGGGGTCAGCGACAGTCAGCAGCCCAAGCTGACTAATACAGGTGTGTATCTGGGGGTGGGGGGGTTGGGAGGGAGTATGCCTTTTTCTCCCCCTCAACTTATTTATGTAATAAACATGAAAAAGTATAAAGAATCCAAACACAAAGGAAAACATGTACAGCCTCTTAAATACTCAACAGAATATATTTTCTCCTCCAGCAGATGTGAATTAGGTCATGTGTACAACTTCAGACACCTACTAGCCTTACATGTCATTCAGCACCCTGATAAACACTGGGCGGTGAAGCTGTCTCAGCAGTGCCTTGCTTTGCTACAGTAGTCCAGGAAAGAAGAACGTGGCTGCTGTTCTCCTGAGGGAGAACCTTTTTTCCTTAATGCAGAAGGTTAACTCTGAAGCATGCTTCCCCTTGGAGCAGGAAACACACTGTTTCTAACACGGCTGCATACTATCTCCGCAGTTGTGTTGAGCCTTACTTTTTTACCATTTAAAATTGTCGTTATAAAATTTTTCAGTACAGGACAGTATGTATACTGCAAGGCACATGCTAAAGTGAACAAGCAAGTTTTCACACTGACCCACTCAACTGGCTCAGCAAACTTACAGCTTTATCTGCACCCACTTTTAACTGAAATTTGGCATTTCCTTCCGTTATGACTGTAGGCAACTAAATGCAGGAGTATTGGCGGGACCTGTGACCTCCCCACCCGCAGAAATCTCAGGTGTGCTCGTATCACACTGCAGTTGTTGCAGATCTCTCAGATATTGTGGACTCTCGGCCCTGTGTGGAAACCCTAATGTTATCAGACTGCTCGCTGGATCTGATCTTTAACATGTTAATAATCAGCACAGGTATCGTATCACAAATTCGCATTGTTATATCTTGATAACTGCACTCAGTATACCTGGTTTATTCCAGACTCCCTTGAGTTTACTTTCTGTACTTGAAAGCATCATTTGGAGAAGAATGGCACAGGCATAGGTCCCAGAGAAGCCTGGCGAGCAAACTTCTGCTTCTTGTTACAGGGGGAAAACTACTGAAAGGACCGGCAAGGTTCTGCCCAAAGCAGGGAGGACCTGGGGTGTGAGAGCCAACAAACCCTGAGGGGTGCCTGCAGCGAGGAGCTGAGGCCCGCAGTGGGCACTGTGGGATGCTACTCTGAGGTTCCCGCCAGAGCGGCCCCACCCGAGTGAGTTGTCCTGAGAGGCAGGGAGCTCCCCGACACTGCAGGCACCTCCTCACCTGCCCCCAACACCTTCCAAACACCCGCTGCTGCCCCCTCCAGTGAGTGAGGCTCACTTTTGGAAGACAAATCCAACCGCCTCTCTCAGTCACTGTCTGTTCCACCTCTGGATCCCAGCCGGGCTCTGTGCTGCAGCCAGGGGAGCTGACCTCTCCAGCCACTCTGCATGCTACTTGCCACCCGTTCACTCCCTCCAGCTCCTTGGCCCCAATGCCTGGAATGCACCTCTCTCCCTCCAGCTCCTGGCCTTGGGCCACGCAGGTGCCTCTGCCTGGACCAAGCTGCCTTCTTTTCTTGTGTCCAGCTGACCCCCAGTCCTCTGGTGTCATTTAGAGTCCTTCCAGGAGACAGGAAGCCTGGAAGACAGGAATTCCCTCTGTAAGAACGACAGAGGGAATGTGATGTGAAGAACTGCTGCCCAGGTATTGAAAACCGAAAGATGACATGGGGACACCAGGGTGTCATGGGTTAATAATGACACAGAGCAGCCGCCTCCCCCAGAGCTTAGGAACAAGGGAAGCATGTGAACTATGAAAATGTAGAAGCTTGGGCATCCCAGGTCTCCGAGGAGGGGCTGGTCGGCCTGCAAACATCACCGCTGTGGAGAAGCAGCCCTGGTAGAGAATGCCTGGCCAGCTCCTGCCCCTTCCCGCCCAATAGCCTAGCCATCTGCAGCACAGTGTGTGTGTGTGTGTGTGTGTGTGTGTGTGTGTGCGCGCGCGCGCGCGCGCACATGCTGGTGTCTCTGACCTCGGCCGCCCCTCTCCCCACCACCACCAAGAGCAGTAATTATGGCACATGGTGCATCTCTGTGCTAAGTGCCACTGCTGACAGAATCATTTCTTCCTGCCCTGGCTGGACTGAAACTTGGCCAAGCTACCTAACTTCTCCTTGACCTTGAACCTGGTCAAGAGAGGCTCCAGAGGTACAGGACTTACTGTGGCACTCCCTCTCGGGACATCCAAGTGTGGGGGCAACCCCTGAGAGGGAGCACCACCGTAAATGGTGTACCCGGGCCCTCACTGTCTCACCTTGAACACTAGGACCAGTCGGCACTGAGAAGGTGCCCGGAGAAGGTGCTGGGTGAGTGAACCCCAGCTCCTGTTTCCCAGTGGCATCAGCCCGCTCGGAGTAATGAATTCTCCAGGTCGTTCTCTTGTCTGAGAAGGAATATTCTGCCTTAAAAAATCCACTGCCCTTTTAATGGTAAATTTTATGTGTTTTTTACAATTAAACACTTTAATTAAAAAAGAAAAAAACTGCATGTAATAAGCCACTTGGTACAGTGAGGAGTGCTCCTGCTTGGAATCAGACCACCCAAATTCAAATGGAAGTGATTCTACTGCCTGGCTGTGTGGCCTTGGGCAGGTCACTTTATCTCTCTGAACTGTGGTTTCCTCACCTATAACATGCAGCTAAAATAACAGCAAAGCCCCAGCACAGTACCCAGCCTGTGACAGGTACTTTACACACGTTTGTTCCTCCTGCTGTGAGCCCTAATCACAGCTCAGACCCAGAGGACATGCCTCTGTGAGTGGGTCATGGACCAGCACGGGGCTGGGTTGAGACTGAAGCTGAGGGCCTCAGTCCCTGGGAGAATGGGACTGCCTTAAGGGTACCTCTATGCCCTTTAGGGCAGAGAGGGTATATGATCTTAAGTCTGCTCTAACTCACTTAAGCAAAATGGGAAATTGCCTTGTGCATTGAGAATCCTGACTCAGGCGAGGCTGGACCCAGGGACTCAATAAGACCTCCACCAGGTTGGTCTCACTTCCTGACGCAGTGAATGACTGGTCAGAGCAATAGAGTACAGTGATTGGCCTGACCTGACTCACATGCCATTTAGGGGAGGGCGGGGTTGGTGGCTTTGATCAACAGCCCCACTGAACCAGCTCCCCAAGGGAGAAAGGAAGAAAGATAAATAGTAAGCCTTACTACCTGCCACACAGTGTCCTAAGAACTCTTAGGTGTTAAATCATTGAATCCTTGAAACAACCCTACAAGGTGTGTACAATTTTTATCACTCCCCTTTCACGATGTAAAAACTGAGGTGCAGGGTGCCGCAGGCCAGAGTTAGTGAGAGGCAGGGCCAGTGTTCGACCCCAGACAGTCTAGTGCCAAGTCCCAGAGCCTCGCCACTCCCCCCACTGCCTCTCCCACCCAGAGCAGGTGGTCGCAGAGCGGCCCCGGAAAAAGGGGTTCCCACTCTCCCCTGCAGTGGCGTGGCCCAGCCTCAGCACAAAGCCTGCCTGAAGTGCCTCTGCATCTGGAAAATGCTGGGGTCTCCTAGAGAACTTTCCAGAAATTGAGAACACTCCCAGGCCCCACCCCAGGAGCAAAAGTCCTGGCCTGAACTCTCAGACAACCAGCTGTGTGACTCATGGCTAGTCAGTACCCCTCTCTGGGCCTGTTTTTTTCCTTTTGCAAATGAGCAAGTTGCACCAAATCTCCATGCCTTGGGGTTTCAGTTCTCTCTTGGGAAAAGCTGGGGGTGAACTGCTCCAACTTGTGGTCACCCACTAACTGCTCTGTCCCCAAGAGCCCCAGGTGCTGGGAAAACAAGGGGACCCCTCCCCCAACCTGGCCCCAGCACATCCCAGAGAAGGCCCGACTGTGAACCCAGCCTCTGCCCCCGACAGCGCCTCTGGGCGGGCCCAGCGCCCCAACAGCGCCTCTGGGCGGGCCCAGCCCGCTGCCATGTCCCCACTGACATCTTCACCTCCTCAGCAGGTGTCAGCTCGCCAGCACAGGAGCTCTCAGCGAAGGTAATTTTCTCCCCCAGGCAGGGTTTCCAGGTTTAGCAAATAAAAATGCATCTCTGGGACATAATTGTACTAAGAAGTTATGAATTGCTTACCTGAGATGCAAACTTGAACTGTGAAACATTCCACTCGGGGACATCCGTCCTTGTCTGGAGACTCTTTTTATTGTCATGGTTGAGGGGGTTCTATTGGCATCTAGTGGGTCCAGGGACCCCACACCGTACAGCACATAAGCTGGCTCTCCCAGAAAGAATGATCCTGCCCCAAAGTCAGCAGCACCTGAGGGTGAGAAACCCTGCCCCCCGACCTTCCCAAGACTGACCCACGCAGGCACACGCCATCTCAGGGTCCTGTCAGCGGGAGCGGGGGCCTATCCTTATATGAGAGCCAGGAAAACTGAGGCATGGGTTAAATGGCTTACTAAGGTCTCTCACCTGTCTGTGCCTTCTCCTCACTAATAAACTCATCTTTTCTTCTAGACATGCAGCCATACAAGGTCAGCCAGGAAGTACAGTGGGGGAGGGGAGACAGGTGGAGACAGAGCTGCAGGGTCCCCAGGTCCCTGGTAACAGCTGTTCTGGGATCCCTGTGGGTGGGCAGACAAGCCAGTCCTGGAGAGGGAAGATCCCAGGTGTTGCTAGTAGGGCTGTTGTCATCATGCCACAAGAGGGCAGCAGAGACCCAGAAATATGTGCTCCTACGACCTTCCTGGCCCACTCCCAGGAATTCTAATTCAGTAGGTCTGTGGCAGGCGCCGGGCATTTTTTTAACAGCTCCTGTGGGATTCTAATGCACCACCAGGATTGAGAACCGCCGGTCTAAGGCCTCTGATTTAATCCTAACTGCCCATCAGAATCACCTGGGAGTTTTAGAAATATCAATGTGAAAACAATCCGAATGTCCATCCACAAATAAATAAACAAAATGTGGTATATACAGACATTACTTAGCCATAAGAAGCATTACTTTTGACACACACTTCAACATGGATGAACTCTGAAAGTCCCTGTGCTTATTTCAAAGTGAAATAACCAGTCACGGAGTGACAAGTGCTGTATGATTCCCCTTCCACGAGGAACCCAGAGTGAGCAAATTCAGAGGCAGGAAGAATTGAGGGCTCCAGAGCTCGGGGAGAGGAACAGGGAGAAGCCAGTATTTTGTGGGTCCAGGGCTTCTGCTGTGAGTGATGGAAAAGATCTGGAGGTGATGGCTGAATCACAGTGCAAATACGCTAAGTGCCACTGAACTGTACACTCAAAAATGATAAATACTATGTTATGTATATTTTACCACAATAAATAAGTAGCAAAAACAAATGCTGCCTCTTACAATTAAAGTTTCAGGTCTTCCACAAAACAAAACACGGATGTCCAAGGGGCTCCCTGGACCCACTGAGTAAGACTGGGGTTTGCGGCCAGGGCACTGGCACCCACTGACAGCGTCCCAGCCGACTGGGCGTGCGGGCTGGATCGGAGTCCCTGCTCCCAAGGGTTCCAGGACTCCAGCGCCGGGAAGAATAGTGCGTGCTATCCACTTCTCTGTTGTGATGGCTTGAAATCTGTTCACAAAGTCTATGCTGCTCTTCCTTCAGGAGGTGGAGCCTAATTTCCCTCCTGCTGAGTATGAGCCAGACTTAGTGACTAGTTTCTAACAAACAGAAAGAAAAAAAAAAAGCCAAAGCCAAAGTGCCCAAAGTGATGTAGAAACGGAGAAACAGAGGCCTCCCACCACCTGCTGTGTGATGGGGCCACGCACAGAAGTGGGGCCCCAGCCCCCACGGACATCGGATGGCAACCAAATGAGACCTCGGGCCAGAACTGAGTCACTCCTGAATTCCTGTCCCACCGAAATGAAGAAATAATGTTCGTTGTCTTAAGCCACTGAATTTTGGGGGGATTTGTTACACAGCAATAGAAAATGAATACATCCATTTCTGAGTCTTTGAGCTACACATTCACCCCCCATATACACCCACCCACCCATCCACTCACCCATCCCATTCACTTATCCACCCATCAGCCACTGATCACCCAGGCAGCCAGCTGGTCGCCCACCCCAGAACACAAGCCCTAGCACATGGTAGACCCATGTGAAATCTGTCAAATGAATGAACAAACGTCCTCTAAATGTCTCCTCTTTGTTACTAGCTGAGACAGGCCAGGGGACTTACCAAGAAACACGGCCCCCAGATCAGTGTGGGAGGGGACGGGGGCCTGATCCTGCTGGACAAGCCTGGGTGGCCTCGGAATGTACTCTGGCCTACAGGCTGCTGGCCACCGCCCCACCCAAGCCCATCCAGCCCCCGTCCTCCAGCTGGGAGCCACGCCCAGCCCTCCCACCAGTCTTTCTGTCCCGCCAGATAGAAAACACCTGGTTGTCTCTCCATCCTCCCACACCCTCCCACTCCCAGGGGCACGTGCTGAGGCAGCTGGCTATGACCCAGGGAAGCCTAGGACAACCCCCTCCCCAAAGCCCACAGTTGTCCTGCCTAATCCCTGCTCATTCCTCAAGGTTTACCCTTTCTTTCAGTTTCCTCATCTACACACCGGAATGACGAGGGTGGGCAAAAGCAGGTTTACGGTTGTGAGTACCTGAAACACAGATTTTATTCTTGTATCGTTATTTATTAATTATTGTATTACTTTCCATACAAACAACTGCAAAACTGCCTTTGCCCCACCCTGTATTTTGGAGGTCAGATGACACGGTGCCCAGGAGGACCCTCAGCACAGGGCAGGTGGCAGTGAACAGCGCAGTGTGCCTGCTGAGCCGCTGTGAAGAGGATAGAGTGACAGTGAAACCACAGTCCTCCGGGCAGCTGGCAGGACCCTCGGTGGCGGGCCCTCTCCCATCCTCCCGCTTCCCGCTCTCTGCTCCACGGCAGCATCTCCTCCGGCCCCTTCTGCACTCCATGCACGCTCCGGCCTCCGGCCTCCGTCTTCTTTGCAGTGAGGCCTTCCCTGGCCCGCCCTCCACTGTCCCCATGTCTCTCATGGATGCAGGGGTTTGGTCGTATTATTCACTTCAAGATCCCCTCACCTACCAGAGTGGCCAGCATGTAGTAGGATGATGGAGAAAGGGATGATGATGATGGATGATGGATGGATGAGATGGATGGGTGGACAGATAAATAAGTGGTTAAAGTAACAGTACACTCAGTGGTACTTCTCCTATAGCCCTGAAATCATCCTCTGAGTGTGAGTTCCCCACATTCTAGAGAAAGCCACAAAAGTGGGGAACAGACCCCGGGGCCTACTAAAAAGTGGCTGCAAAGGTTCTGTTCTCCGGGTAAATCATCCCAGTGCCAACAAAAAAATGGCTGGGATAAGAGTGCAGAAACGAGGGGAACTCCCCTCCCCAGACCCCAAATTCACCCCGGCCCTGCACCCACCCCCAGGTTAAGGCATTTGGTGCGCCAGAACTAAGGAAAGAACTGGGGGGAGGTGTGTGGAGGGGGGGATAAGGGGCATTGGTAAGAAGCTGGGAACATTCCTTGGCAGGTAGAATGAGGAAACTGAGACAGATGAACAAACCGGCCAAACACCTTACAGCCAGATGCAGAAGCCCAGGACAAAACTGATGACCTTCCCTTCCCTGGCCATCACTGGTCAAGTGGCTTAGACCTGGAGCTGGCCAGTCAGTGGAGACCACGCCCCTGAAAGGGCGCGCCTGGAAACGCTGATGAATGTTCTATTAGATTCTCCCCTAAGACCTCCCTAAACTCCCAGCCTTTAAAAAACCTCAAAACACATGCAAGAATCAATCAATGAATGCATACATAAATGGAACAATGAATAAATCTCTCATCAATTAATAAATTAAAAAAAAAACCCAGCTCGCACTCTCCTTTCCGGGAGCATGCCCACGCCTTTCCCTTCCCTCCTTCCCCCACAGGCAAGGATCTCCTAAACTCTAAGGGGCCCCACCAGACTTGCAACCAGGGAGCAATGGGGACAGTAGGAACTTGTCCCGGGCTGACCCCCTGAGCCTGTCCCCAAGGCCCCCTTTCCTTGACTCTCCAGGGAGCCGACAGCAGCCCACCTTGGCTCACTGCGTTCACAGACGTCTCTACAGAGCCGAAGCAGAGCACCGGCTAGTCTCACCCCTGTTGTTTTTCCCATCCTAGGCCCTTCCTCGTCTCACTGTCCCCAGCTTTAATAAACGTCCTCTCAAAATCACCTGGAGTCACGTTGTGAAATCCTTCCTGTACAAAGTCAAGAACCCACACACTACTGGCTGGCTGTAGGTGGACCCACCCCAGGCCGGGTTTCCTTTCCAGTTACAGGGAGAGGTGACCAGGGCATGTCAGGGAGCTGGGAGTTTCTGGGAGTCCCATGGACACCGGAAGGAAGCAGGTCCTGCAGCAGCTTCCCAGTGTCTGGCTCATTAGGGTTGGCTCTAGGGTGAGGAGAGCCCAGCAGGGAGCAGTGTGGCGGGAAGAAGAGCCACAGTGGAAGGGTGCTGGGGAGGGGGAACGTGCCTGGGGAAACTTCCCGTCTTCCCTAACCTTGTATTGTCTCCCCAAAACTGCACACTTGGGTGGCCAGCCAGAGAAGCAACAATGACCAAACAAGGACAAGGACAGCACCAATGAGGTACACATGTCCCTTTCCACCTTCACCCACCACTGGAGAAGGAAGGGACTCAGAAAAGGGAAGGGGAAGGAAATAATCTGAAATTGGATGTGAGCCTACAGTTTTAGAGTGGCCTGGACATTTTGCTACTGCAGGTGTCTTTCTTAAAAAAGTGGAAGGAGCCCTGGCTGGTGTGGCTCAGTGGATTGAACACCCGCCTGCAAACCAAAGGGTCACTGGTTTGATTCCCAGTCAGGACACATGGCTGGGTTTCAGGCCAGGTCCCCAGTAGGGGACACGCATGAGGCAACCACACATGGATGTTTCTCTACCTCTCTTTCTCCCTCCCGTTCCCTCTCTCTGAAAATAAATAAATATATACTTTTTGAAAGTGGAAGGAAAGATTTTAGAGAATAAGGTTCAGAGACAAAGGAAAGGCCACTGCATAAATGCGCTCAACCCAGCCCTGCCCACAGCAGCGGTAGCTCACCCTCTCTTCCCCGGGGCGCTGAGGATTACCTGAGCCTGGCACCAGGAGGGTCACAGTAAATGTTTGTCGAAGGAAGGGGCACTGGAAACAAAACAAAGGAGCAAGGAGTGTGGGGTGGGAGGGGTCAGTTGGAAAGATCCTGCACCCCTTGGTGTTCCCGTAGGGGAGGGCCACGGAAGGAGCCTGGGCTGTTTTAGGACAAGGATCTCCGAGACTGCGAGAAAGGAGCTGTGTCTGAGGGGCAGGGGCGGAGGCCGGCTGGAAGGCCAGGTCGCTGGGTCGGGCTCTGGAGCAGGGCCAGGCCTGCAGAACCCGAGTCAGTGCTCTGAGCCTCTCTCCACCCTGCAGAGCCTTCCCAGCCCCAGGGTCTCCAACAGCTGCAACGCGTGCCGAGGTAAGCCAGGTTTCCTTGGCAACGTTGACGTCATGGACCTGGGGTCCCGGAACGCTGCCTCCCGCCCCCGGCCGCGGGCTAGGCGCAGCCGGGGCGGGGATTTGTAGCAGCTGGGACCTCTGGGGCGTTGGAGCTGCTAACCTGCCCTCTGATTTGTCCTGTCCTGGGCACCAGGAGCAGACAGGTGTGAGCCAGGGCAACCAGGTCTCACCTGCTTGCCAACCCCGCGATTCCCTTCTTCCAGCCCCTTTGGCCTCAAATTGTTCTCAGCTGGCCGCTTGCTAAACAGACCTTTCTTCCTGTTCCATTAACAGGAAGCCCCCTCCCAAGGAAAATGCGCATTTTAATAGGAGCGTGGGAGGTGACCTGCCGCCCTCTCTCTCCTGCTACCCATCTGCCTCCCTCTGATCCATTCCACAACGAAGCCAGGGGATTATTTTAACAACTCCCAAATTATCACAGAGCCCCTCCCCCCACTGCTCTCGGACAAAGACTTAAGGGCCTTGCCTCAACTGACGCTCACTCCCCACACTCCCCTCCCCGCCCCCGCTCCATCTAGTAGTCTAACACCCAAGTGCCAGGCACAGCTACAGGGCCTCGCCGCCTGCTCTTCCCGCGGCCCTAAAGGCTGTTCCCTCCACTGCCCTCCCCTCCCATTGGGCGGCTCATTTTCGGCTCTTTCTCTAGGGCTAGGCCCGTGAGCTCCGCGCTGCCTCTCCATGCAGGCGGCCCTCGAGCCCTCACCTCCCTTTAACTCTCCTCCGCCGGCGCGCCAAGTGGTGTGTGGGGTCCTTTGTCTCAGGCTGCCTCCTCCCCCGGACGCTGTGTGGAGGAGGATGGTGTTTGTTTTACTGGTGTTCGCCCCTGAGTCTCCAGTCGGCCGGTGGGGATGTAATCCCCATACCCTACGATGCACCCGAGTGTACAATCGCATGGTTTTTAGTGTATTTGCAGAGCTGTGCGGAGGGCGCCACAGCTAACTTCAGGATATCTCCATCACTCCAAAAAGAGACCAGTGCCCTTGAGCGCTCACTCCCTGGCCCCGCCTCCTCAGACCTGAGACCACTGAGGAACTCCATCTCCACAGAGCTCCCTTTCATGTGACTGGAATCTTACGTGGACTTGGGTGACTGCCTTCTTTCACTTAGCACTGTGTTTTCAAGGTTTTGCCAGCACGTTTTTGCCCAATGAATGAATGACTGGGTGCTTTAGTGAATGAAAGGCCATGGGAAGCAAAAGAAGGTGCTCTCCTGGGGGCATGGGGGCAGCAGGACCACGGGCCCTGGGCCCACTGCGGTACCCAAAGGGTAGGTATAGGACAAAGCGCTGAGTGAGGCGTTGGCCAGGAGGCGTCTGGAACACACTGGGTTGTCTTCAGCCACAAGTCAGGGGCGCGGTCCTGCTCCCCACGCCTGATGTCAGGCACAGGTCAGGTGCCCAGCTCACTGCCCTCACTGTTTATCCAGCAGTGCAGCTGTCCCTCCTCCACACCCGTTTTCCATCCATCCATCCATCCATCCATCCATCCATCCATCCACCCACCCACCCATCCACTCACAGTCCACAGAGACACATGGTTTCGGTCTGTACGTCTTTCTCTGGTAAGTGAACAGGTGGTGAGGCCAAGCAAGGTTCACAGCTGTGAGTGCCCATGACACAGTTCATTCCTGCACTATCATTTATTAGTTACTGCATTATTTTTCACATGAACAACCGCAAACCTGATTTCTCCCAACCCTGTATGCTCGTCTTTTTAAAAATCCCATTAAAATAGATGGGTGTTCGCTTTTGAGCGGGACTGGCAGCTCTGCTCCTCAGTTCTGGGAGACCCCACCCTTGGGGAGCCAGGTGGGGAGCCTTTCCCGACTGTGGGCCTCCCACAGTCAGCTCTGAGGTGGGCTCTCAAAACCCACCACCCAAGCGAAAACTGCTTTATCAGTGCCCAAATGCTACTTCCAGTCGGGGCCCTCTGCTGCTCCCCACGTCCTCCATGCTGCCACTGCCCCGGCTCTGGGCTCACAGAAGTCCCCGCACTGTGTGGTTCACATGAGAGCCCCTGGCCCGAGCGCTTGAGAGGGGCTGGAAATAGAAAGCATGCATCAGCTTTCCAAGACTTCACGTGAACAAGAGAGAAAGAATGTAAAATAGCTCAATAATTTTTGTATTGATTACATATGGAAAAGATAGTATTTTGGGTATGTCAAGTGAAAGAGAACATATTATCCAAGTTAGTTTCACTTGTTTATTTTTACTTTGGAAGATGTGGCTAGTACAACGTTTCACATTATCTGTGTGGCTTGCACTGTATCTCTGTAAGAGCTCTAGTCTCAAACAGCCACCTGGCAGGGGGGAGCTTGCAACCCCATGCCAGTGATGGACACTGCTGGAACCCCAGGGCTGTGAGGGGCTTACGGCGCCTTACGGCAGCCCCTGGGGAGGGGGCCCAGAGAGGATCTGCTGTGAGGGGGATCCTGTGCCCTGGGAGCCACTGAGATTCCAGCGTTCTGTTTTCTGAGCCCCTTCCCCCACCAGCCCCTTCTCCCTGGCAAATCAGAGAGGAGACGCCAGCCTTGTGTTTGAGGGAAACAGCTTGCTGTTCCTGCCGTTACACTCAGAGGAAAAACAAACAGCTAAGAGGTCTTTTTGCCAGGAGCTTGGTGGGAACCTTCCAGGCCATCCTCAGCCTCTGGCTTCTGTGGGATGACTGGAAGTGCTTCGTTTCTGGAGATGGCTCCGAAGGGCAGGTTCGATACACTGATGCGTAGGTCGGGGGCCAGATGGATTCCCACCCCCTGCGAGCCCGGAGCGGCTGGCCCAGGCTGGCTTCCCTCAGCCTTAGAGTGGGAACAGGAGGGAAGGCCAGCGTGAAGGTCTCCAAGCCCCACCCAAACCTGGAGAGAGGGCATTGCAAATTAAGGCAAAGTCACACATCCCGCCGCGGACAGCTGTGCAGGTGTGCATTGCACACGGGTGCCTGCCACAGGTAAGGGAGTTTGTATGTTTATGATGTCGACGTTCCAGCAGATGGCAGGCTAGTGTTTTGAGGAGGGGACACTCGGGGAACCGGTTCACCAACAAGCTAAGTAAGGAAGGACGAGAATGGCTCTGATAGAAGTCACAATGTCGCTGGCACCACACCCTGCAGAGCCCAGCCAGAGAGGAGCAGCAACCACATTTTCTTTTAAAAACTTCTTTTTTGATGTCACTTCAGAAAATCAAGGCCAAATCATAACATAGAAGAAACCAGTTTACTGTGGCATTTGCAGCACTGGCAAAGTATTGTGTGACCACCACCCATGTCTAGTTCCAGCCAGTTCCCGTCATTCTGCAGAAAACCCCGTTCTCACGGAGCAGCTGCCCCCAGCCCCTGGTAGATGTCAGTCTGCTTTCTCTCTCTGTGTATTCAGACGTTTCATATAAAGGAAATCACACAATAGACGGTCTTTGTGTCTGGCTTATTTCACGGACCACAGGCTGGGTTTTCATGGCACACCCATGATGGAGCTGCGTCCCTGCTGTACTCCTCAGATGGGGGGGCAACACTTCACGGTCTCTACCACCACTTCTACTTACCAGTTCACTCACTGCTGGACACTCGGGTGTGTCCACTGGCTGCCGCTTTAAAGAAGTTGATGTGTAAATACATACTGTAAACCACAAATCTTAAGTGTGGAGTTCTAGAGTGTGTAAGCATGTCTGTACCCACAGGCCAAGATGGAGGGCACTGGCATCACCCAGAAGGTTCCCTCCTACCGTCCCGGTCATGAACACCGCCCCCCCAGCCCCCACAGAGGTAACCACTACTGGGACCTCTATCTATAATCACAGATGACTTGTGCCGGTTCGTGGACTTAATGTGAATGGAATCATGCAGCAAACCCTCACCTATGTCTGCTCCTCCCACACAACGTAACGTCTACCCAGTTAATTCACGTCATTGTGTGTAACAGCCGGTTCCTTTCCTCTTGCTCTGCAGGACTCCGGCACAGGAGTGTGTCTCTGTGTGCGAGCACGCTCCTGTCGATGGGGACCCTCGCATGTTCAACCATACGACTGTCCGTCCCACAGTGCGCTCATTCACTCTCATTAGTGGACTTTCGGGTTGTTTCCACTTTGGGGCCATTATGAGTAACGCTGCTATAAACGCCCCAGTCAGTGTCTTCCGGTGGACACGTGAGCACAGTTCTCTTGGGCACACACCCAGGAGTGGGCGTGCAGGGTCACAGGGCGGGCAGATGTTTAGTTTTAGTGGGTGCACTTTCCAAAGCAATTGAACTGATTTCCACTCCCACTAGGAATGTTTTGAGAGCTGTCAGTCACCACTCCACCTCTGAAAATGGGTGCAAGCCACTTCTTGGGCACCCAGGTGCAAAGCCCCTTTGGCTCAGCTGGGAGGTGCCTCTTCAGCTAAGCTCAGGACCTGCAGACTTTGCAGTGTCCTTGGGGTTTCCCAGCCTGTCACAGAAGGTCTCCCTCTCCAACCTGTCCCTTGTCCCCTAGCATATTAGTCACTGTCTTCATCTGGGCTTCCCCTGCAGCAGGCTGAGATTCCAGCACAGGTAGCTTAGGTGGCAAGTGGTCCCAGGAAACATGAATGGGACCACAGGAAAGTAGGGGGTGGGGAAAGAAGGGCAGAGGCTCAACAAGCAAATGGGGCCTGGGGGGCAGCTGCAGACTGGTCCCAGGGAAGCAGTCCAGGAGCCAGAGGGGCAGGGGCAGGGCACTGGCACGCCAGCCCTGCTGCCCGGCTAGGTGCTCACAGCCTGCCGGGTGGAGAGGCCAGGGCTGAGTGCCATCCTGACTCCTCACTGGCCCTCCTTTCATCCCAATCACCACGTTCTGCAGCGTCACTCTCAAGCTTCTCGAGTCTCATTGTGCACATGGTCACTGCCCTGGTCCTACCTCAGCTCCATCCATTCACCAGCCAGCAGCAGGGAGATCTTCCCATGAGGACTGGCTATCAGCTTGCCGTGGTCCCCTTGCTGACCTTGACCAAGAGACCCAGCCCCTCCTGGCCTCCACTTCCCCATTCTCTTTTTGACACACCGAGTTACCGCTGGGGAACATCCGGGTGGATGGTTCTAGGTTTCTGAACTTGGAGAGCCCTCTAGGCACCAGTCTGAAGCTCCTAGGAAAGTGGAGTCTCGGGCCCACCCAGACCTGAAGAATCAGAATCTGCGCACTGCAGTCCGGCAGGTGGGGAGAAGGCATACTCATCTGAGAAGCCTCTGTGGGGCCCTGCCTCACAGCGGTCCAGGTCCACTGCAGGGACTCTCTCCTGGGGGCTGGTTTTGTCCCCCGGAGACAGTGGGCAACATCTGGGGACATTTCTGGTTACAACCGGGGGTGGGTGCCCCCGGCAACTCGTGGGTTCAAGCCAGGGTGCTGCTCAACACCCCACAATGCCCAGGTGGGCCCAAATGTCAACAGTGCCAAGGATGAGACGCCATGGACCCCCAGGAGAGGGCACCCGGGCCCTAGGGTGAGTCCCGACTCTCGGCCTAGGTCTTATTAACCTGCCCACCCCCTCCCTGCCCTGCAAGACCCCCTGGAAGCCACATAGAAAGGCCACATGTCAATGAGTCACTTACAGTTTATTTTTGCCTGAAAGTATTTCACATCTCTGAACACAGCTACATGACAGTAGTATAACCATCAGGGAAAGCAACAGTGCGAAGGGAAAAGGTGGCATGTCTCAGTTCTTCTCTTTGTTTTCCTTTAAAAAAAAAGTTTTTTTTTTTTGCTTCTGCTTTTTCCCGCACCAGAGTGCTGTAAAGTCTGGGACTGGAGGGGGAGAGAATAAAACCAAACGACGGAAAACAACAACAAAAACGAAACACAAAACGGAACACTCACACGCACACGAAATAAAACCTGGCACATAAAATGAATTAAGACTGAAACCCAATTTCTTTTTTTTTCCTTTTTTAAAAAAATGAGGGCATAGTCGGGGGGTAATAAAGTCTACCTAGCAAAGTATAAAACGACAAAAGCATGGTTTCCATTGAATAAGATTAAATATATATAAAACAATTACGTTGACTGGGGGTTGGGTCTGGAGGTGCCGGAGGGGGTGTATTTGTGCTAAAACAACAGAAAAGGGGGCTTGGGGGAGAGGGGACCCCAAGTAAACTGTAAAGGGGCTGTTCTGTACAGTGAGGGCTTGTTACGAAAAAGCCGACTGTTTATAAAAGAAACAGAGGTGGTTGTCCTCAGGGTGGGAGGGGACAGAAAGGTGTCTGCGCAGCAGTGG
>PVIA01003033.1:0-184114 GCA_004024845.1 Tonatia bakeri | reverse complement strand
TTGCTACCTCGGCCCCAGCCAAACTCAGGCCTTGGCCAGGAAGCTGACTCTGAAAAGAAATGCAGGCTCAGCCACCTAGACCTGGGCCAGTCAGTCTCCTGCTCACGACATGACACTCCGAGAGATTGCCCGGGGTCGGGGAAGAGCTACTGGTGTGGGTGGGGGCAAAGGATCTGAGCTGGAGCCCCATTTACCAGCTGGCTGGTCTCGGGACACCACTTTATCTCTCTGGGCCTCAGCATCCTCATCTGTGAAACGGGAACAGCAACACCTACAACATGGGGTCTCACTGTAGTCGTTATTAACGTTTTTTGTCATTGTAATGATTACCGTGTGGATTTCTGTTTCCAAAACCCATGTGTCTTTCAAGGCCAGCTTCCCTGACCGGCTCCTCAGAATCGTGGATCCCGCAAGCACCTTATGAGAGTGCTCCAAGTTTCTGTTTGTTGTTTAATTCTTGTAACTCTTTACATATGAATCCATCAAGCCCCCATCTGGATGACATCTCTCTTACCAGCAAGGACCATGTCATACTTCAGGGGCTCTTGAGGGACCTTACAAGTGCTGATGGAGTGATCTGACCCCCTCACCACCCACCTGGGGCCTAATAAAAATCTCTGACAGTCTGGGCACCTGTGTTGAGGAGCAAGCCACAGGGCGGAGTGTGTCAGCTGGATCTGGGGCCAGGCAGACCTGTGTTTCCATGCAGCGCTGCCTCTTAACAGGTTGAGACTGAGGGCTGGCCACTTCACCTCTCTGGGTCACAGTTTCCCCTTTTGCAAAGTAGGGGACAGAATATCTGCTTTTCAGGATGTGGGGGGCAATACACGCAAAGGTGTCTGGCACGTGGTGGGATGAACAGCACAAGCACGATTTTACCTCAGGGCACTGGGCTCCGGCCCAGCTCTGCTCCTGCTGGGTTGGGTGACGTCAGGCACGCCCTGCACGAAGTGGGGGCTGTTATGTTATTGCACTGAGTTTTATAAATGTCCAGAGCTGCACTTCCGCAGGCCTAGGGGCCCCCAAGGTCTGGTAGATGGAGGGAGGAGGGGTGCAGATGGGTGCTGGCGGCATCACTTCCTCTGCCAACAACAGGACATTTCCTCCGCCTGGGGCCTTCCAGCCTCACTTCGGAGGACGCTGGACACGCTGTCTCACCGGCCTGCTGGTTGCTGGGAGAGGAAGGGTCAGTGGGGGCCTTTCTTTCTCTAAGGGAAGGAGGGAAAGACTCACCTTCTTGGTCAGTCTTCTAAGACTCCCACCCCGACCCATTCCTAAGCCCAGCAAGGCGGCCTCGGGGCAGCCAGGGTTCCCGAGCTGAGCAGGGTGGCCACAGTGTAGGCAGAAGGGGCCGCTCTCTGTCTACTTTCTTTCCCACTCACTTTTTCACTCGCCCGCTTAGAAAACCTCAAGCTCTCATGTGCCAGGCACTGTGTTAGCCCCAGGGAGGCCACAGTGGAGAAGACAGCCGCGGCGCCTGCCCTCGGGGAGCTGGCGGTTTCCCGGGGAGACAGGCAATGTAACGAAAAATGACTGCACATCCAGAATAAAACAAAGGAAAGGTGGGGTGGGGAGGCTGTTTCAGGCCGAGGGAAGAGCAGAGACAAAGGGACTGCGATGGTACCTAAAGGCATCTGGTGTCATCGCCATCATCACCATCACTGTCATCATCACCATCTCTGCCCTCCTCTGCCCTGCACCCCTACTCACTCAGCACCACAAGTGGGGCCACGCTCATCTTCTGTCCCCCGCCCTGGAACGTAAGCTTCCTGACTGACGGCTGCCGCCACATCTGCTGGGCTCCCGTCACTTCCTCGGTGACTCAGACCAGCGCCTGGCACGGAGTGGTCACCCTGTCCCACTCATCAGGTGAATAGGCCACACGAATCCCCGGGCACCGTGCGAAGTGCCCTGTGTTTGTTTCCTCCCGTCATCCCCACCTTCACCTTACAAGTCAGCTGTC
The DNA here is from genome assembly GCA_004024845.1 of Tonatia bakeri. Lineage (NCBI taxonomy): Eukaryota > Metazoa > Chordata > Mammalia > Chiroptera > Phyllostomidae > Tonatia > Tonatia bakeri. Next base: position 182,151 of record PVIA01003033.1, on the reverse strand, counting down.
CCCTCGTTCCACATGGAGACACTGAGGCGCAGAGAGGTGAAGCCACTGGCCCAAGGCCACACAGCCAGTCAGTGGCAGAGCCGGGATTCAAACTCAGGGTGTTCTGGGCTCTTCTGCTCCACTGCCCAGGGCCACAGTGTGGTCAGGAGGAGGGTGGGGGTGCAGCAGACAGCAGGGCCCCCAGCACCGCCCAGAGGAAGCAGATTGAGGACCGGACTAGGGGCTCCATAAATAATGTGGGCGCCGGGGCCCTGCTGGCAGGCGAGTAGCCTGCGAGTATGCGTGTAAAACAAACAGCTCTAATCTCCTGTCAGTTAAACTGGATATCAGAGGAGACAAGCTTCCGAGAGCGGGAGGCCTAATTGAATCGAATTGAAAAGGCGGAGTGGGCAGCCTGGCCGGGGAGGCAGGATGCGGAGCGAGCAGGTGCTGCGGGCAGCTGTCCGGGCCTCCCCTGCCCCGGCCCTAGGGCCACCCCCACCCCCGCCCCCGCCACGGGGAGCTGGGCTGGCGCCACACCTGAGCCCGGGCACTTCGCCCGCTCTGGCTTCCCCTTCGTGGCCCGCTCTGCCATTTTCTCTCCATCGATGACCCTTCCTCTGTTCTGTTATCTCGAATAATGTCACTGCCTCTTTAGAATCTATTCATCAGAGCAGAAAGAAGCCACTGCTGACACTGATAAAAAAAAATGCCATCTGTGCCTTCCAGGGACGAGCTCTCACCCCAACCTCTGGCGCCACCCCCGCCAGCCCGCAGCCGCCACGTAGGGCAGGGCGCCCGGGGGCAATCAGATTCCCCGGGGCGGGGTGCCCTCCCACAGGTGGCGCCCCCACTCCCGCGCTCACTCTGCAGAGCTGGGGAGACAGGCTCTGAAAGAGGTCTCAACCCTGGGCGGTTTTCTGCCTGCAGGAGAGCCTGATGTGGCCGTTTTTTAAAAAATTGAATTTTTAAAAATTGGTGGACAGTATTTAAAAACCACAGTAGTTTAACAAAATACCCAGATTTCTGAATTCTCTTTTAAAACTAGATAGAAAAAGGTTGGGTGCAGTGGGGTCTATCACCCTGCAGGGCAACAACTGGCCTGAGCTTTGGAGCAGGGGCGTGACCTGCCTCCTCCCGCACCCAGCCTGACCGAGGCCCTGCCAGGCCTCCCTCCACTTCTGCACTTCTGCATCGGGGCATCCTCATGCCATCACCCTCCTGGGAGTGGGCTCCAGTCAGCGCCCCCTGAGGGCACGGAAGACACACTGGCATCTCCAGGCCGGTGGTGCCCTGCCTCCCTCCCTGGCCTTGGAATGCCCAGACTCCACCCAGCCTCCCCAGCTGCTCACGAGAACTGAGCCTGAACCCCAGCTCTGCAGCAAACAGGTTGTGTGACCACTGGCAGGTCGTTTCCCTTTGCTGTGCCTCGGTTTCCCCATCCACAGAACACAGGTCTTTATGGCACTGTCAGGGAATGCTCTTGATGGAGGGACATCCCTTCTTAAACGGAGGACTGGCCTCTTTGAGGCAGGTGGCAGGACATGGAGACCTGGAGGTGAGTGAGAGCCCTCTGGTGCCTGCACAGACCAGGCTGGAACATGCCCTGATGGGTACCAGTGGGGGCTGCAATGGGGCCATCACACACACTCCTTCCGCCCCCAGCCGGCCACGCAGAGCTCCCTTGTGGACGCAGCCAGCATGGCGACAGAAGGCCAGTGCTCAGTTTCAGGGGAGCCTCTTCCTCCGGGGTCATACCCCCAACCCCCCGACCCATGACAGTCTGGGGCTGGCACTTGGGGACCAGTATCTGAGGCAGCCAGCTTAACCCACCTTGTGATCCCAAGTCTTGCCCTGTCTTCTCCATCCTGGGCCGGATGGACGTGTCTGCAAAACTCCACCCTGCCTGCTGAGAGGGGAGGGGGCCCAGGCTTTGGAGCCAGACCCTGCTGGCTTCCCATCCCAGCTTGGACCCCCAAACACACACGACAGCGATCACTGGGAAGGTGAAAGGAGGGCCCAAGGTCGAGCCTCTGGCACAGTGCACATCACCAGCGTTGCTATGGATGGGGAAACCGAGGCCCAGACAGGGCAGGAGACCGGCCTGAGGTTACACAGGAAGCTGCCTTTTGGTTTTCTCCTGAGTCAGGGTGCCACGTGCACAGCACTGTAGTTGGAGTTCAGAGACCCATCGCAAGGCCTGGTGTCTGCCCCTGCTGGCTGTGTGGCCTGGGGTGGGGACTCCCCTCTGTTCGGTTTACTCACCTGTCGAATGGGGCTGACCACACGTTCCTCCCGGGTTGCTGTGGGTGTGGGGAGAGCTAAGGGGTGTGGAAGTGCCCAGAGCACAGGCTGGTGAGCCCACAAGGGTAAACGTAGCCCCACCACTCGGCTCACCTCCCCAGGGGCCAGCCCAGCTCCTGGTATGTAGTCGTGGCACATTTAATGTTTGCTGAATGAACAGTGACCATGAGCTGAGGGACCAGGATCTGCCTGCAGCCCTTGGCGATCGTGGGGAGGACAGCAGCTCTTTTCTCCCTGGGCAGGTGGGACACCCAGGAGGCCCCAGGGGGCCTCGTGCATCACAGCAAAGCCGCTGTGCCTGTCAGCGTTCAGGGGGTACTGTGGCCTCAGCCAGGGCATTATGCAAATGCCTGGAAATGGATGTTTTCCTTATCAGATTCAAACATTGTGTGAGAACAGACCCAGCTAATCTCCTGAGCCAGGGGGGGTTGGTAGAACAGACTGTGAAAGAGGTCCATTCCGTCTCTTCTGTGTGAGTGTGTAATTAGGCAACTGCCCCTTCTGTTAGCCCACGAGGATGGTGAAAATTGATGCATTAGTGCTCCCTACCCCTTCTGGCTGCTTGCAGGGAGTGGGGGCAGGCTGGAGAAGAGGGAGGCCCCTTCTCTCTCCCTCGGGCTGAGGCTCCCCATGCCTGCCCTAATTTTCAGAGAGAAGCTGAAAACCCTCAAGAGGGTCCAGTAGCTGGAGGTGTGGGGGAATCCCTGGGCCATTTTCCTAGTCTTTCCATATTACAAATTTTATGGTTAGAAAATAAATAAACAAGACAGATGATTCTGGTTGGACTTACCAGCCTGAGCCAGTGCACCCAGGCCCCGGTGCCCCCTGCACCCTGGGCCTGCACCGTGTAGGACAGCGTCCAGGCCCATGTGCGGGTGCAGAGCCTTCCCACCCCAGCGGGCAAAGGCAGGCCCCGGTTGGCCCCAGCAGCCTGGGAGGTTGTGTCCACCCTGATGGCTGGGGTGCAAGCCTGGGCTTCACCCCCTCTTAGCTCTGTGGTCTGGGACGAGTCCCTGAACTTCTCTGAGCAGCATCGGGCTGTTTCTCTGCACAGTGGGACAGCCACTCAGGCCCACGGTCCACGACACTCTGAAACCCAGAAGCTTGGCGTCAAAATGCCCTTGGCAGCAAATGCAACACGGGCTGCCATACTATGTACAATCTTTATACCTTTCACCGAAGAGTCTGGGCTGGTGCTGCCCCCGAGCACAGGATCCCTATCCCTGTGTGAACTTCTGAATTCCAAACCGCAGCTGGCCCCCAGAGTGTCATGAGGGACTGTGGTTCTGTCCTACCTGCACCAGAGTTGCTATGGGGACTAAATGTGACAACACCGGAGGTGTTTGGCACCCTGCCCGGCAGTGATCACTTGAAGAAACTGAGGCCCGGAGGGAACTCCCTGCTCCAGGCCACGCGGTCCGCAGGTGCAGAAGCCAAGCTCTGAGATGGGTCTATGGACTGAGTGCAATGCTCTCTCCATGACATCGTGGCTGTGAGAAAACCCAGAGGTAGCTTGTGTGACCTTAGGCTGTGTGACCTCTCTGGGCCTGTTTCCCCAGTAGCAGCAAATGAGACGTTGGACTGTGTGATCTCCAAGGGTCCCCCTGACCCTGACCCTGTTGGATTCTAATTACAAGCAACTGAAACATCTGTCTGGTTGACTCTGGAGACAACTGCCCTTGTCCATCTCGGTTTCGAGGAGACATGGGGTGTGGGGCTCGTGCAATCCGGCACTGAGGTTTTCCTTTGAAGTGGGGTGACAATGGCTCAGGCAGTCTGTGGTCTTCGGCAGTCCAATCAGCTTGCCCGTCTGTTGTGTTGGCAGGGCCGCGGGGGTGCAAGGTATGGGCAGCAGTGAGGATGGAGGGGGCTGGTGGGGTGGGCTGGGCAGGCGCCACCGGGATGGATGTGACAACTGTCATGACAAATAGGCACGGATGGGAGAGGGGGCTTTGGCAGTCACCAGCCATCTCCCAAACAGTACAAACTAGTGACTGGGAGCAGGGTTCTGCATTCACACAGGCCTGGGTTCAAATCCCACTCTGTCTCTTACTTGCCTTGTGACCTTAACCAAGTCCCTGGGCCTCAGTTTACGCATCAACAGAATGGGCATTGGAACGATACTCATTTATGGAACTGAGCACCTTCACGGGGAGAAGACACTCGGGGCCATGCTGGGCAGGTTAGCAACTCGAGGGCTGGCAAAGCCACAGGGAGGATCTGGCTGAACCATCAGCACAGAAGACGGCTCATTCTGCAGGGTGGCTGGCCAGGTCCCTTGAGTAAGCCACGTGATGGAGGGAAAAAGGTGTGTGAGTGCATATAGGTGCAGGGCTGCTGTGCGTGGTTAAAAGATAATCCGGGCTATGAAAGCCAGACCTAAGGCCCTGATCGGGATTCTGGACATTGTGGGGACAAGTGAGGTGGGACTCGATGGCGTCCTGGGCATTACACGTGCAACCTATTACAGGCCCGTTGCTTGACCTCTCTGGGTGGGCCTCAGTCTCCTCATCTAAGACGATGGCTGGGCCTGGTATACAGCAGGTGCTAAGACAGCCAAGGAGCTGGTCCCAAATCAGCTGGAAGCCTGGCAGGGCTGGGCCTTGGCTGTGCCTGCTGACCTACAGCCAGCGGTCCACGGGGACATTCTTGGAGAGAAAAAGTCCTCACCCACGGGAAGAACAGTGGTGTGACTAGAGCAGCCACTCTGTTCGGTGTGAGTCACAATCCTCGCTGCCTGCCTCCTACCCTGAAACCCCCGCCGGGCATTCTCTGTGGACTCTAGGCTGTGAGTGCGGCTGTTCAGTCCACCACGGGCTGCAGAGGCTGGGGGCAGCTCCAAATGCCGACCGGAGGAACTGCTGTCCTCTGGCTGGCAAAGAGGCCACCTGAGCTACGTGGCCACCTCTCCGGAGAGGAAGCTGGAGGCTGAGAGCCAGTCGGCGTTAGCTGTTTCTCGAATATTGATTGACCCCAGGGATCCCAATGCAGGGGGGTTAGACAAACCAGGCTGGGCGCTTCTAACTGGCGTTGTGTGCCGCCCTGAAATTTCTGAGCCCTCAGACATGTAATTTTTCAGCACAGTGCAGGTATAACACTGAGCATCTATCGAGTACTTATTATATGCCAGGCGCTGTGCCAAGGGCTTTACGTGCATTTTCTTACTCAATCTTCATGAAACCTCTGTAAGGTAGGTAGTATCATTATTTCCATCTCCAGATGTAGAGACCTCAGCCTCCGGGGGTGGACTGGCTTGCCCAAGGTCACATGGGCAGTGGGTGGCAGAGCTGAATGAGAGCCCAGGCAGAGGCGAGCGCTGAAGCACTGTAATGACGTGCAGAAATGACCTTCGGGCTCGCCTCGCTCCGTGTCCTCGGCCCTGGCTGCGCACTGGAATCACCTGAGAGCCAAGAGTCCTGCTGAGATGGGGTAAATCGGGCAGTCTTGGGTGGGGCCAGGCATCTGTGGGTGGTGCTGACGTGCAGCTGAGGGCAGGGACCACCGAGGCGGCCGATGAGAGGGGCGGTGCTGCAAAGGTGCACTGTCTGCAAATGTCCTATCACAGACAGGCAGCCCGTGGCGGCGGCTAGCCTGAGCGGCTCTGCTGGCCAAGGCGTGTAGGTGGCTGCTTTACGGCACAAGGCAATGGGTTGGCCTCTGCTCCAGGAGTGACCCCCGGTGCCCAGGGAGTCAGGAAGAGGATCTGGGTGAGCAGATAGGTTCTGGGGGCCTGAGCCTCCGTACACCCCCCGCTCTGGATTCTACAGCTGCCATGGGTGGCTCAGGGAGCAACAGGCTGGAATCACTGCCAACCAGTATTGTCCCCAAGAAAGCACCTTTCAGCCTGGCTGCTCATTCAAATCATGTGGGAACTTAAAAAAAAAAAAAAAAAGCACCCAGGCCCACGACCCATTCTAAACAGATATATCAGAAGCCAGAGGAAGTAACGAGCCCGAGTGGGGAAAGAGCCAAGAATCCCAACCAACCTGCATGCAGGCCGAAGCACGCAGGGGCTGAGGGCAGGTGCTGGAGTCGGGCGTCTGAGTCAAGTACTGTGTGGCCTTGGATGAGTTACTCAACCTCTCTGAGCTTCAGTCTCCTCATCTGTAAAATGGGGCTGAGACCAGCAACTACAATCCACGGCTGGGGTAGATCCAAAGACATGATGTGTGTACTGTGCTCATAACAGTGCCCAGCATATAGTAAGTATTCAGTATTAATATCGTTTTATGCATTGTTTTAAAGGGTGGGGGCAGGGAACTCCCATCAGGGATGCTGGGGCCATTTTTGCAAGTTAGGCTGGGGCAGGCATCCTTCCTATCACCCTTACATTCCTGGCAGAACCTGCAGCGGGGGTGGGGAAGGCCAGCTCACTCACCCTCTGCAGAACGCTGCGAAAGGGTGCCAGCTGCCCCCTAGTGGCTGAGGGCAGAAGCACACTGAGCCATTTTCACCAAACCTGAAAGCCCTGTGATAGCCCCTGCTTCTTGCCCTAGTCCCCTTTCCTGCTGAGAGTCCCTCTCTCAGATCAGGGACTCCTGGAGCTTCTCTGGTGGCAATGTGCTGGCTACATGGGGTTTTGATGGATTCTGCCATTTCAGAAAGAGCCATGACTGGTATTATAAAGTTCAAATCCAGCCAGGTAGGTGCTGGGCACTGGCTGTAAGCCCTTCAGTCTGTTTTCCCCACCCAGTTAATTTCAGAAAGAAGGGAATGTTCCAGGATCTTCAGCAAGTCTGTTTCCAACACTTAACAAAAGTCTGTGAATTAGTGGGTGCTCGTGATTCTGGGAGCTAGGAGCTTAAACTTCCCTGTTTTGGAAAAGCAGACAGGAGCTGTGCCGGTGGACCGAGAGCCCGATGTCCTGGTGTCCACCCCCTTTGCCCCCCGACACCCAACCAGGTGACCCAGAGCCCTTCTTCCTTCAGCACCTGAAGAGCCCCCCCGGGAAGGTGCCTGGAGAACAAGGGGCACAGCGTCACAGGTGTGGGTGGCTGGAGGCTACTGGAGCCTCATCCTTTCTTCCAGACACATGGTAAAGCACTGTTTACTCAAACCCTTTTTATTCCACCTTTGCCATCTTTTCTGCAAACCCCTCGGGCTGCAGGGCAGAAGGCAAAGACCAGCACCTGGACACTCCCTAGGGAGCCCACAGTCTGGCCACAGGGAGCAGCGGGCCCCACAAAGCGCTGAAGGTCTGAAAGGACTGAAGGTCCTGAAGGAAGGAGGGAGGAGACGAGGGTCGCCCTGCCAGGGGTCGGGTGGGCGTGCAGGGGTGGGAAGGGGCAAGGCACGCTGCTCCAGGAGCCAGACCTCTGCATCTGAGCACTCTGCCAGGTCAGCCAGGGAGCTTGAGGTGAGGGCAGAGGCCCAAAGCAGAAGGCCTGGGGGAGCCTCAGGGAGAGCCAGAAAGAGCACCTCACGTCGCAGGCCAGCAGTCTCGGAGGGCCGTGCACAGCCCGACTGACCAGCTGGCTCGCGGAAACGCAGAACGCAGACCACATCTTCTGGGCAGCCCAGTCCACTGCAGGTTCCAGGTCCCACTGGCAGGACCGCAGAGGCGCAGCCAGCGGAAGGGACATCGTAGAGGGCTGGAGGCTTCCCTGTCGGTGTCAGGAGCCGGGTGCCCACTGGCCGGCAGAGAGGCCAACTCCAGCCCCCAGAACAGTCCAGGAAGGGGTTCCTTGGAGGGGCTGTGGCAGCACGGGCTCCTCTCAGACGTCATCCAGGCCTCGCTGGACAGTGGTGTCCAGGGAGGCCGCCGCGTGGACAGAGATGCCAGGCGCACCGATGCTGGTTTCCCAGCAGTCGAACCCACAGCCAGTCAGCGCCTGCTTCGTGGCCTCCACCTCCAGCTCCTCCAGATCTGAGGGGAGGGAAAGCAGCTGGTCACCTCTGAAACGACTGTCTGCCTGCTCGGAGAGAGTGTGCCCCGTCCGAGAAAACGGTGGGCTTTTGAAGCACACAGGCCTGGCCTGGTCGTGTGTGGGATGTGACTCCCCCCACGAGCCTCTGCCTCCTCGTCTGCTAAGGGTGCTAATAATACCTAGTCCTCAAGGGGTCACCGTGAGGCTTCCGTGGGATAATGCAGGTAAAGTGCCTGGCACAGCACCTGGTACCTACCATCCAAGCTCAGGAAATACTCCCTCTCACCATCATTGACCCTGAACAAGGAGCCGACAGGCAAGGGCTGCTGGTTAGGACATGGTGGCCTGCTGAGGCCCGGGAGTCCCACTGAGGGTGACTGCAGGCTTACTACAAAGCAAAGCGGGCAAGACAAGGAAAAAGAAAGGAGGAGACACTGAGGGGGAGGCCAACAAGAGCTGGCAAAGGGCACAGACGGAAACGGAGGCGGGCAGGAGCATTCAGTTCTGGGTCCTGAGGGCAGCATGGCGTGTGGGTGACTGAGCAGCACCAGGAGCCCCGGCGAGTCTGCTCACCAGCACAAGGGCTTCCGTAAGCCCAGTACTGGCCTTGCTCTTTCCCCAAAGACTAAGGGGAAGGAAACCCCTTTGTTTGTAGCAAGGTCATCGTCATAACAGCCATGTCCAGAGGTGGCGGTGGGGACGGTGTAAGGTTCTCAAGCTTGTGGGAGGCTTGACAGTTCAGAAGGTGGGAGAAACAGCCATCACAACATGAGCCCAGTCCTGTGCCAGGCTCTCTAAATGCATTCTTTCCTGGAATCCTACAAACTAGATATTAGCATCCTTAGTTGACCAATATGAAAACGAAGGCCCAGAGAGGTTAATTAACTTGCCAAAGGCCACACAGCAGAGGTGAGATTTGTTTATAGACCTCTTCCTCCTCCCAAGGGAAATGCCCAGGTAGAACCTTTGTGTGAGCCCAGCTGGCAACCCTGCCTGCCCCCAGTACCTGGCCTGAGGAGTGTGATGCCACAGCCTCCGCCACCGGCGCCAGTGAGTTTGCTGTGGAGTCCGTGGGCCATGGTCACCTGGCAGAGCTGGTCCAGCGAGCTGTGGCCCACACCGAGGGCATTCAGATGGTGCTGGTTCATGTCGATGAGCTCCTGGGGGAGGAGATTCAGTCTGCTCCCACTTGGCCACGTGGCTCTCCCTGCCCCACACACAGCCCCTCTCTGCTGGTAAAGGAGCCTCTCCTCCCTGTAGAACTCCCCCTGGGGCTGGACGAAGCTGGTAAGGGAGCATGTCCCAGGCCCGGCCACGGATGCCTCGGCCTTCCCAAGGTTTCCTCTGCCTCGGTCCACCAGAACTTCTAAAACTGGTTGACTTCAGAGGCAAGCCACCAAAGTTACCCACCGTGCACATGGTCAGAGATTATATTACATGGAAGAGATTTCCAACCAGGTTGTTTGGCCCCTGGATACAGCTATGCCTGAAGCTACTCACACTGGTGTTCTCAGTCATGAACCAATAAAATCTCCTCTTTTGCTGAAGCCTGGCTGAGATGGACTTCTGTCATTTACAGAAGTCTCGAGTGGTTTGCCACCCTACAGCTGCCTCAGATACTGATATTCAGAATAAAGCCTGGTTGGCACTTCCAGCAGGCCTCACACAAGTGGGGGAAACAGTTCTACTTTCTTGGACTATGCATGCTAAAATTCCTTCTCTGTGAGTGAGGATCAAAGGAGGTGCGGGCTGAGGAAGTAACAAAACTCCCAGCCCCCACTGCCCGGGCAGCCCCTATTACGTCCCCTTCAAAGTGTTTGACAAACACAGGGCGCTGGGCTCCATGCTGGGCGCTGGGCTCCCCGAATGAGCACCGCCTGTTCCCTGCGGTTGGAAGTTACAATGTGGCAGCTGCAGTCGGGCAGGCCTGGGTCTGAGTGTCAGCTCTGCCACTTCAGGGCCGTGTGTGCCTGCGTGAGGCCTTTCACTCTGAGCCCCAGCGTCCCTCCTGGAACGGGGTGGGAAGAGGAGCTGTCTGGTTGCCATGGGGAGGAAAGGAGGTGAGACTTTCAGACCGACACCTGGCCCGAGGTCAGTGCTCAGCAAACACCAGCAGCCATCAGTACTTTTACGGTTACAGCACTGTCACCCCCATTTTCCGAAGGGGCAAACTGAGGCCCAGAGAGGAAGGTGACTTGCCTGGGGTCACTGAGCTAGGACGGCCCCGAGCTGGCCCCGGAAGCTGGGGCTGCCTGACACAAAGCTCGTGCCTGCCCTGCCTGGGAGAGGGCCCTCGCGGTCCTGCTGCTGCCCACTCGCAGCGCGGGGCCTGGGCACGCAGCTCTGCTCCAGAGCACCAGGCAGCGGCTGTGGAGACCCACCTGGTTCTCCTGCCCAGGACTGTCCGGCGGGGTGGGGTTGGTCCCACCGCCGCCAGGCCCCCTCACAGGTCCCTGCACTTCTGACAGAGCAGCAGATGGGCGTGATGGCTGGGTGGCAGCCCCAGGTGCCTTGCACCGGGCCCGAGGGCTGGAAGTGAGAGGGAAAACTTCTGGGGGCCCCTCTCTGTGCCTGAGCTCCAGGCGTCATGTTGCTGAGGCAGGTTCCAGGCACCTGTCACATTCTGATCCAAAATCTGTCAAGGACTGGATGACAGGTTGTGACACAGGAGAACAGCTCGCTGGTTTGAGCGCAAAGCTGTCCGGGAGCCGAGCTACACATTTCAGCGGCTGCCACAGCCAAAAATACACACAGTGTATAATCAACGTGCCGCGCTGTTCTGGGGCATTCTCCAGGGGCTCGGTGGGGTGTATTTTAGGCAGTGCTCTATCGTTATTAACTTCCCACTCCGGAGGGCTGTGTCCCCTCCTTTCCACGTGAAAGGAATTGAGACCCAGCCAGGCAAAGGCTAAGGAAATGAGGGCAACAGCACAGGAAGCAGGGGGAGTCCTTGTGCCTGGCACAGAGTAGGTGCTCATTAAAGATCCGTGGGCTAAAGAAAGAAAGAAGTCAGTGTGACCCCTAGCTCAGCCACTCACTAGCCGGAAAGCCCTGGAGGAAGTTGCTCCCTTCAGGCCTCAGTTTTTATACCTGTGAAATGGGCAATGTACCCACTTCACAGGTAGGGTGCCGTAGGAATCAAATGAGAAATCATTTGTGAAGAGACTTAGGGAGTAGCAGCTTCCATTCATGACAGGGGCTGTAGACTCTGGTGCTCAGAGTAGGATAGGCAGGCACCAGGCAAAGACTATCGTGGCTGCGGGCAAACTTAGGGGGTGGTGGGGACTGGGGAGAAATGGACACCACAGGGGGCCCCTCCTGTGCCTCTAAGCACATCAGCTGGGGCTGTCTGATCCTGTGATTCTTCGAGGGGAGCCAGATGGGTTTTTAATGCCAGCCTGCATACACCAGGCCAGATGGACCGTGTCTGAGGATGAGCCCTGGCCCTCTGGCTTACTGAGCTGGTGGCTCATCCAGCATTGTCCTTGTGCGTCACCCATGAAAACTCACTGCATTCTTCAGATACCCTCAGGGGGTGGGGCCAGGCTTCAGACCTGAGCCTGATTAAATCCAAAGCACGAGGTCTTAACCTCCACACTAGAATTATGCAAAAGGCGGTGGGGATGGGGTAACAATGACCAAAGAACAATGTTAGACTCCGTCTGATCCAAAGCACGCAGGTGATGACGAGCAATTGAATGAACCAGTGCAGTTACAAAAACAGCAGGAAAGAGGCGGCCAGAGAACTTTCTCCTGGACCCACAGACTGGTCAGAAAAATCCCGGTGCTCCTTACGTACACCTGGCCCGTCGCGTTCAGCCCGCACCAGGCACCACCCTCAGTGTGTTCTGTGAGTCCCCTCGCTTCATTGTTCCAGCCACCGGGGAGGAGGTCGGAGGTCGAAACACGAGGCGCACCTGTTGGCGCTGCACGCACGGGACCCGGGCCCGGGCCTGGCCCCTGGGGGTTCTGCGTGTGGTCAGACTGGGGCGCCCCTGCCCGAGACAGCGGTGAGGGTGAGTGGCCCCAGACCCCGCAGACGCTCACTCACTTCCAGCACGAGGTAGTGCTCTGAGGCTGGGGCTGCCGCCGCCATCTCCCCCAGCACCCGCTCGCACTCCAGGGAAATGGCGTCGATGGAGGTCAGGAGGGGGGCCACGATCTCTGGGAACTGGAGAGAAAGGAAGCAACAGCCTGTGAGGCACATGGGTCAGCAGGCACTGGACGGCTGCCCCGGCAATGGGGCAGAGGGAGGCGGTGTCCCCACCACCCACACCCACCCTCTGAGGACTCCCCTCCCCTCCTGGCCTGGTCTCAGCCTTGCCCGGGCACCCGGTGTACTCGGGGGATTCCCATGGCAAAGCCAGCAGGATGGGCGACCCCTGCCCCACCCCCCAGCTGGAGTGTGAATGGGTAGCTCTTCCTATTCTGTCACAACTGCTTCCCCAAATCCCCACCGTCCCACCCCACCCCTCCATTAACCCATGAGGCAGAGGGACGTAAATGCAAAATCTGACACATAAATGCGACTGTCTCGGCCCTGCTGGACACCCCCCGTGGGCAGAACCTGGCGCACCTTGAGCAGTCTGTTCTTGACGCTGAGCACGAGAGCCTTGGTGCTGCGAGGGACTTTGGTGTTGGTCAGCAGGATCTTCAGAGCTGGTGGCCTGCAGGGTAAAGAGGGTCCACAGTGAGCTCAGGATGGAGGGGCTGGGTTGGGGCTGGGGGCACTCCCGGGCTCTCCCCTCGCCCCTTACAGAGGAGGAAGCAGAGGCCCGGGCAGGTGACATCAACAGCAGGAAGCACAAGCTCCCGACACCTGGCCCAACGTGCCTTCGCTTCAGCCCAGGGACAGACGGACATTTCCCTTGGCTCATCACTCATTCATTCATTCGACTTTGAGTGGGCACCTACATAGGCACGCGTGAGGGCCTAGCCCAGCCCAGAGGTGGTACAGCATGGCACACAGTCAGGGAGTCAGAAGTTCAAAGTCTCTATGGTGGAGAGTACAAGAAGGGGCCGCCATTCCGTCACGTGAGCCGTGCCAGGGGGCTGGGGCAGAGGGTGCTGGGGCTTCAGAAAGAAAAAGCCCTGTGTTCTGGGCGGGCTGCACATAGGGTGGGCAGGGAGGGAAGGAGCCCGGTTAGCTGGGCCGGTCAACGCAGGGGTGTGAGAGCGTGCAGGCTAGCGGAGGAGGTGGTTCAGGCCTTCGGAGTCCACCTGCGCCCTGCTTGAGACCGGATGTGCTGCAGGGAGTCAGCTGCCCCCACCTGGCTGCCCCGCGTGAGGGAGGCCCCAGTGAGCTGGCTCTCCAGTATGACCCTGCTGTCCTCGCTTGACCTCTGAGCTTATTAATCCATCCTAAAGCCACAACCCCAACTGTCCTTGTGGTGAGCTGTCTCTGGGAACCTGAGTGCCCACTTCTTGTCATGCTAACCTGCCTCTCAGAGCGCTGCTGCCCAGGGACAGCAGGCGAGAATCTGGATGCACTCCGGTCGGGACGGCTGGAGACGGACAGACCCCTTGATACCTTTATTCACTCTTCTTTTCACAGCTCGAGACCGTAAAAATCCAATAGGGGTGGAAGAGGCTGCCAGGAACCTGCTGGGTCTCACCGCCCATAAGCCTATGAAATTGATATCGATTCTCAGCCTTGGAGGCTGGCTCTTTTATTTTTTTTTAACTTTACAAAGATGAACATTCTATTTGGCTTTTCTCTTCCCTTTAAAGACAAGCTGTTCCTCACAGGGGCAGCATTCTGGGAAGTCGCACCTTGATCCACTTCGCAAACAATGCATTTTTTTTTTTTACGGAGAAGGGCCACGCGTGGTTTGGTGCGAAGGGCTCTCTGTAAGCCGTCGGCGGGACTGACGTGGCCCGGACCCTCTGCTGCCCAGAGAGTCGGCCATCTGCTTGCCACAGCAAGCTGCAGCTGGCGGCAGAGGTCAGTTTGCTGAGGCCCCATGCGTCGGGGCGAGAGGAACTTGGGGACTGCCTTTCATGTTTCTTAGGTAAGTCCTCTGTAGACAGTCTCCGGCCAGCCCCCCAAATCTCAGGGCTCCCACGGAATCCCTGACCACACCCGGGGCTACGCCCTGTAGTGCTTGCGCGTCCCTAGCATGGCTGCCTCCCCGGCCTCATCCTGTCTCACCTCTACCCTCCCTGGCCGCTCACTCCACGGATTCCCCACCAGAGACCCTCCCCATCCTTGAGAGCCCCACGATCACGCTTGTGTCTACTGCATCCGGGTATCTGCTCAGAGGTCATCTCGTCAGAGGCCTCCCCAGCATCCGGTCCACTAGCTCCCGCCTGCATCTCGAGCCCCTTGCCCTGCTCTGCTTCCCGAAGGCTCCTGGCGCTGCCTGACGTGCTCTCAAAGAGCCATCTATCTGTAGGCTGTGTCCTCCCACAAACGTGCATTCCCTGAAGGCAGGACCTTTCCTTCCCGCCAAGGGCCCCCGCACCCAGCGCAGGAACGGCTCCGTAAAAACGTGTGGAGCAAACGCATGCCTTCGGTCAGGAAGGAGCTAAGAACTTTACAGATACTGTTTCTGATGTTACGCTCAGGGCCCACCGTATAAATGAGGAGGTGAAGGCCTCGGGAGACACGACTCAGCCAAGGGCACCTGGCTACTAGCAAGGGGCAGAGGGGGACTCCCCGAAGAGCCTCACCCACCTCACCACCGCCAGCGGGCCCTGAGCACACCGGGCCTCTCCCCCTGCCTTGGAAACACTCCATCCCTCACCTCCTGCTTCCCCCAGGAGGCTGTGCACGTGAACAGACCCACTCTTCAGTGGTTTTCTATCCCTGGGGCAGAAACCCTGAGGGAATGCAGCGAGGCTGCCTCCACAAAGGACCCCAAGTCCACAGCCTGACTCATCACACCCCTCACTGTCACCCACAGCAGATGGAGAACCCCCTGGACGCCTTCGTTCTAAAGATAGCGGACGAGACTGCCTCCTCCCACGGACTGCGAGCCCTGAAGGGGGAAGCGGGGCCCAGACGCCTCTGCATCCCCGCGCCACCCTGGTCTCACGGCACGTGGACTCAGCAGAGCTGGCAGAGCTGGCCGGCCAGGCAGGAGGCCCCACCGCCAGGGTCCCCGCGAGCACCCAGTGCAAGCTGTTCCCGCTCCTGAATGGCTGCGCTTCCTCCTCAGTGCAGAGCAGAGGCGCTCACCAGGGGGACCCCCCCGCCCAGGGGACAGGGGCAATGTCAGGAAATGTTTTTGGCTGTCACCACTGGGAGGTGGGGGCCGTGCCACTGGCGCCGAGTGGGTAGAGCCCGGGTTGCTGCTCAACATCCTCCGCTGCACAGGGCAGCTCCGCCGTAAAGGGTCATCCAGCCCTGGCCAGGGCGGCTCAGTGGGCTGGAGCGTCGTCCCGTAAACTGAAAGGTCACGGGTTCGACTGCTGGGCAGGGGGCATGTGTGGTCCCTGGTCAGGGCGTGTATGAGATGCAACCAATCGAAGTTTCTTTCTCTCTCCCCCTTCCCTTCCCTTTCTAAAGTCAGCAAGCATGCCCTCGGGTGAAGATTAAAAAAGATCTATCCAGCCCACAATGTCAAACAGTATGAGGTTCAGAAACCCCAGTGCAGTGTCTCAGGAAGGCAGGCTTGGCTCCTGGAAGCCAACACGGCTTAACAGGAGGATCCCAGAGGTGCAGGAGAGCTGACCCTTGTCACCCCAGGTTATTTTCCCACTATCAGGGTGGCCCACCTCGCAAGGGCAGGGGTCCAGGACCTGCTGTCTGTCTACAAAGAAGACAGCCCTGGGTAAAGACGGTGAGAGCCAGCCCTGGGACCCTCACGGCCGTGAAAAGGCCCACAGGGGCAGCCATGTGCCCGGGGACTAACACCCCACTCGACTTTCAGGGCTCAGGGAACAGCCACACAGTGCCGGCTCCTGCGTGCCCCAGACTGCACTGCCGGCACCTGACACCGCCCCTAAGTGCAGGCAGAGCAGAGGATGCGGAAATTTAACGTGCGTGTTTGTAATTTCGGCCACTTCAGAAGGGTAGAGACATACAAACCAGGCCCAAAGTCGCCAACTGTCACCTCTGCGCTAAGCCTCTCATGAGCTCCCCTCACTCCTGCCCCGGCTGCCCCGGCTGCCCCGGCTGCCCCGGCACGCCTGCATTACTGCAACTCTCACGTCGTCTTGTGGCGGCTCTTGTGTGCGTGCCTGTCCCCGCCAGCCCAAAACCGTGTCCCAGGTTCATCTTTCTATCCTCGTTCCCAGCACAGTGTCATCGGGGACACAGAAAGTATCAATTCTTGTTTGCTGAGTGCATGAATAGCTAAACGAGCTGTCCGTTCTGGAAGGTGAACGGCACAGTCACGCATGACTTCCCCTTTGATCTCTTGGCAACGGAGCAGCCGACTCGAAAGAGCAGGGCTTTCTCATGGCGATGGCCTGCAGGGGCCGCTGGGAGAAGGGAGAGCCTGGGGCCACCTGCGACACATATCACGGAACAAAGAAACAGGCCCCTCCACTGGACAGCCAGGGCCCAAGGTGCTGTTCCACCCCAGAATTACCTCTTCAAGGATGAAATCTTTCCCTGTTGGTATCGGAGCGCTCCTCCTAAAGAGAAAAGCCAACAGGTCAGAAAAGCAGATCTTTGCCTCTTGGGGAAGATGTTAGGTTTGGGGGGTGGGTTTCAGTTTTGCCCCATCCGGGGACCAGACTGAATACCGTAACTACCAGCTCAGCTCAGCTCGGCTGCAGAGGCCCAAGAGGGCATGAAGGTGTGCCAGGCCCCGGGCGGCAGGGTCACTCCCTTGCCCGTAGGGTGTCCAACTCCACTCTGACAGCCGCAAGGTGACTTGGTGAAGGTGGGGCCCAGGACTGTGTCTAGGTCCCGTAAGCAGGCATCCTCACCACAGGGGAGCTCAGTTCGCATGGTCTGCGGACTCCGCTGTACGGCTCCGCAGCTGCAACCCCGGACACCTCTGTGGACTCCACTGGAGCTGGAGTACCCTGGCCCCCAGCGCCCCCCACCGGCCACCCGCCGAGATCTGTGTCCAGGAGGCGCGAGGCTGAAATCCATTCCCTTCAAAACAGGAAAATGCTATTTTCCCCCATAACCCCCTGACTGTACTCATTCCAAACCGACAAGCTCTGGGCATCTACCGTTGGCATGGGAATGTTCAAAAGGACAAAAGTAAAGCAAACAAGCCCAAGGCAGCACCTACCCCAGGTGCTGACAGCGTTGTCTACTCCGGAGGGGTTCCCGTGAATCACCCTCTCACCCTGGAAGGCCCACTTGTTAATTAATTCCAAATCCTCCGCTGTCCACCTGAAGAAGACACAGAGGTTCATCTTTAACACGGTGAGGAGTGGGGGCCAGGGGTCTCTGCAGCAGCAGAGGCAGGGGCCACAGGCTGGGCTTGGTGGAGACCAAAAGGCAAAGGGGCGTGGGCCCTCGAATTCAGAAAGAAGCAAAACCGCTCAGAACCTCTCCAGCTAAAGCACACGCCCTTCCTGCCCTTCCCTCTGAAACCCTCCTGCCTGGCGTGGAGGCGAGAGCCCTAGTGTGGGGTCCACGAAGTCTTACTTTGCCTCCTACCGGCCGAGTGACTCTGGGCCCCCCTCTCCTCATCTGCAGCCCCCAACACGTACACAGACACACGACCCACATAAGCCACTTCCCAGTCTGTGGCCTGTGGGCAGGTGTCATGCAGGGGCCCAGAGCCTTCACAGACCGGGGCTAAAATTAGCAGTTTGCACACCGTTGTGAGCAGCTTTCTCGAAGCCTCTGTCCCGAGTCACCATCTTACACAGGCCACCAGATGCCGAGGCTGGAAGGTCCCCCAGGGGATCATCCGGTGCAGCCCCGCACTTTCAGACAAGGGAAGAGAGCCCCACAGAGAAAAAGGGGTTGCCCATGGCCAACGGTGAGGTGGCAGGCAAATGCTACTGACATTCCCAAAAACCACCTCCTGGTACCTACAGGTAACACGCCTCATTTCCTGCTAGATTTTGCCCGGGACAGGCAGCCGCTGCTACCCAGCCCCAGCCCCCGCCCCCTTCTCCCCACACGCAGGAACCGTCCGATGTGACTCTGGGAGATGCTGGCAGAGGTGAGACATCAGCAGCCCCCAGCTCCACCATGGCCGCGAGGACCAAAGCAATCTTGGCTCAGTCTGAATTCACCTACATTTTAACCTCCCGGCCTCAGAAGAGGAATTACTGGCCGTGACGAAACTCGAACAGGCACAGTACTTTCAGGGCAGAGGAAGAAAAACTCAATTCAAAGCCAGACTCAGGAAGGGGGCAGTTCCTCGGCCACGGGCCAGCACGCCGCATCTGGCACAGAGGGCACGCGAGCATGGCTCTGGGTGGAAAGAGCCAGCTGCGTCCACCCTGGCAGCCAGCCCTGTCTGAGCGGCCTTCTCCTCTGCTGGCTGCTCCAGAGACGAACGGGGCCAACAGGCTGCCCGACACAGCACAGCGGGGCCCCCAGGGCTGGGACTGGAGGCCCCCCGGTGGGAGGACTCCCTCACACCCCAGGGACAGGGACTTCTAGGTCCAGAGACAAGCCTCGACAAGAAGCTGCCGAGCTGGCTTCTGGGATCTTGTCCCCAGATCCCAGGGCGAGGCCCAGGGCAAACTGCATCACCACCATGCGGAGGCAGTTTCTCGGGGCGCAGCCCGCGAGCACAGACGCATCTACCAGCGGCCCTGTCCTGACAAGCCTCACAGACGCCCAGTGGGAGAGACGGCGCCCTCTGCGGAGACAGGTCAAGGACCTGCAGGGGGAGAGATGCCCTCATCTGACAGACATGCCTCCTGTGCTTCTTTCTTGACACACTGTGGCATTTTCCATGCCCCTCTGGTGTGGCCTGGCGCTGCTGCCTCGGCATTGGCATTACCACTCATGGAGGAGGTCACGGAGGTGGCAAGGGGTGCCGCAGCCTGGCCAAGGTCCCACTGTGAGTCCGTGGCAGGGGCGGCCCGATGCCTCGTCTACCCCAGCACCCTCTGCGTCTGGGCTCTGGTTCTTCCTGGGCCCCAAAGAGGCGGTGGGGTGAGGGGCAGGGGCTGGGGCAAAGAGCTCAGGCTCTGGACGCAGAATGCCTGGGTTCGAATCCCACTCTGCGGCCACTAGCTGTGTGGCCTGGGCCAGCCTCTCTGGTTGGCTTCTCTGTCCCCCGGCTTCTGTAAAATGCCATGTGACACCTCTCATCTCACAGGATAGCAGTGAGTTCTTGGCAGGAGAACCCATGCTCAGGACAGGGGCCACGGGAAGGACATGAGCAGGGAGAGGGTCACGAATACCTGTTGGTGGCCTCCCCATCCTTCAGCGGGTTTGGAATCTCCTTGCACAAGGTCAGGAGGGCAGCTGCCAGGCACACGGAGTAGGCGGCACTGGAGCCCAAGCCGGCCCCAGGGGGCAGCTCCGACCACACCGTGATGTCCAGGTTGGGCAGGGCGCTGAAACACACACAGCAGGGTGCACCGCATGACTGTCAAAGGGTGGGCATGAGATTCATTTGAACCGCTAGCTGTCCCACCAGAGCTCTTCCTAAGAGTGCCTCACGGACCACCAGCCATTTCTCTGAACTCCGTCCTGCTCCCGACTCGAGCGAAGCTCTTCCTCGGCCCCGCTCACAGAACAGACCGGTCCCCGGCCCGGGGCAGCTCTGCACCTCTCCCCACGGAGATTCCTACCCATCCCATGAGACCCTTGTCAGACGACATTCCCACTGGGAGGCTCCCCTGGAAGGACACCCAGGGGTCGGCCTCTGTCTGCCTTTTCAGACTACACAGTGCCACCCTACCCCACTAGGAGCCTCTGAAAGGCGCCCCCTCTCTCTCAGGAAGAAGACACACCCCCTTCAGGCTGAAAATCTGGCAACGGCCAGCATGTGCTGAGACGTTTATAAACATGTCTTTAGTCTGATGCCTGGCACCCAGGGCCACCCAGTGCCCACTCAAGCTGCGTCTGCTGCTTGAGTGAAGGATGGTTCTGGACCAAAAAAATCACTGTGACATCTTGCTGTGCGCCAGGTCCCGCGCCAGTCCCCACGCCAGTCCCCTTCATCTGCAGTCAACCACTGGACAATGAGAGGGTTCGGGGCTCTGACCCCGTGCAGATCTGCATATAAATTAGGTTTGCCTTCCGCATCCGTGTACGTGAAACCTGAGAGCTGACTATTTATTGAAAAAAAAAACAAAAACAAAAAACCCATGTATAAGTGGACCCACATAGTTCAAACCCAGGTTGTTCAAGGGTCAATGCATAGTATTTCTAATCCTCCAATAGTTTTCTGAGGAAAATAACAATAGTAATTATTACAATGGCCAATAGTTACCTAGCAACGTGCCAGGCTCTATGTCAAGCCCTTTAGACACATAACTCATTTAACCTCCCAAGAACCCTGCGAGATAGGTGCTATTACTACCCCATTTTACAGATGAAAAAACTGAGACTCAGGATGGGTAAGAATCTCAAGCAAGCCCCTAGGTGGCCATGCTGGGATCTGAACCCATGCAATCTGACTCTCAGTCCATGCTCCCTATTGCCACATGACACCTCCTCAACAGGACTGTCACCCTCTAGGAGCTGGACCCCCCAAGGCACATAACCCAGATCTCATCATAAGGTGTACTGTGCATACAGGCTTCACCCCGCTAATCACAGTGCTTCCCTGGAGCCCGTGGGCTGTGGAACAGGGGTGCCCTTGGAGACATGGTGTGGGAGGAGCCACGCGATTTACCCAGAAATGGAATCTGGGTTGGGTTCTACGGAATTGAGGAGGGCAGAGAAGGCAGTACGGGGTTAAGAATGTCAGCATGAGCGGCCTGCCTGGTGTGGCCCAGTGGACTGAGCTCTGGCCTGTGAACTGAAAAGTCACTGGTTCGATTCCTGGTCAGGACACATGCCTGGGTTGCAGGCCAGGTCCCCAGTTGGGGGCGTGCGAGAGGCAACTGACAGACCACATTTATGCTTCTCTTCTTCCCCCTCCCTTTCCTTCTCTCTAAAAATAAATTTTAAAATTCTTTTAAAAAAAGATTCTATTTATTTTTAGAGAGAGAGAGAGAGAAGAGAAGAGAGGAAGAAAGAGAAAGAGAGAATCAACACCGTGTGGTTGCCTCTCACACACCCCCAACTGAGGATCTGGCCTGCAACCCACGCCTGTGCCCTGACCGGGGATCGAACCAGCGACCTTTGGTTTCTCAGGCTGGCACTCAATCCACTGAGCCACACTGGCCAGGGCTCTTCTTTTTGTTTGTTTTTTAATTTAGCATTAGGATTAAAGTGAACTGAGTTGAACCCCAGCTCTATCACTTACTAACTAGCTGCATGGCCTTGAGTGACTTACCTCTCTGAGTCTCAGTTTCTCCCGTGCAAAATGAGGACGGGGCCTCTCTCACAGGGTTGCTGTGGATATTAAAAGCAGACCACATACAAAATGTCTAGCATGGTGCCTGGGACGTGGTGGGGCAGCTGGTGGCTGCTGTGATTAGAAACCTGGAAGGGAGCATGTGCATTCTCCAGCAGCCAACACTGGAGAAACCCTCACCCATTTTCTGGGGGAAGCTGAACCAGGACTCCTTCCTCGGGCCACGCACATACCTCTGCTTCCGGCAGATGGACAGGTACAAGAAAAGGAAGGCCAGCACGGCCAGACGCTCGTGGTTGGCACAGTCCACAGGGAAGTCGGCCGCCTCCTTCAGCTTCTCCAGTGCCTCTGGTGTGGGTGCTGCGATGTCCTCTTGCTCTGTGCCAGGGGCAGACCAGCACACACACGTCAGAGAGCCGCAGGCGCTTTCAGAGAGCGCAGGATGCAGAGAACAATGCGGTCACCGCGGCCGGAATCCGCTCGAAGACTCGGATTCGTGACCCGAGCCCCACGGAGAGCCTGCCAGTGGACTGCAGGCTTCGGAGGCAGGAACACTGGGTTTGGGTCGTGACTGTGACCCGTCTGGCTTCCTGTGACTTAACCTCCCTGCACCTCGGTTTCCCTCCTTGGTAAACAGGGAAAACAACAGAACCTCCGCACAAGACTGTCACGAAATAAAGTAAAATAAGGTCCGTAAAATCCGTAAGGTCCGCAGCTTCCAGCACAAAGTAAGTGCTCCATTGACTGTAGTTTTAAAACCTGCGTGCACACACACGCGCGAAAAGTGAAAGCTAGCTCATTCACTCGGAGGCCTGGTTTGACCTCCACTGTAAACCAGTACCAAAGGCAACATTACATTATTCCCAAAATGTTTCCCTCTCCCAAAACATAATGAGTGAGAACAGGACACTCGGGCTAAGCCAGCGAACACGACATATGGAGGTCTGCCCCGGCAGGAGGGGAAGGCCACGTGGCAGCTTCTCCTCCCGCACCTGTGAGCGGCGGGGGCACCTGCACGGGAGAGGCTGAGCCCGCAGAGCGAGTCCCACGGGCTCACCTCGACAAGTCACTCCCCGCGTGTGCGTCAGCCTCTCAGGAGGAGCGAAACCGAGCTGGGTGTGCCTGTGTCAGGAAACCTCAGGGTGGGGCACGTATTCAGTGCTGCGTGGTGACTGAGTTAATTACATGTTAAAGGCAGCCAGGCCCGTGACAGTGTCACTGAGACCCCAGGCACTTCAGAGCTCTGGGACGGAGAAGAAACGTTCATTAAGGGCCTGGGCTTTGGACTGTAGAGAGATCTGGGTCAGAATCCTTTCCGTATCACTGACAAGCTGTGTGACCCGAGCACCTCGGCCCCTGAACCTCAGTGTTCTCATCCATAAAGTGGGGATGAGTAAGCCCACACACTTCCAGGGAAGGCCGGAATTCTAAGAGCGCTAGCATACCTCGCTCCGTGCCTGGCACATGTGCAGGCCCAATACACGCTCGCTGTGTTTCTTCCTATTAGGAGGGAACTAAAGAACACTGAAAGGAACACAGTGGCAGATCCTTTCAGCCAAGTAGAAAAGCTCGGATTCCCTTTATCTCCTTGGAGATTTAACTAACAAGCCCTCCCGTACGCACTACACTCTGCATCACAGCCCCAGGCCCACCTCGGATCCGCTGCAACCTCATAGCGGCCCTCCCAGGCACCAGAGCTTGGTCAGAGCGTTCAGTGACCTGCCCAGGGAGTCGGAAGCGGTCTGAGACGTGTCCCCTCACACCTGGCTGCTTCTGTCTGTGCTGCAGACACGGAGAAGGAGCAGCCAGTTCTCGGGGCACGTTTCCGGCCTGGCTGGGCGGTGCTGTGCACTGCAAAGAGGAAGGCTCGGTGCTCTGGACGGCTGCTTTCTGAGGCCTGCTCCCAATAGTGGCTCTTCTCTGAGGCGTCCCTGAGACCACCCTGGCAGCCCTGTGCCAAATACACACGCCTCTCCAGGCAGGACTGAGACTGAAAATAGTTGCTGGATAACGGGGGCTTTCATCTCTTATTCTGTCTCCCTCCGGTATTTGAGAGCGGAGGAGTGGCTTGCTGGGGACTGACTCTGATGGGGGACAGAAGCAGTTTGGGATGAAATCTGAGGATTCCCATTTGCCCCACTCTGGCTGAGAAACTGTCCCAAACAACAAGGCATCAGTCCAGAGAGGAGGCGGCAAACTGAGGACCGAACACGCGCCCCAGCGCTGACACGAGCGGTAACTCTGCAGATGAAAAACCCCCGCCTGCCCCTGAGTGGCTGTGATGTTCCCGCAGCTCGAAGAAGTCAGCACGGAGGCCTGTATGTCCTGGGGACAGTCCCAATACACTGAAGAGGAAAAGACCTGAGCGTTTCTGAGGAGTTGATATGGCCTGACCCAATTTTAGCTAAAAAACAAGATATCTCCCTATGGCAATCAATTTAACTATCAACAGAAAATAATCTAGAGGCATTAACACCAAAATGCTTAAATGTTGTCACAGGGGGGTGGTGATAATAGGTGATTTTTTTTTTACTCGCAATGTTCCAGTATTGACTATATTTTCCAATAATAAGCCTAAGCTACTTTTAAGTGACTGGTTTTTGTTTGTTTAAGTGACTTTTAATTATACAAAATGCCAATACATTCTCCCTGTTAAAACAACGTTGTCCACTCCTGGACCTTAGGACCCTCCTGGAGGTGACTAATCACCATTGTCAGTTGGATGGCATCCTCCCGGCCTTTGCCTGTGTATGCACTTCCATACACATGATACCTGACCAGTGCCATTCCTCACCACGCCGCACCTGCTGCTGGGTCACTTGTGTTTTTTCACTCAACAGCAGGTCCTGATGATCTGTCCACAACAGCCCACAAGAGGTCTAGCTAGTGCATCCTTTCACACTTTTGGATTTTAAAAAAATTAGTAAGTGACGCTAAGGTTATGGGGTGTGGAGAAAAAACACCCCCAAGGGCTGGCCTCCGGTGCCCTCAGAACAGCTTGGAATAACCACCCAGCCTCTTCTTCCCTCCTCCCTTCAGGCCCCAGGCTCTGTCCGCCCCTGGTTCCTCCTCCCTGCACTTACGCAGAAAGTTCGTGTCCAGCAGCTGAAGTCTGGCCACATCCCAGGCCCTCTTGACGCCAATGTTTGGTAAGTTGAGGCCCACTTTCCCATTGCTGTGGGGTTGAAGCCGGAGAAATGTTCTCAAGTTCAAGGCCACAGCCAGGGCTACCTGTAGAACAAAGGGCAAAGGCCATGAGCCTGAGGGTGGGTGGCAACAACCATGCTCCTGTCTTAGGGAAAAGGGATGACGTCACCGCGCTGAGAAGAGAAAGCACCATACAGGCCACTCCCACTCAGGCTCTTGGCAGACACTGCTAATCAACCCTGACACGCCCTCCTGCTGAGCCTGGGCACAACCGCCACCAGTCAATTAGGAGTTAGTATCTATTTATATAGTTGCCTTCCCCATACAAACCTTCAGAGGTTCGAAACACCAAGGAATGGTTTCCCCATAAGCCATAAACCATGTTTTCAAAGAGCGGAACATAAAAAGCGACAAAGAGGGATGGGAAAAGCATGAGCTTTGGGTTCAGACGGACTTAGGTTCATTCTTCGCTCTACCAGGGTATATGGGACCTTGGTCCTGTTGCCAGTCCTCTCCTGAGCCCCAGCTTCCACACCGGTAAGACAGGGTAATAAAAGTCTGACCCCAGGAGGAAACTGTGAGAGTTCTAGGAGACCACGCTTGTCTCAGACCCCTCTGCTGGACCCTGCTCATCTTCCCAACCTCTGCCTGTTGAAGTGGCCCCAGAATTCAATCCTCAAACCTTTTCTCTCCACCCAAGCTCGCTGCTTGAGCGATCTTCCCCCACGCACAGGACTGTGCACGCCATTTTTTTGTTCTCTCGCTGAGTGAGCCAGAGAAGCCTTCAGTGGGCACGAGACCCGCCTTGTCCTTGCCTGGCCGGGGAGAAACTGCCCTCCTCTCTGATCTACTATCAGGCTGAGCCTGAAAGCTTCCTTTCCGCTTTTAAGATTAGCATCAGGGAGAAATGCTGCCCAGTCCTTGGAGTCTTTGGGGGCCTTTTACCTTTCCATGGACCACAGCATGCTCTCCGTGAAGGATGACCTTCCCTGGAGCGGACACCAGCAGGACTTGTGACAACATGGCTTCTGGGAATCCTGAAAGGGCAAGCCAGAGGACAGATGGTTCCCAAATCGTAGAGATCTTATAAAATGCCTAGTTCAATCTCATGGTTACGACAATACTAACAACAACAATAATAAAGGCAGCTGCGGTGCAGCAGCAAACTATTAGCTGGACACTTCAGAAAGATCTGGGTTTAAGCCCCACCTCTTCTACTCCCCAGGGACATCATCACAGCTAACTCACTGAAATGACTTTGAACCTCAGCTTCCTCACATGCTACATGGGGACAAGAAATGTACTTATCCCAGTAAGTTTGGGGGAGGTTAAAGTAGATAATGCCAGGGAAACACTTAGCAGTGTCTGGCAATTTGTAACCACTTGATTACTGACAGCTGCTTATTACTGGTTCCGTCCTTGGTCCCAGGTTTTATTACTACTGCTTATTAGAGGCAGAGACTTAAATGAAGTCATGGACCAGAAAGAACTCTTTCCTGGACATTCAGCCGTTTCCAATGTATCACAACCATAAACAGGCTGCAGAAAACAGCTACAATGCCCCTTTTTATACTCAGAAGCAAGGATCTCTACCAACAGTCCTAGAAAGTGACTGGCTGGGTCTACAGGTGTGCGCATTTTAAGTTTTATAAATAATGCAAAATTACCCTCTATTCGAGGCTTTACGTGCATTAATTACCTCGATATAATAAGACCTGAACTTCACTATGAGCTAAGTACTACCGTAATTTCCGTTCCTTCGCAGGGGAAACTGAGGCTGAGCGAGGAAACCTACTGCTTTTCCCCAAGCTCAAAATCACGTCTCTCAGATTCGAGATCCCGACCCCTCAGGATGGATTCTCAGAGTTGGGGGTACAGGCAGAGACGCCGGGAGACCGGCCTAGGGGCGTACTAAGTGTTGGCTAGGGGCTCGCACGTCCCGGCCCGCAACCCCGGCCTCTCACCTGCCGCTGCCGCCAGCACTCAGCGTCTAAGCCACTCCGGGACTCCATCCCCGAGCGTAGGAGCCTCTTCCTTCCGCTCAGCCAATCAGAGTATCATGAGTTTCCCCGCCCAACTCCTCCCGTAAACCAATGGGAAACGAGACTCTGGGAGGGTTCCTCCCTGGGCTGAGAGCCACTGACCAATGGAAAATGACGATTGAGAGGTGGTGTGGCTGGCGGTAGGTGGAGTCACCCCGGGCCTGGACGGGAGCCTGGCGGGGTCAACCCGTACAAAGGGGATTGACACATGGCTGTGTGGGTCCTGGGAGGCCGCCTTGGCCTTCGTGGGTGCCTCGGGGCCGGCAGGCTACTTTGTCCCCGTTTCCAGAGCCGCGGTTCCCCGGGCGCGGAAGACGGGGACAGGTAAGTGCCTGTCTGGGAGGGTAACTGGAACACCTGGAATTGTGTTCACCATAATTACATCTCACCAATGTGAGGTCACCGGGCACCTACCAGGTGACGGCCTCCGTCCTGACGTCACCGTGGAAGTGTAGGCACCTAGAAGC
Organism: Tonatia bakeri; assembly: GCA_004024845.1. NCBI lineage: Eukaryota > Metazoa > Chordata > Mammalia > Chiroptera > Phyllostomidae > Tonatia > Tonatia bakeri. The sequence continues at coordinate 154,996 of PVIA01003033.1, read as the reverse complement.
CAGAGAACACGATTTCATTGCACAAGCAAAGTCCGATCGAAGCTCAGAACAGAGCATATCTCATGTGGACCAGGAGGACCGTCTTGCCTGGCTTCACGGTCAGGAGGGGCCTCAGTTCCGAATTTCATCTTTCCCCAAAGCAGTTTATACTTCCAAACACAGAGATACACCACGTGGTCTGTACATAGTTGTCATCATACACCTTGAAACTTGCACCCCATTCAGAACCTGCAGAGTACCATGAATTAATAATGGAGTCATATATTATTCATAGATCCACTTATTTAACCTGAGTAATCTTGTAATGTCATTATTGTAATGTCATATTATAATGGTGAACTCTGAACTTCTACTTGAAAATGCCAGTTTTTGAACCTTGTTTTGGCAATTCTTTTTTTTTTTTTAAAGATTTTATTTATTTTTAGAGAGGGAAGGGAGAGGGAGAGAGAGAGAGAAACATTAATGTGTGGTTGCTGGGGGACATGGCCTGCAACCTAGGCATGTGCCCTGACTGGGAATCGAACCTGCAATGCCTGGTTCACAGCCCGCGCTCAATCCACTGAGCTACGCCAGCCAGGGCTTGGCAATTCTTTATTTCTGAGTATCTTGAAGTTTCATAGAATGGAAGTGGCCTATGTTTCTTTCCCTCCAAGAGGCTGTGACTTGGTGGAATAGAGGGTAAGAGTTTGGGTAGAGTAGAATCAGCAGTTTGGGGTCCAGAGTAAGATGGTCTTGGGCATGAGTCCCAGCCCTCCCTCCTCCTCCCTGGGTGACCTGGGAAGGTGGGTGTCGGCTTGCGAGCTACAGTTTTCTTAACGGTAGAATGAAGATCATAGGTAATGCCTACCTTTGGGTTGTAGGAAGGGCTAATTTCAGGAGGTAATGCCGGTAATCTCCTTAGCACTGTGCAGGGATTGTGGAGAAGTGATTGATAAGTTCTTTCAGTGAATATTTATTGAGCTTCTGCTTGGAACAATGCACCACATCAGCTACTCTGCAGACATGGATGTGTCCCGCCCACAAAGGGCTTACAGCAAAGGGATAGGAGGGAAGGCATGACAACAGGGGAATTAAGCCTGGGGGTGCGGGGGCAGCAAGTGTTGCCCCTGAGGCCACAAGCAGCAAGCTGGGACCCACAGAGGGAGGTGCCCCACTGTGTAACCCATCCCCACTCACCGCCTCTTGGTGCCTGTTTTCTCATTAGGCCACAGCCTTCCTCGAAGACACCCAAGATCCCCAAGATTTACACCAAAACAGGAGATAAAGGTAGGATGGGGAACAGGTGGAAAATGCAGACAGAGACGTGGAAGACTCCATTTTAAAGTTCTTCCAAATCCTTTGCAGCCGCTTAAAGTATGTGGCAGATCTCAGAATACAACACCAAAATGTAAGGTGATATGAAAGAGGCCCCAAATCCATCCAGTGATAAAAGTGAGCGGCAGAACAATCCAAACACTCAGAATCACTGGAAGGGAGACTGAGTCGTGGGAGGGGGATGAGCAGAAGGACTTTTATTGTTTACTGTACTTACTGTTATGCCATTATTTTTTTCTAACCAGCATATATCACTTTGGTGGTATAAGAAGTACCAGAACATATTGTCGTATAGGAAAAAAGGATATATCAGTATAATACCATTTTCTAAATTTAAAACTGGGCAGTTAACTAATATACAATGTTTTGTGTAGACACAGCAGGTCCTCCAATATCGTTTCGTTCAGTGTCATTAATTAGGTTGATGAGATGCAGTGCACCTTAGCTCTTGTATAGATTAATTAGCCTGTGGTGAAACTGGTTTTGTTATACATCATTTCCGTGGTGTCAAGAACCTATCCGCTATGTTAAGTGAGAACTTACTCTGTACTTACGTAGTAAAGGTATAAAACAAAGCATAGGATGTACTTAATGCCAATGAACTGTGCCCTTAAAAATGGTTGAAATGGCAAGTTTTATATTATATATATTATATAAATATAAATATAGTATGTATAGTATGTATAGTATAGTATGTATAGTATAGTATGTATATAGTATGTATATACTATATACATACATATAGTATATATATATGTCACCACAATTAAAACCAAGAAAATATGTATAGGAAGGACAGAGAAGGTGGTTAGTGTTGATGCCCTCCAGCCAAAGACCTCCAGGGACAACCTGATCAGAAAAAGTCGGTCAGTTAGCTCATTGCAACTGGAGATGGGGCAGCTCCACACCACGGGAACCGCGGGCAGCTTGGTAAGAGGAAGCCGGAAAGGACTTTAGGACTGGGCTTGTGTTCGGTGATTTGGGGAAAGCGTTGGAGCAAGTAGGGCTTTGCTCTGGATGGGGTGATGTCAGAAGCAAGGATGAGTCTGTGACTCGGCATCTTAATCCTTTCTATTCGGAAGGGGAGAGGGGCCGAGAGGGGCCAAGCGGTAACTGATAAAGAAACGGCTGTCGCATTAGCCAGGAGAGGAGGATGCTTGGTCATCTTGGCAGTTCAGACAGTGTTGCCTGCTCACACGTGATAGCTGGTGGCCCATTTTGGTCTCCATCACAGGGCAGCTCATCTGACGGTGTTCTGTTCAACCAGAGAACACCGCAGCCTACCCGAGTGCCAGGCCGGCACCTGGCAGCCTATCTGATGTTGCCAGTCCAGCTCCTGGCTGTCGGGAGTGGGTTTTATCTTCCCTGGTGCCTGAGGGAGAAAGTAGGAAATGTGACCTGGGCAGAGATACAAAGCCCTTTGGTTTTATGTGAAATATAATTGTAATGTGTATGTAACATGCATATATATGCCTTATTTCTTTAGCAGGATGGTTAGTACTACTGTTAAGTTTAAAAGCACATCAAGAAGGAAGTACGGATGGTGGTCACCCTTGAGTGGTAACCACCCCTGAAAGGGGGTGCACATGGGCTTCTAGGGCGCTGGTGGAGTTCCCTTTCCTGACATGAGTGCCCGTCACAGAGGTATATTCAGTTAGCAGCAGTCCATCATCTTGTACGCTTGTGATCTGAGCACTTTTCTGTGTGTGTGTGTGTGTTATACTGGAAATAGGAAGTTTTCATAGCAGGAAAAAAACGTCGTATTTTAGGGTGGCTAACCTTGTTTTTCACAGGGTTTTCCAGCACCTTCACTGGAGAAAGGCGGTCCAAAGACGACCAAGTGTTTGAAGCTTTGGGAACTACAGATGAATTAAATTCAGCTATCGGGTAAGGCGGATGGGATTGGTCTCGGGGCCGAGACTGAACTGGGCAGCCGTGGATGTAATGGTCAGGCAGCGGTGAGATTGCGGCTGGTCTCCGAGGCTGCCGACCCTTGCCAAGCAAGACAGAGCCTGGGGGCGTTATCGCAGAGGCAAATTCTTTTTCCTTTTTCCTCATAGGTTTGCCATGGAATTAATTTCAGAAAAGGGCCACCCATTTGCTGAAGAGCTTGAGAAGGTGAGTAACATTGTCTTGCCTCAAGGTGGGATTTTTTTTTTTATCCCTGAGGCCTGGTGACTTGTAATCAGATTTGCCATTCAATTATCACCTCCCCGCTGTGTCACTGGGACTAGTCACTCTTCCTCCGAGCCTCAGTTTCTCCATCTGTAAAATGGGGACACAGAGATCATCCTCCCTCCCGGACAAGAGAGGGCAATGGAAAGGCTGGTGGTCTCTGCCCCCCCGGGGACACCTGGGCATGTCTGGAGACATGTTTGGTTGTCACAAGTGGAGGTGGACATTCTGGTGGGTAGAGGCCAGGGACACCGCTAGACATCCTACAGTGCACAGGACAGTCCCCACCACAAAGAATGACTACAGCCCACATGTCGATAGCACGGAGGTTGAGAAAGGCAAGCCCTCTGCCAGGGGGGCTTATGGTCATTAGCATAACCGTCCTGCTCCCCGGGGCCCAAAGGCTCTGATCCACAGAGAGGAATTCAGAAATGGAGACCGGGACAGATTCGGTCTCCCTGGAACACCCAGGACGTGTCCCAGGTTTCAACCACATGCTCACCTGCACCTTTAGAAACGGCCCCCAGGACAGTCAGTCCTCAGCCTGTGTCAGTCTTCCGGGCCAGGCTGGAGCAGACGGGGGCGGAGAGGGGACTGCTGAAGGACGGGAGGCCTCAACTGCTGGAACGTTCTGTGAACAAGGCACCTCCTGTGTGATGGGGGAGCGTTTTCAGCCTCGTGAGGGGAAACTGTTCACGTCCCCGGTGTCATTTCTGCCTGCTGTGTGCATCTTCAAGCCAGGCTGGCCAAGGCAGAGCTGGGGCTCTGACGTGATGAGCGCCCCCAGGCTTTAGGCTCCTGTCCTTTGAGTCACGGCTCCAACATCACCGCACCCAGGGCTCCCCGTCCGCTCTGCCTGCAGCTGGGCTGGGCGCCTCTCCCGGGTTTCCACGGTCCCCATGCCTCCCCTCTAATGGCAGACATCACCAGGAGTGTCAAACCGCCTGCTCCAAGCTGGGGCACCTGCAACTTGTTCACCTGCGGGCCCAGTCTGTCCCCCGCGGGCTGCCGATGGGCCTGCGGGAGATGGCCAGGCAGACTGGGTCCCACTTGATCCTCGCAGGAGCCCAGAAAGGGCGACTTGCCCAAGACCCCACAGCCATAGATCAGTGAAGCGGGGATCCAACCCCCATGCCAGGGCCAGCTCTCCCCAGCGTCCCCTGGGGTGATCACTGCAGTCGCCAGCCCATGGCCAGTGCTGTTGCTCCCCGCCCACCAAAGCCACAGACAGCAGGCAGCCGGCGACTCACCCAAGGTCTACTGATCAGCAGCCCAGGGAGTGTCTAGTCCGCTGCTGGGTGGGGGGGCTGTTGTGCTAATCGGCTGCGTCCTGCTCCTGTCACACTGTCACAGTGGCCATCTTACCAGAGGTCACAGCTCTGTTCCCCACAGCCCACAGCCTACCACCCAGCTCGAGTGGACCCTGGCCAGGCGCAGTCAGAGAGGCGTGTGGCGTGTGGGTCTCGTCAGCACAGGAGCCCATGAGCTGTCTGTCACTTGGGGGTCTGGAGTCCTTTCAGCAGAGCTCAACGGGCCCCTCTGTAGTGCGCAGCCCCCATCACCCCTCATAGCACAGGCCTCGCCCAGCCGCGCTCCCTGCCCCTGAAACACCCTACACACCTCCGAGACCGTGTTCTCAGTGGCCCTGTCCTTCGTAACTAAGAAGGCGCTGTCCAGTGCAGTCCCTTGGCTCAGCTGTTATAGGTTAGAAAAAGCTGTCACTTTAGAGAAAAGAAAAACAAACCTCACAGGGCCCAGGCTCCTGGGAGACACAAGGGTCAGGGTGAGAAGATCCCGGCTGACCATCACTGGGCCCTTGGTGCTCATTGTCTTTGGAACCCAGCATTACCCAGCTGTCCCCAAGGGAGCCAGGTCCCCTCTCAGCAGGGCTGGTGTTCAGACAGTTCGCTAACTAGCCTTTAAATGCCAGCTAATTAAAGGTTCCGACAGCCCCCAGCAGACCAGCCCACACACGCCTTGCTCAGTCAGGTGGTGCCTTTGTACAGGGAACTGCATGGCCTCTACTTGGCCCCCAACATCAAGCCTCATTCATGCCCTCTGTTGCCCCCCCAGATCCAGTGCTCCCTGCAGGATGTCGGCTCCGCCCTGGCGACCCCACGCTCCTTGGCCAGGGAGGCTCACTTAAGTAATTCTGTCTGGACCCCTTGTGTGCACTCAGAGGGCCCCATGGGGGCTGGGGGGGAGGGAGAGGGCTCTCCTGGGTGTCACCTGGGACCCTGGTTGGCTTGGCCTGCAGCCCCTGAGTGGGAAGGAACCTTTCGAGATAGTGGGAGTGGCTTGGAGGGCACCGGGCAGACGGACCATGGGGCGGGCTCTTTGACAATCCTCTCAGGCCGTGGGCCTCACGGCCATGCCCTACTCCTTGACTCCCCAGAGCACACCGCGTTTGGGACGGGCCCCATCCTGGAGCTGGAGCAGTGGATCGACAGATACTCCAGCCAGCTGCCCCCTCTCACGGCTTTCATTCTGCCTGTAGGTACGGGGCAGCCTCAGCCCGGGGGTTGGGGGTGGGGGCTGTGGGCTGCAGGCCAAGTGTCCTCACAGAAACACATGGGCAGGCATTGAATAGGTCCCCCTCTTCAATGTTTTGCAGTGACAGCTCTCCCCCAGGTCCCCTGCAGACCCTCTCTGGCCCCTCCCAGTTCTGTCCACTCTTGCGGGGAGGTGGCCAGTGGCTGGCCCTGGCAGGGCACCCTGTATGCAGATCCCTGCCTGCTGGGGCACCGGGCTACCTCCCTGCCCGAGGAGCTCCCTGTCCGCAGCGGGCACACGCGCCCAGCCGTCGGCTCCAGCCGACAGTCCCTTCTCCTTTCAGTCGGGAGGCCGGAGCAGCTCTGCTCTGCATTTCTGCCGGGCCGTGTGTCGCCGAGCTGAGAGACGGTAAGGGGCCCGGGGGCGGGGGGGTGGGGAGCGGGAGCCTGGTCAGAGCGGGAGGAAGGCCGGCGGGGGACCTCCATGCCACCCAGACACCCATCAGCAGACCTCCTGGCTCCTTCACGGTGCCAGGTGGACACCAGGCCAGACCATGTCCCTGCCCTCAGAGCCCTGCACTGTGGAGGGCAGGCGAGGATCTGTGACCAGACAAATGACACTCAAGATAACTGCACGTCCAGACCAGAGCCTGCAGAGAAACAAGCAGTTACAGGGGGCGGCGGTCCTCGTGGGTTTAGTTGGTCATTAGAGCACTCACATGGAATGACATTCCGAAGGGCATTCGGTGAACATTCCCTCCTGCGCCCCAGCTGCCCCATTCCTGCGGGGTTACTTAAGGGGGGCAGTCTGAGCTGAGCAGAAATGACTGCTGGGCCCACGCTGCAGTGGGGGCTGTGCAGGAGGCTGTGGGGTGCAGGGTGGCCCAGCCTGGGCACAGGGAAGGGCTCTCTCAGTCATCCCGTGGGAGCCAAGAGTGGAGGGGCTGGCGGGCGAGCCAGAGGGTCCAGGGCAGGAGGGCAGTGAGGGCGGGGGCAGCCGTCCGCACTGAAAGCACAGAGGCGGCCAGGCGTCTGAACCAGGGTGAGGGCACGGGGCTCAGGGAGGCCCGTGGCTGAGCCGAGGCCGGGCCAGGCGGGGCCTCGGAGGCCCACAGGGGCCTGCTTGTACCCTGGGAGCAGAGGAAGCCACTGGCAGGTTTTATTTAGGCCGTGGGGTGACATGAAGGGACCTTGCCAGGTAGAGAAAGGCCCAGGGGGACCCATGTGGCTGTGGGGGGTGCCGGTGGAAGCTCTGAACAGACCAGCCACCTGCTACCCCAACCCATCAACTCAGAGCCTGGGAGAGGAGGGATCCCCAGAGCTACTGGCAGCCTTTTCAGTGAAACTAAAGGATATTACAAAAATCTCACTTACACCACCCCTAGACCAGCCGCCACTCAGCTTCCCAGAGAAATGGAAGTAAAACCCTACTGTGAGACCACAGTCAGGGCCGTGTTGGACACCAATAGTCATTCTTTCACTGGTTCCCCGTGATAACCTGGGAGAGGGGTGGTGGCTGCCCCCACTTTACAGGGGCCAGGAAATTGGGACTCAGAGAGGTGACATTAGGGCCCAGGTCCCCTGAGTGGTTCGTGGCAGGAGTGTGGAGTGGGGCCCAGGTGTGTCTGGTCCAAGCCCAAGCTCTGTGCATGGCCCTCCATCACGAAGCTTTGATCCCTCATGGAAGGCTGTTGGGCCCACACTGCTCTGAAAGGGATCCTGGGTAACAGAAAGAGCTTTGGCTTCAAAAGGAGAAAGCGGTCATTTGTACAAAGCCCCACCTCAGCCATACTTATAATAGCAAACAATTGGAGACCACCCAAAGCCCCAATGTGGGGAATGGCCGAGCAGAGGAGGGGTCCCCAGTCCACCAGGCAGGAGACGTGCATGTGGGACACCACCAGGTGAAAAGCCCCCTGGGCAGGGGACACAAACCTGTTTGGGGACAGCGTCTCCCGGCAAGGGTTACACAGTGGACATGACGTGCACAAAGGGCCTGCCCCGTCGTCGGTGCTCAGGAGGCAGCAGTGCACCATCCAGAGTGTCCACGTAGACGGGCAAGGGTAGCAGGCCGAGCTGCAGCGGCTGCGACAGTCTGGCTTGGGACGCAGCCTCGGGTCCTGCAGTGTGCTGCTCCCATGTGATGCTGTGTGTCCTCGCTTTCCAGGGTGGTGCCTCTTGTCCAGATGGGTGAGACAGATGCAAATGTGGCCAAGTTCTTAAACAGGTACTGGGATGGAATTTGGAGATGTCTCTCTCCCTGAAAAGCAGGATGCACTATGGGAAGTGACAGCAATGGAATGGTGTTACTTCCATTTCATTTCATTCATTTCATTTCCCTGAGGACCCTCTCACAGCCAGTGCCCTCCCCGCAAGGCCCCCAGGCAGTGCGAGCTGAGAGGAGACAGCCAGGCACAGCGAGCTCAGGACCACCTGGGCTCAGGGCCCTGGCACAGGACCTGGTGCACCAGCTGGCCTGGGGGGGCCCCTGCTGGCCCACACTTGGCCTCCACGGCCAGGGCCGCAGCCGGCCCAAGGCCTGCCCCCCTGGGTTCCGCTCCAGCCTGGGCTTGTGCAGAGTTAGGATGGGCAAGGCCAGTGCCCAGGGCAGGCCAAGAGCTGGGGACGCCTGGGAGCTGACCTGGGTGTCCAGAAAGTGGCCTCACAGCCAGGATCTGGCCCCTTATTGTGGTCACTCCTCCCACAGGGACATGGGCTGGACTTTGATGGGTCCGGACCCACTCTGTTCCTTTTGTGAGGGGATGGGCCTCAGCGGGGCGAGGCATATGGCACTCCTGGTCATAGCAGTGACTCCGTGGGAGCGCCCTTGTCACTGGAAAGGGACCCAGACCAAGGCGGGTCTGCCCCAGCACCGTCTGGAGTGTGTGGGCTCTGGGCTTCATGCAGGAGAGATTCTCTGGGTGATTTAGAGGGTGCATTTGTTAAAGTTGGGGTCAGTGAAACAAAGGAAAGGCTTCAGACGGAGGAGGCAAGATCGCAGCAGGGAGCGAGGCTAGGCGGAGCTGCGTGGACTTGGGAAAGGGTGGCACAGTGACAGGGGTGAGCCTTGCTGAGCGGGCGGCGTGGACTCAGGAAACGAGCTACAGAGGCCAAGGAAGCCCCTGGAGACAGGTGCCGGGGGCGAGCCTGGGAGGAGCTGCCGCTGCCCGCTGCTCCCCTGGTTGGAAGTGTTGGGGGGCCCCTTATAGCTCAGGAGAAGGAAAGCGAAAGCACACGCCTGAGGAGGAGGCTGGCAGCCTTTGTCTTAAGGGATTTTCCCGTTTCCTAAAAGCAGGTGTTTTTTGGGAGGTCCCAGGGGAGGGCCTCGACAGCGTATTCAACAGCTGTCCAGGTGTGGCCTTCCTTGTGCTGATGTGTCCAAACGGGTGTGTTATCCTGGGGACTTTCGCATCGTTCTCTGGTCAGCTTTGCTCGTGTCTTGGATTTGTCAGGTTCTAACTGGGCTTTTTTGTCCCTCGTTCCCCTGACTCCGTCCGTTCTGGGGTTTGGCCAGTGCTCGTGGCACCCACCGGCCCTCTATTATCTGTCTCCGTGACCGGGGCGGGTTGGGCTGCTCTCTGGCTGGGGAGGGGAGAAGAGGGGTAAACCACCTGCTCCTCAGTGTCCTGGGTTCAGGAAGATAAGATCCTACCATTCGTTAGCAGGTGGTCAATTGTGCGGTCTTGTATATTTATTTACTTTTTTTTCCTGGCCTCGTTTAAGTATTTCTTTCAGTTTTCCTCATTCCACTGGTCAAGGAATTTTCCTAGCTTCTTACTCTCCTGCCTCCCCCGACAGCCCTGAAGTGTCTGAGGGCTGAGTCAGTCCATTCCCTCAGCAAGGAAGGTGTCGGTGAGCTCATAGGAAACACACACAGGCAGGGCTGCTGGGTGTGGGGAGGGGAGGGCTGGCCCAGGTGGGAAGGTTCCTGCAGGACCTGGCTGCAGCTGGCCTGGGGTAGGAGTGGGGCAGGGAGAGATGGAGGAGGCGGTGCTTGGTGCCATGCCTGAAAACCAAGGAGAAGTGCAGGCGGCTCAGAGGTGGGGAGCTGCTGAACTCACTGGAAGCACTCTAAAGGGGTCTCCTCTTGTGGTTTTCTCCACCCCGACTCCTGCGCTGAGGCCCCGTCCCTGGGGGTTCAAAGAAAGAAGGGGGAGAGGAACTAGGCCCCAGCCACTAGAGCACTCTGGGCCAGTGCTGCTCATCCGGGACGCCTGGCAGTGTCTGGGGTCATGTTTGGTTGGGACAACTGGGTGGAGGCCGGGGATGCTGCCCAGGTCCCACAGTGCCCAGGACAGCCCCCTCTCCCCACCACTGAGTAGTTCAGAAAGTCAGTAGCTCCGAGGTTGAGAACCCTGCTCTAGACGCCTCTGCTCGGAGCAGGCCCTCAGACCAGCAGCGCCAGCGTCCCCTGGCATGGGTTCAACCAGCAGAGTGCCGGGCGTGGCCCAGCTGCCCCGAGGCGGGGTCTGCATGTCACCAGCATCCCTGGGACCTGTGCACACGCTCCAGTGTGGGAGGCACAGGTCCTGGTCACTGGGAGGTGCAGAAAGCAGCCCAGGAAGTGGTCCAAAGTCACCAGCTCTGCGGGGTTGGGCGGGGGCAGTGGCCTTGTCCTGTAGGAGCCCCCCAGCCCTGGCGCCAGAGCCAGGCGCCTGGCGCTCACGGAAGCCGGCCTGAGTGCCATCCATCAAGTCCAAGCCGGCTGATACTCCTGTCCCACCCGATGCTCTTGGGGGCCGTGATTTATATTTCCTCCTCAGAGGCTAATAGGGGGTGGACCCAGTTAGCATTGATTGCTGCTTTTGGATCATTCCGCCTGCTTCTCTCTGCCCCTCCAGGCTCAGCGACTACCTCTTCACCTTGGCCCGATACGCAGCCATGAAGGAGGGGAACCGAGAAAAAATATACAAGAAAAACGACCCGTCGGACTGAATCTGAGGCACTTGGAAATGATGGGAAGAGGGAGCCTCGTAAACTCTTTGGTGGTGACTCTCGGGAAGGGGGGTTTGCCCTTTGTGTCCTGGCTCCAGGAGGTCTCTCCCAGAGGGGCTGGAGGCTGGTCTTTTGTCCAAACTCAGCTGCCTTTCAGACCCCCTGCCACCTCCCTCCAGGAGCTGTGGCTGCTGGAGAACCTGCACCCCCCACCCCCAGGCTCTCCTTGGTCTTAGAGGGAGTGGGATCGAAGTCAGTATTGCAGGAAAGAGGTAGAGTGATTGCTGTAATGAGAAGCAGCTGCCCAGAAAAAAGAATAAAAGTGGGAGGTTTGTACTGAGTGTGTGTGTGAGAGAGACAGTGCGGGGGCGGGGGTGGGGGTGGGGGCGGGGGTCTTCCACCGCCAACTCCGCTTGTCCCAGGAGTTGGAGCGGGACCCGAGGCCCTTGGAAATGTAATTGTGACTCACCTGTGCCAAAGGGTCTTTAAATGTCACACTTATAAAGGGGACAGACGGGATTTGGGAGCTGAGTCACCTCTGAGCCGCCCGTCACCACCAAATGTGGGGCAAGGACAGCTTCGATCACAGGTGTGGCCTCACACACACTCTGCGCAGGCAGAAGTGCGCCGTGGGGGTGCAGCCTGGAGAACCTTCTCCAAGGGGTGCCTCCCTCCCTCCGGGTGGGAAGACCCCAGACAGAGAAGCACCCCCGCCCGAAGGAGGGTACGTCCTGCCCAGGCGGATGGGGGCGAGAGGCTGAGGTGGGGCATCGTCCGCTTGAGACAGTGAGATCTTGAGTTTCCTGCGAGGCCGATGCAGACAAGCCTTCCTCCCCTGATGCTGCACTTGGCTGGTTTACGCCTGAGATCCACGCCACGGCCGTATATTATCTCACTTGTCACCACCGCTCCCTCCTGCCAGGACACGACGCTGCCAGTGCCAGCTGTGTCCTTGGGAAGAGGGATATTTATGAAGCAAAAGAAGGCGGCCCTGAGACCCTGAAGGTCCCACGCTGCCAACTGCAGGAAATGACTTCAGAAGGGCTCGCTGTCTGCCGAAATGTCCGGTGAGCTCCAGGCAGCCGACCTGTATTTACTGGCTGCCTGGTCAGCGTGGGGCAGCAGTGAGGCTCAGCGAGGCTGGCCGCTCTGCAGTCCTCACGGCTGGCGTATCAGCCCGTGTTGAAACCGGCAGTCAGTGCACATTTTTGCTTTCACTGGCTTTCCTTCTCACCGCCTCGCCTGCTGATTTTGCTGGAGGGACAGGCACACACGGTCCCTTCTGGGCCCTTTTGTTCCCGCCAGGCTGCAGTGACCGGGCTGTGAGTGAAAGTGAAAGCCATCCGGGACACAGCCCCGTCGGGCTGCTCCCCAGCCCGTGGTGAGCGCCAGGTCTGGAGTGCAGCAGGGGCACCGTGGCCGAGAGCAGAGCTGAGACCGGTGACAGCACGGACATTTCCGAAGAGGCCCAAGGGGGCGGGCTGTCCCACCCTGTGGGCGCTCAGGCTGCCCTGTGAGGATTGTGTCCCAAGAGCTTGCCCCAAACAGCTCCCTGCGCTCAGCCCTGCCCACTCCTCCGAATCTCCCAGGAGGAAGCAGGACAGATACAGTGAAATGTCAGTCCCACACCAAGGTCCACACCCCGGGGAAACACACCCCACAAAGGATGAGAGAAGCTCTCTGAGTGAGTACAGCATCCCAAAGCGACGGTCTTTGAAACAAGACAGTTTGCCTGTCGCCAAATCCCGTCCCCACCAGCCCTTCCTGGGAGGGACTGTCACGGGCCCGATGTTAACCCGGGTTCCCTGGACACCCTCTGCATCTGCTGTCCACCAGCAACTGTTCCCTGAGAGACGGCCCAGTGCAGGGCAGACATGGCGTCTCTGGAGGTGTGCCCTGTGCCCCAACCTGGGAAAGAGAGGCATTCTGCCTCGGGAGCCTGGAGCCTGGAAGATGGGGTGGCTCGGAACCTTTCCTCACCCACAGTGCCTTAGGAAGCCATATCTGCGCCTGAGGCAAGGCAAGTGTGCACCCCTCGCACACTTACCGAGATGTCCTCCCAGGGCTTGCACCCCGTCGGAAGAGTTAACGAGAGCTCCTCAGTGAGAACACGTGACTCTCCAGAAAGCCCCGTGTGGCCCCGGCTGTTTGCACGCCGCTGTCAGCCCTCATGAATGATCGTCCCTGCTGCCCAGGAAAGTGGGGTTGGGAGAGGAACGCTGCATTTATTTAAAACCGGCACCTTGTTGATCATATTTTTTTTGCATAAATTTTTAAAGTACTGCATGAAAGTATTACTTAATCTTGCTTACTGGAGTTTGGGGCACTCCTGTACATCGTGCCCCCAGGAAAGGTGCTTCCCTGCCTCACCCTCGCTCAGGCCCAGCTCCCGGGAACAGGTTTAGTACCGTCCTCGGAGGTGAGCTGGTGGTCGCACATGCCATCAGAGAGAACCCCGCCAGTATCGGGCCGGGCCCGGGCCTCACTGTAGCCCTGGAGGGGCCCCGTCTACCTACCCTTGCCCTGCAGGTGAGGAGACTGAAGCTCAGGGGAGTGGAGCCCCCTTGTCTCAGGGAGCCGGCACCAGGATGTGGGCCCAGGACGTGGCCTTGGGACTCCTGGCCCAGTGCTCCCGGCCTCTCCCTGCGGCCACGTGACAGTCACGTTAATCACGGGCTGCTGAGAACAATGTTGGGCACTAATAGATTCCGCTGTCTCATTTCTCAACCTAGTTTCCCTTAACTGATATTTTTCATGGCTGTTGTTAATGTGCATTTATCACTGAGTAATTTTCACGGCCTGAACTTGTAACACATCCCCATGACAAACGTCTCCGGGCCCGGATCCCCCGCCAGGTGCAATGTCACCCTCGCCGCCTCCCCGACACCTTCCTCTGACAGCCCATCCAGTTTTATGATCGCCCTGTCCCAGTTATCACTACTGAACCTTTGAGCATCCAGACACATTTCAAGTTTAATTGAATAAAATTCTTTGTATAATAAATCCTGCGTGAACGCTACATACGTCAGTGCCTGGGAGGATTTGTGGCTGACCTCCTCCTTCGACTGGGCCTGGGAACCTCACTGGCAAGATGGGACCCAGGCTGGTCCAGTCTTCCTTACTGAGGGAACCAAACTCACCTTTGCAGCCCACCTGGGGTGCAGCTTCCACGCGCCTGGGCCTGGCGCTCGTCTTCTCCAGGCGTCCCTCAGGGAACGAGCAGAGGCAGGGAACGGGCAGGTTGGGGACACCCAGGAACTTCCAGGAGGTCCCTTTGTTCTCGCACTCCACAGAATCCAAAACTTCTGATGAAGGCTACACTCTCCTGGGGAGATGCACACACCTGTCCACAGTTTGAACACAAAATGAGGGAGTCCTTGGAAGCCCTAGGTAAGAATCCGTGTTCTAGAATAACCAGGGCAGCCCCCTCTTCAGGAGCAAATCATGCTCACAAGGCTGCCTGCTCGGCCTCGAAGTGTGAGGAGCATTTGGGGCTGGCAGGGGAGGCTGGGGGTGACCTTCGGTGCTTGTGAGACTGCGGGACAGGGAGCCACAGCCTCGGGCAGTTCAAGCCCAGCTGTGACCCTTCCCAGCTTCGGACTCTGGCCAGGACTCCCCGTCTTCCTCCGACCTGCTTCCTCACCTGTGAAGGGGGGATGGTAATTAGTTGTCCCCTTTTATCCACAGGGGACGCGTTCCCAGGCCCCAGGGGGTGCCTGAAACCGCAGGGGTGCCAAGCCCCATGTGCACCTGGTGTTTCCAGCGCACGCATGTCTGTGATAAAGGTGAATTTACAAGTCCGGCACAGTATGAGATTAACAATAACCAGTAGGAGTTATAATAATAATATCCTGCGATAAGAGGGAAGTGAACGCGGTCTCTCTCTCTGATCGCGGAGACGCCCACTAAGTGCAGACGGGCGGTGAGTGTCTGCCGAGAGGATGTCCTCCGGGTGGGACAGAGTGAGATGGCACGCGATTTCATCACACTACTCACAATGACGCGCAGTTTAAAATTTATGGGTTAAATCTGGAACATTCCATTCAATATGTTTGGATCATGGTTGACCATGGGTGACTGAAACCATGGAAAGCAGAACCACGAATAGGAGGGGACTGCTGTAATACTACCCAATGGGGCCGTGGGGAGAGTTCAGTGAGGCCACTGTAAAGCACAGCACACGCCCTGGCACACGTGAACAGCTATTATTATAGTTGTTATTATTATCATTATCATTATCATTAGAATTCAAGCTCTGGCCCTGCCATTTCTTGCGGAGTCACCTTGAGAGACTGGTTTAACCACTCCGAGCTCAGTCTTCACCTTTTATGACTGGTGATGCTGTCAGCTTCCAAGGGTTCAGGGAATAAACCCATGGGCCTGGCACATGGTAGCAGCTAAAACAAAAAGTGCAGCTCTTGCTGTTGAATCGCATTTTATCCTTTTCAAAGCACTTCGAGTGGCTTGGGCCCAGGAGAAGCCCGGAACCGCGAGTGACGCCTCCGGTTGGTCGGGACTTGCTGAGGGTGGCAGGGAGGGGAGCGCGGGGCGGGGAGGGGAGGCGGGGCGGGGAGGCAAGTGGCCTCCAGGGGGTCCGGCCCAGTCAGACGGGGGACATGGCTCTAGGAACTCCGTGCCAAGGTGAAAGGGACAGGCGACAGACACCGAGTTTGAGCGCTGGCAGGACCTCAGAGACCGCTGCCCCACTTTACAGATGAGGGAACTGAGGCCCAGAGAGGAGAAACGACTGGCTCGAGGCCACGAGTCTCCAGGAGGTGGAGCGAGGCCTTAAATCCAGCCCTGTGTCTCCAAACCCACGACCGGCATTTGCTCGACACAAAGGTACACACTTGGCTACAGCACAAGGCCGGGTTTCTGTCTCCCTTGTTCGCAGAACCCCACGAGGCACGCGCAGTTGTTCTCCCCCGTGCACAGGTGAAGAAGCTGAGGTTCAGAGGGGCGCAGCCACATGCTCAGATTCCCAGTGTCCACAGGGATGAGGATGATGGTTATGATGACATAATAACCCGCTGACCTTCAATGAACACTTCATAGGTGCGGAGCGTTGCAAACCGCATCACCATGGCAACACGGGGGCAGCCCCCACGTGCACCACGCATGCACTCCCACAGCCGCCCCATCGGGTGGGTGTTAGAGCCTGTTTCATAAACAGAGACTGAGGCACAGGGGGACGGCACCTTGGCCAAACACAGTGAGGAAGAGGCCAAACTTGGATTTGAACTTGAGTGTCTATCGCCAGCACTTACCTCTTTGCAGTGACGCAGACTCCTCGATGTCACCCTGTGGGCAGCAGCAGCGCCTGGGCAAGGACGCCAGTGTTCCGAGTCCCACGGGGTGGCCATCTTGGGACAGTGGCGACGAGGACGTAGTTGACAAACAGGTGAGGCAGGGGAGAAGAGGGTACTGTGAACTCAGCAGGGCCCTCCTGACCCCACCACGAGCTACCTCTCCGAGAAGGGGGTGAGACGCAGCTGTCAGTTTGGGGACACGGGGGCAGAGGCAGCCAGGAGAACTGCTTGATTAAACGGCAGAAAGGCATCCAGGACCTCGGGGTGGCTGGGGGACCTCTCCCCCGCCACTGGATGCTCCCAAGGCATGAATCCTCGGCCTGCACCCCTCCCCAGCGAGCAGGCACTGTTATTTACGATCACCTTGGAAGGGTCGAACAGACATATGTTGCTAAGGGTCGTTTGTTCTTGTTTATAAAATTTATGGCTTCACCTCGATTACACACTGTCAACATGGGAAGGATCGGCCCCAAAGTCTCTTGCCGCATGACTGCCTCAGACGTGCGTACATCTGTTAACTCCGTGGGAGCTGTAGAGGGAAATGAGGCTGATGATAACTCAAAAGCTCGCCATCCCGTCACAGGTGTGGCCGGCAGGCCCCGAGAAAAGACATCCAGGTGCCTGCACGGGAACGGAGGTTAGGGCCTGCCAGTGGCCATGCTGGGCGGCACTCGGATCCTGCCCGCCGCCTGGCAATGGACTCTGTCAGGGGACTTCGGGCTGGGACTGGGAGAGGAGGAACTGGGTTCCAATGGCCCCCAGGGGTCCTGCTGCAGGACCTGGCAGCTGGCGAGAGTTCTAAGCCTGTGGCTCTCCCCCTGCAGACTTCAGCAGGGGGAGAGAAACGTGACTCTTGGCTGCTGGGGGCGTTGGAAGTAGGTACGACCTTTCAGGAGGGCAATTTGGCAATGCAGATACAAGCCCTAGAAACGTGCATCCCTATGGCCCAGCATTTCCACGGCTGAGAAATTCTCCGAAGGAAAATAGATATATTGGTGGAGCTATTAAGATTTTTTTTCAGTGCATTGCTGCTCATTACAGTGAAAATTTGCAAGCAATTGTCTAACAATAAAGAGCTAGTTATTAAATAAGTAAATATTTAACAATAAGGGACTATAAGAAATATCATAAAGCTATGGAAAATGATACTGCCTACAGATTTATTACTATGGAAAATTACTCACAATCTATTAAGTAAAAAAAAGAAACACCAAGTCAGCTCTGACTGGTGTGGCTCGGTGGAATGGTGTCGTCATGCAAACCGAAAGGTCACAGGTTTGATTCCTGGTTGGGGCATGTGCTGGGTTGCGGGCCTGGTCCCCCACTGGAGGTGTGGGGGGAGCAACCAATCGATGTATCTCTCGCATGTTGATGTTTCTCTTCCTTTCTTTCTCCCTCCCTTCCCCTCTCTCTAAAAATAAAGGAAATCTTAAAGAAAGAAAAGAAAAAACAAGTTATAAAAAGACACTGGAGTGGGGGAGGGCTGAATGTGGGAGTTGTGGGTGTGGGGGCAGGGAGAGTAATGGGGGGAAAACGGGGACAACTGTAACTGAACAATAAAAATTTCAAAAAATGAAACAGTATATGATGGATCCAACTCCTGTAAAAGAGACATGTGTGAGGGTATGTACCACAGAAAAAATGCACAGAGCCATTCCATATGTTAACGATACTTATCCCTAAATCATGGGGGCTAGGGGTGTTTTAATTTTCATCTTTTGTTTGTATTTTCCATTTTTTTGGAAAACAGTCCAAACAAATAAGTTTGGGTTGGATTTGACAAAGGCTTACTGTGTAATAAACATCAGCACAACACAGGGAAGAAACTGACAAGCGCTTTTCTGAAATCATCTGCATCCCTTGGGATGTGTGGGGCCAAAAGGAGGGTGCCCTTCGGCAGCCAAAGCCATGGGCCCCTCGACGTCTGGAAGCCCAGAGAGCAGACGGGTGCTGGTTCTGCCGGAGACCACTGGCTGTCGCTGGGCAGCCCGAACGTGGACCCTTGGCTTCCAACACCCCGGTCCTTCTCGTCACTCAAGGATGCTGGTGTTCTCCAGTCCTGCCTCAGGCCTGGTCCACTGGTGCTCAGTGTCTGCCAGTAAATTCCCTTCCTGTCCATGTGAAGCAGAAGCTTGGCTGCCTGTTACAGCTCAAGAACGGTGGTCGGAGGGGCCACGGTTACAGAAAACCAAGAGGGACGACCAAGGAACTCTGGTCACTGCTGCGGAAGCAGCGGCAAGTTCACTGTCACTATTAGTCACTATTAAGGCAGTTCGGGGCCCGAGGGACAAGGCCTTCATAAAGAAGGCATGGCAGTCCCGAACGGCTCCCGTTCCCAAAGCACGAAGGAGCGGCTCCGCGGGCAGGTGCCCAGCTCCTCCCACCTGGGTCCCTCAGTGGGGAGGAGAGGGAGAGGCTGTCGCTTGTCGGGACAGGAGTGTGGAGCTGTGAGAGTGGTGGGGGTCCCGAAACTCCTGCAGCCTCCTTCCACCTGGGGAGCTTCAGTAAAGTGGGGGGATGACAATAAAGCAGAGCAGGCCATCTTTTCCTCAGGTACCCCCTCCCCCAGTCCTCCGCTTTTTAGCTCTGTAGCCAGGGACTAGTGCTAGATTGTCACCTCTCCTGGTTTTGCCAGGACCGGGGGAGACAGAGCTCTGGGATCCTCAGTGAGTCCTTAAGAATGCTGCAGGGCGTTGGCGAAGTGGGTGAGGCTCTGCACAAGGCACAGAGCAGCCCCTGGGGCTCTGCTTGAGTTTGGCCCCTTTCCCTGGAAGGCTCTCCCAGCCCTCTCCTGCCTGCTAGTGCCGGGAAAGGCTCCTCAGAGTGTGCAGGCCAGGGTGTGGATCTTGGCCTCCGTGTACAGACCCTGGGACCTTGGACAAGGGGCTTCCCATCTGGGAACTTCAGTTTTCCCAGCTATGAAGTGGCTTCCCCATCAGTGTGGCACTAGACACGGGGGACAAGTTGATCAGCATGTGACCACAGATCTCCTTGGATTAGTTCTGCCTCTCCCCCTCTCCCCTGCCCCACGGTGAGCTCTGTAGGGCAGGGCGGTGTCCACACCCTTCCTGTCTGTATCCCAGCACCCAGCCCGTAGACATAGGTGGCTCCTGTGTGCCTATTTGCTGGATGAAAAGATGTGAGCCTTAACTTCTGGCAGCCTGGCTTCCTGGGCCAGCTCCTGGCTGGGACACCTGCCAGCTGTCGGGCCCATCTGGCACCATCTGTGATAGTGACAAAGCCATCCGGGCCGCACAGCAGACTCCACACGACCCCTCTCTCCCGCAGGGTGAGGCTCCCTTCCCTGGCCAACATCCCCGGGTAGGACACAAGCAGGTCGGGGAGAGTCGGAGGGGCCAGTTCCTGTGGGGACGGGACCTCAGAGACCATATCCGGTATGGGTGCCCAGTGCACAGAACAGCCTGCTTCCTGCAGAGCTTCAGCCACTCTCGCCGGTTTAGGAAGTTCCAGGAAACACGTCTGAGGCCTAAAGGGGTCCTGGACCTACCCATCAGCCAAACTCAGAGATGGTCCACCTGGCCATGTGCCATCACACACTCCAGCAGGTGACACCTGCTAGACCGCCAGGCTGAAGGCAGGCCGATGGCGTCAGTACGGTCAGAAACAGTGAGACCACTGCTCCTCCTGCCACGCTCCACCCAACCGTTCCAACCGTTCCAATGCCCTCGCAAGTTGATGGTGTGTTAAAATTGTCGTTTTAATAATTACGTTATTTTTTTCTTAGTTATAAATTTTACCTTTGGACAGATAGCTTGTAATTACAAGCCACAATGTCACAGGACGAGGCTTTAGATTTTTAGGTGGGCGTGCCTCACACTGGAGGCTACCGATGTATTTTGGGGACCCCGCGGTACATTTTCCTTTGGCAGGGCACAGACGCTCCGTGTTCGAGGCCTGCCATGCACAAGTCCCTCCTTGGTGCCCCGGCTGGGTCCCAACTGCTACAAAAGGGCCTGTCGGGCTCTCAACACCTCTGTCCCGAGTCCCTGGGTTTTAAGGCCAGTGTCCTGCTCTGACCCTCAGGGGCCCCCGGCAGGGCAGCGAGAGCTCCCAGAGGAGGGGCAGAGCCACCCACGGTGGAGTAGGGAACGCAGGCAGATGGGTTTTCTGCTGAGTGCAAAGCTGGGTGTGTTTAACAGAACGAGACATGCTGTGTGCCCCGCAATCCAACCCTCACTCCTGCGGAGGGCTGGGCGTGTCCGGGCGAAGCTGTAGGATTGCCCCACGCCCATCTGAACAGTCTGGGTCCTTTGCAACAGGCACCTACCACCTTCACACGTGACTCCCTAAAGTGTGCACTGAGGGGTTACGGCTGCCTCGAGGAGGGGGAGAGGGCGGGAGTGTGGATGGCACAGAGGTGACCTGAGCTTTATCCGAACTGTGTGACTTCTCACAACAGAATTGGACACGAACGTGACAGACTGTCAACCGCCCTAACTCTGGTTAGGCAGCGAGACTCGGGCGCTACATCGCCCTTCGTGTCTTCTTCCCGCCACGTGTGCGTGCACGCCTGCCGCGTCCCATCCCAAGATGCGGAGGCACGGGGTCCGGAAGTGCGCTTCTAGGTAAAAAGCAGGACAAAGCCACTGGGTGCCGAAGTACAAATTTAATAAAGCCTTTGCTCGAGTTCAGTCCGTAAGTTATCTGTGAAAACGAAACCCCCGTGACTTTTGAGAGCCATCAAGAGCTGTCAGGTGCCGCGGACACCAGCGGTAAGGGCACAGGTTTAGTGTTCAGAATAGTGCAATGTTCCCAGCTGCTAAGGGTAGAACTCAAATGAAGTCACAAACTACGCCTCCTCGTCAAACACACAAAACCAAGGTGCAGTTGGTGCTTCGAAGCCAGCTCCCCATCCCACACGCGGCCCCCAGGCGCCGAGACGCGAGGCGGGCCACGTCTCCGTGCGCAGGCCGGCGGGTACACGGCCCCTCGTGCACATGCAGACCCGCGTGGCGCGCGCACACGTGTGCACAGCAGACCTCAGGGGAGCTGAGCGTTTATGGAGAGCAGCAAATCACAGAATCAGAGGCTACTAACAAATCTTAAATAGTAAATTCCTGTCTGTCTTTAAATTCCTGGCTGTCTTGTCCTGAAAATAAAACACAGTCCGTTCTCCTGAAGCCGGGGGTGCTCACGCAGCCAGGCTCGGGCGAGGACGGACCCTTGCCCCAGCATGTGCCCTCTGACACGGGCCACGGACACGGGCAGGCTCTGCTGGAAGGCGCTCTGCTGCTTGGAAAGGGCCGCCCCACGGAGCAGAGGAGGGACCGGGCGCCCCTGGCTGCTCCCTGGCTCGGGCCCTGCGGTGGGAGGCCGACAAGTGTGACGAGCTGGGCGGGGTGGGGGTGTCAACACGGACGCTAACTCGCGCAGCCTCTGCCTCAACGCCCTGGCGCGGCCGCGTCCTCGCGGGGAGGGTGAAGAATGAGGACAGGCGCGCGGTGGGTTGAGAGGGAAAATGAAGTAAAAATTTAAAAAAACCACCACAACAAAGAAAACCAACCCAGAGGGCCGTGAGTTTCCTGAGCCTTGTGAGCTGAGTCAGTGCGAAGGGCTCCCGGGGCCCTGTGCTGAGGAAGGGCGGGTGCGAGGCCAAGGCTCTCGGGATTGTAGTCTAGGGCGAAGGGACGGTGCCTTCGGCTGACGTGTGTTCCTTCCTAGGTAACAGGCGGCAAACGAGCAGGAGGAAGGCAGCCGCGCCTCCCGAATCAGCAGGCTCTGGGAGTGGCCAGTGCTTTCTAGAAGCACAGCTGCTCTGCAGGCCAACAGGTTTCCCTGGCAAACCCAGGACACCAGTGTGAGCGCGAGAGCGAGCCAGGGGAGGCTCCGGCAGCCCGGCCTGCTGAGGGCTCAGGTCTCTGAAGGGAGAGCTGGGATGGGGCTGCCATGTGGCTTCCCAGCGGGAGCCGCCCCAGACTTCCTGTGCTCCTGATCTCCCCCGCCAGCGCCTCGGCTTCCCTGGGGAGCGGGTGGACTTGTCTATCTGGAGAGAGGCTGCTGGGGGCGGGACGGAGGCAGAGGCTGTTCTGGGTGCATAGAGGCTGGGCAAGGCCTTACCTGAGTAGTTTTCAGAGAGGGAAGGAGAGTGTCTCACGCAAACTAGGCTCCGTGCCCTCAGGCTCATCACGGAAACCTCCCCGAGCCTGGGAGTGCCTGGGCCTGGTCCATGCACGGCTCACTCAGGAGGTTGAGGAAAGAGAGACTCACAAAAAGACCTGACTACCAAGACAGGCCCCTTGCAGTCACGGGCCTGGCTCTAGGCCGCCAGGATGTGGGAGGGAAGGACCCACACTGGCTGAACCTGGAGGTTTACTTCCGACGCCCCCTCCCGTCAGTGCTGCCTGGAGAACGTTGTGAGGAGTCGATATGTGCATCCAAAGTTCTGGGGCCACAGGGGCGTCTCATGGCTATAGAGAGGGTCTGGGGGCCACTGTAGCGACACCCCCAGGGGAACGCCGCCTCCTGGTGCTGAAGGTCCCAGGGAGGCCAGGGCCAGGAGCTAGGACAGCTCGAAGCCCGTGTTCATGCTGATGGCGTAGCGCAGCTTCTCTCGCAGGACGCTCTTCTTGCTGTAGTTGGGCAGCTTGAGCAGGTTGAAGCAGGTGGAGGAGGTGGGCAGACGGCCCCCAGGCTCCCGCTTGCGGATGGTGAAGAAGCCCCGCAGGACGCTGCCCAGGGTGTCCCCGGTGTCCTGCAAGCACACGCCGCGCCCAGGTTGGGAGCTGCCTGGCATGGCGGCCTGGGGAGAGGCCCTGGCCGGCACACCAGTGTGAGCAGAGCGTGTGCACCGCCTTGGCGCACCTGGGCCTGTGGTGCGCACACCACTGCCCAGGCCAGCCCCCAAACTGAGGACAAGCCCCGAGGAGAGTGCACAGCGACAACCCCCAACCCTCGGGCCCTGCACGGGGAATCCTGTGTCAGGTACGCACTAGGAGCTGGGGCCTTCCAGTTAGCCACCAGTTATCGAGAAACCAGCTTTCAGAGCCAGGATACCGTAAAAACGTGTTAGGTCTTAAAACATTTCCAAGCACAGCCTGGCATTTCCCCCCGACCTTGCTGGTGCAGTGGCCTGTGGCAGACTGTAATTTGGGCAGCCTTCCTAAAGCAAGTGCCCTAGGGACCTGGATCCCAGGCTGCAGCCTCCTGAAATACAGGGACACTCAGAAGCCACCGGGCTGTTAGGCGTGGAGGAGGGTGACAGTTTTAACAGGGACGGACTGCTGTTTGGGTGCCAGCCCCACCGAGCACACCAGCCCTACGGTGCTCACTCTTCCTTCACGGCCAGGGACCGGAGTGGCTGCCCAGACGTGCACCTACAGGTGGAGGTTCGGCACTCGAGCCGGTGCCTGCTCAGTGCCCAGGCCCATGTCCTCACCTCTCCCTCCTGCGCTGTCCCTGACTGGAAGGCCTGGCCAGACCAGCAGCTGCTCAAACACCCCCAGCCACTCCTCCCCTAGGGAGTGATGAGAGAGGGACGGAGAGCCGAGCAGGCAGGGCCAGCCTGCCCTCCTGGCCGCCCGCCCGCCACTGACCTGAGGGGCCCTCTCCCCGGCTCTGCGGAGCTCAGCAGCCTACCCTGCAGGGTGGGCTCAGCAGAAAGCTTCCCCACCTCGCCCGCCCCCAGCCCCAGCAGTGGTACCTGGTCGTCCGACACTTCGACACAGCGAATGGAGAAAGGAGGCTTGAGGTAGGCGAAGCCCAGGAGCGGGGGCCTGGAGCAGCTGGTCACAAACTGCAACACAAGGCGGGGTCAGGGGGCAGCGGGGCTCGCGGGCCCCGCCGTCGGCTGCGCTCTCTTTCTCCAGCCACAGAATCACTCACTGCTGCCTGGTGGGTGGGAGGGTCACAGAGGCACACTCGGCCCAGAAACGGGACACACCTGACATCTCTCTGCAGGGCTGCTCACCGGGGCTAAAACACGTAAACGCCACACCAGCAGACACGACTAGTCATCTGTGGGCATCTGGAGGAGAACGTGCGGCCAAAGAGTCCAGGAACAATGCCACCTGTCACCGGGGGAGTGGCCTCCAGGGGGCCTGCCATGCAGGTGGCAGGAATCGCTGCTGACCGACACCTTCCTCAGAGATGCCAGCCACAAGGGCCCCAGAGAGGAGATGTGGGGAGAAGCTAAGGTGAGGGACAAGGGGCTGGGCCAAGAGCTGGGGCCCAGAGCTGGGACCCAGGGAGCCCTGGTGCAGGCCACTGGGCTTTGCACCGGCTTCTGCTCAGCCTCTTAGCCCTGCAGGAGGATGTGCAGGAGCCTGCACTGGGGCCCCGGCCTCCTGGTTTACAAAGCAGTCTCCGTGAGCTTGGCTCCTGGGGGGCCTCTCTGACCGACTAACCTGCCCTCAGCACGCCGACCAAAACCAGGCCTCAGGTCAGTGAGGAAGGGGGCAGGCCGGCCACCGGGCACAGCCAGCCACGTTTCCCTGCCACAGTCCTGGAACTTGCATCTTCCCGATGGCGGCGCCTGTGCCACGTCCACACGCACGCTGCTAGCTCGAGCCTGGGCAGAGGCATCTGACCACCCTAGACGCCCAAGTGATAACCCACACAGGGGCGTCCTGACAAGCCATTCGCTTCCCTCTGGCATTAGCCGAAACTGCTCCCTTCTCTGGGGGTACAGGGACCTGCCGCTCACAAGCTAGCTTCAGAATCCTGTGGTGAGCTCCGTGCACGAGTCTTAAAACGAGCATGACCGTTTAAACAGAGTTACAGCTGGGTGTGCGGCTCCTGAGACCATCCAAGGGCAGTGTGTGTGTCACGCTTCAGAACCAGATTTTTACGAAAGGGGTCAACAAGACAGACTGCTGTGCTAACATGTTTTCTCTCCCACCACAAAATCCGCAGAACAGTTCCCATTTAGAAAGCACCTGAGTGTTCGCACCGCTGAGCCCCCCGTGAACCCGGCCCCACCCCTCACCCCTCAGTGCTGCATGATTTGGCCTGTTTGAGGAGGAGGAGACAGACCTGGAAGCACCTGCACATCTCAGTTCAGGCGCTCGGGCCTGCCGCCTGCCTCAAGTTAGGGCTGGCAGGAGGGAGGGGCACTTTACCCCCCTCTCCCCCCGGGACAGGAGGGGTAGTGGAAGGCTCGGGAAGCCCTCGGATATGCCATCGTCACATTTAAAGAAAGCACAGACACAACCACTCCCATATGACAGGGACTGCAGGTTTGGGGGCAGGCTCTCCAAAGACGCCCACCCAGGGCATGGGGCAGGACTGCACGGTCAGGAGACACCGGCTTTCCTCTTTCTAGGTGAGGCAGAGACAGTTTTGCCCACAAGAGGCACTGCTGGAAAAACAAATCGATTCTCTTAAGACTCAACTTCGGGAATTATGTCCACCTGCCCACCCCGAGTCCCCTGAGATCTGTAGGGATGACCAGAGCATGTCTGCCTCTGTGGACTGAGGTCATGGCCTCCCCTAGGGGAATAACCTCTGCTTGGAATGACAAACCAAGGAGAAAGAAATCCCACTGCCATTTCAATTGGTGATGATTCTGTCCATGAGGTCATGTGAGA
Source organism: Tonatia bakeri (assembly GCA_004024845.1). Classification (NCBI taxonomy): domain Eukaryota; kingdom Metazoa; phylum Chordata; class Mammalia; order Chiroptera; family Phyllostomidae; genus Tonatia; species Tonatia bakeri. Next base: position 129,226 of record PVIA01003033.1, on the reverse strand, counting down.
CCAGTCCAGAAACCCAGATGTTGGCCAAAGGAAACTGTTTCAAGGCGCTTAAATTTACCCCCAGCATACCGCAAAATGTTGATCATGAAACAGCATACAGAAAAGCAGAAGGTCAAGTAATCTGATTCCACTGTTACAAAAACACACACACACAGACAGGTGTGCTGCCCAGTGTCCTGCGAACACTTTGCTGGTGTCAGCACCAAACACAGCGTGGTGGGCACTGGGGGAACATTTCGACTTTAAAGACACCAGCCCAGGGGTCCTGGTCAATGTATCTGCCAAAGATACATTAATATCCGCCTACTCGATTGTGTGTGTTTTATCGGAACACTGCATACGTGGGACTGATGTTCACACTCTTGAGGAAAAGGGCAGCACACAGAGGTGGTCCCTGGCAAGTGGAAACGGAGATTCTTTAAATCCTACACATTAGAAACAGAGACTATTTGTCTGTCTCTATTTCCTTAAGGTAATACACACTGCTTACTTCTCTAACGACAGGCAGGAAAGCAGGAGGTGTGAGCAAGGCCAGCACCAGCGGAGGGGCCGGGCGAGTGCTGAGCCCGACAGGCAGGTCGGCCCCTGCAGAGGGTGCGCGCAGGCTCACCAGGCTCAGCCCCACGCGCCCGAGGCCCTCTGGTGTCCACCTGCCCTACCCTCTAGGTCTGCCCACGGGACAGGGCGCATCATCACATTGATGATGTGAGGTCCTCTGGATAATTTTATTTTTCCAGTGTAAATTATGACAGCGCTGGCCTTCCAGATTCATGAGGCTGTCTGTGCACGCACGAACGCACGTATAGGTAACACATACAATACCTTCAGAAACATGGCTCGCTCGCTGGGCGTGAAGTCGGAGGCCAGAATGTCCCAGAGCCAGATGATGACCCTGTGGCTTCCATGGAAACCACCGTAGTACACTGTGTGCTTCCTGAAAACAAGGCAGACCCCGGGTCAGCCGCTCGCACACAGAGGCACAGCGAGCTCAGACGAGCAGCGCTGCCGACTGCTCAGCCCCCTCGCGGCGGGAGCTCACGCCTGATGTCCCCAGGGGCTGCATGGGCAGGAGTTCAGGAGCTGGCTGTGCTGGTCCCCACAGAAGATCCTGCAATACTATTTCCTAGACCTTTAGAAAGCTCTATGGTCCTCAAGAGCTGCTTCCACTTCAGTCTCTAGGCAGACAAATGGCTGAACTTTTATTCCTAAGCACTTTGCCCCGGGATCAGAAAGGAGCGCATTTAGAGATGGGCCCCGGAAACGACTTTCCAAACGGAACCCAGCAAGGGAGCAGCTTGCTTTGGAGGCAGCCTAAGAATTTCACCCTTGCCCTCACTCGCTCCTTACTTCAAATCTTCCAGATCGATCTCAGCATTGTCGCCGGAGATGAGGCGCTGCAGCTCAGGGGTTGAGAACATCCGGATCCACTCGGGTTTGATGATAGAACGGAATCCGCTAATGAGGGCAGCTGTCTGGTTTTTGATTTGCGTGTGCATTCGAAAATGCGCCATCAGATGGATGTAGCTAATTCTGTTGCCAAGAAAAGAAAACAATGGAAATTAACGGGACAGGGCAGGCTGTTCCCAGCAGGCTGGAAGATGAGTTCAGACATTTCTGAACCATTCTGCAAAGCACAAGCAGAACCAGAACATTTTACCATAACAACGCCAATGACCATGACGAAAGCTCTCCCGAACAGTAGTACACTGTGTGCTGCCGTGGAGGCGTTAAACTTTCAAGGTCATTACCTCATTCGCTCCTCAAAAACGAAAAACACAGTGGGTCATGCGTCAGGATACCACCCCCATGTGTTAAGAAGAAAAGCAGGACATTCTCCAGGTAAGGAGAGGGCCCTTCTTGGTGCAAACGGTATTCTTTGGACTTGTATTTTATTTCATCCCTTTGGGCATATAAAGGGGGACCCCAAACCCCCCCCCCCAAAATTTATCTTTATAAAAAATTGTGCATTTATTCTCACACATTCGAACTTCAGTCGCCTTCCAAGGCTCTCCAGGGGATGCGGTACACCTATCGGGGTGTTCTCCCCGCTGCTCAAAGAGGTTCTTGAACTTGTCAATTTTGACACCTTTTAGTGCTTCTGCTGTTTTCTGTTTCACCTATTCCACGTTGGTGAAAATTTCCCTTTGAGGACTTTTTTCATCAGGGGAAACAAAAAATGTCTTCTGGGGTGAGATTGGGTGAATACGGAGGGGACACAGGGTTCATGCTATTTTTGGTCAAAAACTGCTGAATACTCAGTGTGGTGTGGGCAGGTGTGCTCATAAATCATGAAATAGGCAAATACATTGAGAGAGTCTTCAAAAAAACCTCACTGAAATCGAAAGCAGCCTCTCACAACAACGCCAGCTGGTACACTGATACTGATGGGTTCCTAGAACACTCACCTAGCAGGAAAGCCTGTACTACAAGGGGCCCCCCATTCCGGAAGATAATTCCGTATTTTGGGGGGTACCCCCTTGTATAACAATTAAAATATAATTCAGTCCTCCAAAAAGCTTTAAAGCCAAGAAAAAGTGCTTCATGCTGAAACTTTAATCAAAACTTGCTAATCTGAAGCGAGCACCTAGGCCTCAAACAGGCCGGCCTGCAGAGAGTCGGGTCAAGTGCCGCTGGCTACACTGAGCTCCGGCTGGGGAGCCGGAGCACCTACCACGGCTCCAAGGGGACGGTCTGCTGGGTCTGCGCTGTGAGCACAATGGTCGCACCTGCAACTGCACACTGCTACACTGTTCTTTGGAACAGGCTGAACACACTCCAACAGGCGTGCCAGCGTCACTGGTTTCTGGGTGAACCATCCAATTCTCAGAGACGAAAGAACCTGAGCCCAGTGCAGGTGCAACTCTCACAATGCCGAGTTGGTACAGTCCCGATGAATATGTCGTACCCACGGCACTCAGATCTGAGTCACTGACCTTGAAAACACCCCTATTTTAAAAAACTGTTCAGCAGCAAACGTGCACATCAATACAATCCGATATGACTGTTTCTATCATCGTTACTTTCTCACATTCCCTGAAGCCAGTGACTAATACTGTCTCATTTTACCAAAAGAACTTGAGGGACTGTCCCATTTAACACCTAGGACGTGCAAGACCACATATCACCCTGAAGGAGGGAGAAACTGGCACCGCCAGGCCTTTAGGACAGTCCGCAGACCTGGATGCCCTTGCTCTCATGCTGAGGCTCTACGCTGGGACCGTGTACGAGTTTCTACACAGGAGGCTTCCAGGCAGGGCAAGAACCTCACTCAACACGGGCCACACTGACCCGCTCCCTCCGCTGTCACATGCACGGCTCCTACCATCACCCGTGCTATCACGTCTGGCAAAACATGCCAACCCGAGGGTGGCTTGCTGTGTGTGGCGGGTCACGTATCTGATGATGGCAACAACCGGCGCTCTCATTCCTCAGGGCCCTCCTTCGAGCCAGACTTCCTGGGAGGTGTTTCACACACGTCATCTCACGGGAAGCCCCCTGAAGGGCTGGCTGGAGGGCGCTTGGCTGGCAGAACAGGGCCCACTGGCTCTGCTGCCTCCAGTCAGCTCCTCCTAAGCAGGCTCTCTGTTCTCTCGGGTGTCAAACGAGGCTCAAGGGCCAGGAGTCAAACTGGTCTACTTCGATCCTGACAGAACTGCAGCCCTGCACTCCGTATTCACCTTCTCTGACTATTCGGTCTGAACAAAAGCTCCCGAGCAGGCAGACTGACCGAACCGCCCTCCCCGAGAGAAACAGGATGCTCAGGAGCACTGATCCCAGTGACTCACCGGTGGGACTGAGCTCTCACTTGTCACTGGAAAGAGGATCTGACACTCAGAGTACAGATCAGATGCTCAGCTGAGCCTGGAGGCAGGAGAAGACTGAGGAAAGGGCCAATACCTACTCCTCAGGCCAGATTCTACTGTTCTAATTAGGTGAGAACAGGGCCAGGGGAGGCAGCGCACTGAAGGGTTTTGCTTCTAGGTACCAAAGAGGCTGACATTTATGATAGATTCCTAAGAGCCTATTATCTCTGACGACAGCTGCCAGGCCTCAGAATCTCCCCACTCTAAAGGACCTGCCTGCTGCATCTGAATCCATCACTGTGCTTTCTCAAGAACAGTGTTTTATACAACTGCCACCTGCTGCCATTCCAAAGGGATCCGCCCCTCCGTGGCGACTCTCTGCCTCAAGGGCCCCCTGGGATCAGGACGGCGCGCCTGCACGGCTCAGAACCCGCCCGCCCACATCTGGAGCCACCATTAGGTCCCCGGGATCACTGCGGCCTGGCTGCCTCTGACCTTAGAAGTGCTACTGCAAAAAATAAATTGTCAATTCTTATTTTGCAAATCGAATTTAATGCAATTTTGGCCTATGAACTGTAACCAGTAAATCCCATTATGATATTTATGGCCTCTTTCTCCTTCAATCTATCTTAATAAATTCTCAAAGTAAGCCCGGAGAGCCAGAATGAAGTCTTTTCAAGTAGTGACCTTAAAAATCAAATTGCTGTACTCACTTATTTTCATTTGTCACAGGAATGGTCTTCCCCCCAGGAACCAGTTCGTGGCAGACGAGCTGGGGGAAAAGATGGGACAATCAGACAATCACTCGGGAGAACTCTGAAGGGGAAAGACAGCTCCCTGCGGACGAGAGGGCCGGCACCCACAATCACAGCAGGGTGAAGACGGGACACGTGTGCTGACCGTCACTTTCACGGAAGCCTGGACTTGAGCGTCAGCCAGCCGGCCCTGCGTGGTCAGCGTAAGAGGCTTCCTCCTGTCTGACCCTTGTTCAGACGCATGTACTAAGGCTCCAGGACGGTGTGCAGGGGAAGGTGTCAGCATTCAGGAGCACAGTAGGATGGCTAAATGAATGTCGGCGCACTCACGCATGCCCTGGAATCCTGCGTAGCTGTTACCAAATGTGATGAAAACGTGCGCCACTGAAGAGGTGGGGGAGGAGGGGAAGTGCGCCTCTAGGTGCCAAAGAGGCTGACATTTAGGACAGATTTATGATAGATGGCATTTTTTACTTCCGAAAAAAAACCCCAAACAAACAAACAAAAAAAACCTGACGAGCGTACCCAGGGAGAAAAATCTGGACACAGCCAAGGTAACAGTGGCACTGCCCGGGCACCACCAGCATTACAGGCGGTTTTCATTTCCACCTTTATGCTCATGTTATGGCTAATATTTCATTAGAAGTTTGCATCAATTTTACAGTTAAGAGGGAAAATTAAAGATGTCAGGAAGAAAACTCAAAATCTGATTAAAGATTTGGAAACTCTATAGAATCAACTGCTTTCCTCGTCTTTAAGAACTCCTGCGGGTCACCTAAAAACTCGGAGGGCACCCATTACTTCAAAGCTGATTTTAGTAAAACTCTACTACTGAAACTCTGAAGACGCAGAGACCGTGAAAACAGCGACCCCTAGTGGCACTGCGTGTGCATGGCGGGGCATGCCCGGGGACTTGAAAGCTAAAGGAGCCCTCAGGCGTCACCCAGACTGGTGTTTCCCATACAGGGTTCCCAGGAACACCCTGTGAGCTGTCATCTTCAGACTCGCTCTGTGCTAAGGGTTCTGTGACCAAAGAGCTGGGAAAGCCGAGGATACATAACACCAGGCTTCTGAGAGCCCTCAGGCCAGCGTGCTTGGTGGCTCTTCAGCAGGACGGTGGGGCACGCGGGCATTTACACAGCATCCGGAGACACTGGCCCATCAAGGGCTCACGTTCGGCCAACAGTACTTGTCTGAGGTAAGGGAACTGCAGCTGGGAAGACCGTGTGACCTCTCCGGGGCGACAGGCAGGGCTCCAGGAGGCCAGCCCTGCGCTACGAGCTCATGGTGTGGTCTCTCCAGAGCAGCCCTTAGGCCACGTGCACACGGACCCTGTGTGGGTGTCCACTGGGACCCAACGGGAAGGGCCGAAGGGCACGTGGGAGAAGAGCTGAAATCTCGGTGGGGGGGGCAATGGCTCTGCTGCCCTGCTTTCAAGGTTTTTTCTTTCTGATCTGCTCTTCGTGACCAGTTGGAACAGACAGGATTCTGTCAGGGCACTTGTGCTCAGTGCCCTCCTCCCCTTCCTGAGTCCCAGTCCTCCCTGTGGCCCCTGATCCTCGCCATGGTAATGGAAAGCAGTGCTATAAACTGGGAGGTGTGGCTTCCGTCAGGAATGACCCAGAGTGCGACCTCGGTAATGTGAGGGATCTCGGCAGAGCGAGGGCCTGGCCGGCCGGCAACAGCCAAGTAAGCTGGGGGGGGAGGAGGAATGCCCTCCCTCCCAGCAAGGTGGGACAAGGGGGAAGGGGTGGGCACAAGAGGCGGAGGGAAGAGAGGCCGCACAGACAGGCCCTCCGTCTGTGGACCTGTAGGGGCAGCACTGGAGCAGGGCAGACCTCAGGAGGCCTGCGGAGAGAGAACGAGGAGCCCAGACAGAGACCAACCTACCTGACCCATGACGTCCTCATCGTAGGACAGCGTCAGGCCCAGGTCAGCTATGTCCCCATCATAGCGCTAACACAAGAGAGAAGGGAAGGGTCAGGGTCCAGGAGGGCCATGTCCTTGAAGAACAGAACACTCCTGCCCACCGAGTCTGCTTGTGCACTAACTGCCATGGCTGCTGTATGGCCAGAAGCAAAGGCAAAGGCCACACGGATCACCTGGAGAAAGGACGCCACGGGCGTCAGTCCTGATGGGCAACTCCCAGAGGCACGTGGGGGTCTGCGGGGGCCACAGAGTGGGTGTCTTTCCCGCAGCAGGAAACCTCCTGCTGCCATGCCACACTCTGCGGGGTTCACTTCTGTGTCTTCCTGCCAGTGCCCCACCAAGTCCCCCCCATGCCCTTCCACACTGACCTTAATGGAAGTGAGGTTCTTATAGAACTCGGAGTCCAGGGAAGGCAGCTCGTCCACAGAGCTGTAGAAGACGCTGTGGTGGTGCCCGAGCAGCTGGCTCAGGAAGAAGGACGCGAAGGGCACGTCTACCACAATTCCCTGGGGGAGAGAAGATGGAGGCTCACCATCGCCGTCTGCCCGAGCTCTGTCTCAATAACCACATCGGGCCAGCTCAGGCTCCAGCGGGCGCCAAGAGCATACCAGGGCACTGCCTAAATTTTCAATCTGGACGACACCTCCCCACCACGTGTCAAACACAACTGAGTAACTCCTGGGGACATGAGGCCGTGGTGGTTAAGGTCACAGCCTTTCGAGCTACGCTGCTCAGGGATCAAACCCCAGCTCTGCTGCTGCCTGGCTATGGGGCCTCAGGTTTTCCCTCTGTGAATGGGCGATAGTGCAGCCACTGAAGGAATTAAACGGGCGGGACATGGGGAGCACAGATGACAGGCTCTCACCCAGACGCAGAGTGGGGGAAGCCCAGGAGGAGGAGACGCCCCAGCTAGACCTGGGGAGCTCGAGGCCTTCTGTAGGAGGCCCACGGGCACGAACACAGATCTGTGGTCACAGCACAGTGCGAGAGCGAAGGGGGAGGGATGAGGCCGGAGAGGCAGGCAGGGCCGGATCAGAAAGGGCCTCCTAAGCCTCCTGGAGTCTGGATTCTGTCCAGAGGGCGGCAGGGAGTGCTGGGAGGGCTCTCGGCAGAGAGGTACCACATTTGTAGGACGCCAGGAAAACTGCCCAAGGAGCGTACCAGGGCAGCGGCTGAGCAGGTGGAGAGAGGTGTGTGCACTGGGGAGACTCTGAGGGGACAGCAGTGAGACTACATCGTGGCCCATCACAGCGGAGCAGGAGGGCTGTGTGCGCTACTGAGTGCTGCTCCTCACTCGGGGCCCAGCACGCCCTAGTTTCTTTCATCTGCACCAGTATCATTCCTGTTGCTCTGGAGCGCACGGTGAAGGCCACGGAGACTGGCCACTGATAGGCTCCTGTGGCAGCTCCGCTCCCTCCGAGGAGCAGGACTCACAGGGGGCAGGGTCCAGGGCCGCCGGAGGGAGTGCTGCAGCTCAGCTCTCGGTGGAGGGGGCCGGGCCTCAGCAGGGCCTGCGGAAGTTCACACCACCTGACCCCTGGCACTCAGAAGAGGAAGTCCAGATACCCTTCCTCTTAATAAGGGCAAGGATGGCAGCTCCACTCCCCCCCATGAGCAGGTAACAGGCAACATAGATGTTTTACCTGTATTACCTCATTTGCCACCTATAGTAACCCAGTAATGCAGCTTCTGTTCATTGCACTTCACGGTGAGGACGCAACGTAAAGACACGCGCAGTCCTGTGGCTGGTGGGGGAGGCCAGGCTCGACCAGCCGCTGTGGGCTCCCTCCCACCTCCGCGCTCCAGTCTGCAGGCATCTCCCAGGTACCTCTGGCTCACTCTGAAGCACTCACTCAAATAACAGAAGGTTTTTTAAACAATTGTAACAACTGTCAAACACTGTGAAACGAGGCTCACCTACAATTGTGGAGCCCCGGCCCTGGCACACTACTCCCGACCCCTCAGGGAGGCAGAAGGCTGGCTCAGGACTCAGGCCGGCCTGGTCCAAATCTGGACTCTACCGCTAACTAGCAACGAGACTGGACAAGTGACTCCGAAGCCACAGTCCTCTATCCGTGTAGAAACAGGACAGCGGCCGCCCAGCCACAGGAGCGTTGAGAGGACTGAATGACAGAACAGACGGAAAGCACCGAGTGTTTCCGCACAGCGATCTCGCTCCCGCCCCCTTCCTCGGCCCGTCCTGGTGAAAGGCAGTCCACCCGGTGGGCTGGCCACACAAAGGCGCACAAGCCCATGGCTCTTCTCACGTCTCGTCTTCCTCCCCACTTCCGTGCCCCTCCCCGTGCCTACCTCGTACACGGCCTTGCCCAGCATCTTGCCCACAAACTCGAAGAGCTGCAGGTAATTCTCATGAATGTAAGATGTAGGCGAAGGGTAGAGTCTCTCGTCCCCATTGGTTGTCTGCAAGGCAAAGGGATGGACAGGGGCAGAGAGGTTAAAGGCCTTGTAACGAGCAAACCCAGTCCTTCGCTCCTCATCCATCACCTCAAATCTGGCTGCTGCCAGCCCTGCTCTCGCTCCCCTTAGATACCTTGAACAGGTTGAGCGCCGGGTCAAACACCCTCTTGATGATCTCTTCCAGGAACTCCTTGAAAACGCCGTCCTGGTCGATCCCCGCCTCGTCCACCCCGAGGTCGTTGACGAACTTCACGCGGATCACGCCCTTCATGGCGTGTTGGGGGAGCTGCCGGAGCTGCTCGTAGCCGTCCTGCGGGTCAGAGTGACAGCCGTCAGAGCCTGAGGCCGCTGTCCGACTCAGGGCGCCCTCCGCACACACACCACACGTGGGAACCAGGGCGTGTGGGTGCAGAAGAGCAGTCCTCACCTGCTCTGAAGTGACAGCCTGGCAAAGAGAAAAGTCCGTTCATGCGGATGCGACTTGCCCACTCTTTGGCAAGAGGGGGCTGCCCTCGAGAGGGGAAATTGGACAAGACGAGTCACGATAAGCTCTAGTCATCAGACGGGATGAAACTGGGACAAGACCCACCCTCTCTATTTTAACGCTGAGAGTATCTTTCAGCTCATGGTAAAAATCAATCAATCAATCACACTTACAGGCTGCTAGAAGATGAAAACTAAAAATACCCTCCACCCTCAACTCCTGGTACCTTTCCCCAGATCAGGAAAGGCCTTGTGACTCGCGCTGAGGAATTTCAATCATATCCCGAGGGCAATGGGGAGTTGAAGCAGCGTTTATGCAGGGAGCAACAGGGCTGGCCTGTCTCAGGAGGGTCTTTCTGTTGGCGGCAGGGCAGAAGGATGGCGGGGACGAAGGAGGCAGACAGGAGGGAGACAGGGTTCGGAGTGAGGCTGGGCCCAGACGAGGGCAGGAGCGGGGGAGAAGCCACAGCGCGCCTGTGACTCACGTCCAGCCGTGTCGGCACACGCAGCCATGCAGCTCAGCTGCCCCATCCAGAACCCTCGACACAACTCCAGAGTTCTGCTGACTCGTCTCAGTTAGCTGTCTCTGGATCACAGTCTGCCGAGGTCTTCCCGGCTCCTGAGCCCGTCTCTGACGCACGTGCTCCCGGCATGTGCACGCCGCTGAGCAGCCGCTGAGGTTTTCACGTCAGTGATCGGAAAACACGGCACCCGAACAGGGCAGGACCCAGGACCCAGGGAGGAGTCCTGCCAACACCAGGCCTGTTCACCAGCGTGAAACCTACGTCTTCCGACACTGTCGTGTGAGCAGCAAATCAACCACAGCATCCGACTGAGGCCACCCACCTTTCTCCCTCAGTCCCAACCGCAGTGCTCTCAGATGTTCTGTTGACATAAGAGCCACCATCTCCAAGCCTCCACCCATCTGCCACTCTGGCCCCTTGTCACAAAGCAAATGAGGCCGGTCTGGTAAGACCTGTTTTGGGGAACCCTTGCTGGCTTCCTGCTGATCACACTTCTCTGGTGCTCACTTGGTGAACCAAAAGGCTGTCCTACTGTGGTTCCCGGTCTTATTCAGGGCTAGGCTCCAAAGCCAGTGAGCGTGAAAAGAAGTACCTCTGAACTCTCCTAAGTCACCTGAAGGCAGAGGAACACGACTTTGACTGCACAGTCCTGAAAACTACTTCTACGCACGTGAAGTTTGACTACCATTAAATTAGATGAAGAAGGGAAAAACAGGAAGTCACCAGGCAGCTGCTGCAGCCCTGGAACTATCCTGCCTAAATTCATCATTCCGGCACAGAACTGGGGGTCAGTGGAGAATACAAACACGTCCTGCTTGCCTGCAGGACCTTCTCCACCTGCTTTAAAATGCCGCCGCCCTGACCTTCGCACACACCGGCAGGTGCTCAGGCTCCGCAGATTCAACGACAAGGTGCTCGTGAAAGCACTCAGCAGGCGGATGAGCACACGGGGCCCAAGGAACGTTTGCTGGACTCAAATTCCCACTTGACCCCATCAGACCCGCATCAGTCTCCTCCTTGAAGAGCCGTGAAGAGGAATTGGCCACCCGCCGCCTCTGATGCGTTTCCCGTTGCGCCACACTGCGTGGTTGGAACAGGCATCGCGGCTCGAGGATTAGAACTGGCCCCTTGGGAAGGTAAGTGGGAGTGAGGCATTCCTCTTCTCTGCTACCTCTCAAGGAGGGGACGCAGAGCCCTGACCTGGGGGCAGGAGAGCTGGTTTCGTCCTTCTAGACCCGACACCGGAGCAACCCTGATGGAGAATCTGGCCCTCGTTCTGCCACTGGCCACTGATGGGGGGGGGGGGGGGGGGGGGGGGGGGGAGGCGCTGGGCAAGGGTGTGTCTCTGGCCCCTCCCAGTTCTGAAATGCTCAAGTTCCAGGCCCAGTCCACTCTCTGTGAGGGGATGTCTTCTGCAGGACTAACACCTGGACCCCTTACACAGAAGCACCGCCTTCAACACAAACCGAAGAGAAGGAAACAGGAAAAAAGCCTCGGATATCATGACTCTAACATCAGCCTTTGGATGCCCTCTTGTGTCCAAATGGAGCAAAGGCCACTGGGCTCCTGTTCTAATAATCAAACCACCAGGTCGAACCACTGGTAACTGAATAAACGACCCTCTTCCTCTCCTAATTCAACAGGAACACCACTGGTCAGTTTCATGACCAAATACTTCCAATGGGATGTAAAGAGGAAAAGACTTTGCCCAAAGCTTAAGACATGAGTGATGTGTTTTAAAAAGCAGGCTCAGATAACCAGGATGTCAAGCGACTTTCCTATAAGCAATGACACTTGAGAAGGGGGTTAGGGACTCTGTCACTCTCAGGTGACGTCCAAGCCTCTACCAACCCAGACTTCCCGAGGGTGCTGGTCACACTGGAGGGGGTGTGATGGGTGGTGGGACCAAGAACTTTAAGAGACAGGCAGGTGCATCTGAAGAAAATGCTAGAGAAGCGAGTTTCTGTAATGCAATTGGGCTTTTTCCTCTTTGGTCAAAGCTGAGGTTGCGAGCTGGTGGCCCACAGGCTGAATTTGGTTGGAAGACAGGTGTTACCTGACTTTCTGGTACTTTATAAAATTTCTTTAGTTCCCAACATAGGAAATCTGGGGATTTTACACAAAAGCCCGAATTTTGCTCCTGTCTCAAACAATGAGAGCACCACGGAGCCCAAATCTCCGGTACTCAGCTGGAGCTGAGTGTTTCGGGGGGCACGTGTTCTCCACCTGCCCGCTTCCTGCCGCTCCCAACACTGAGGCTGGACGCCTGTCATCACCCATCAGCTCGTTTGTGAGGATGCTTCTCTCAGGCAGCCTTCCCTAGACCGAGGGCTGTGTTCCGAGAAAACCAGGGGAGAGCAGTGGAAGGGAAGACTACTTCTGTTTGTTTAGCATGCAAACAGGACGCTCCTGCGCTCAGCCAGCTTTACGCATTCCTGCGGCCCGCAGGGTGCCTGTGGGCACCTGCGTTTCTTGTCACTACTTCTAACAATGTCAGACATCTCATCTGTTTATCCCGTCTCATCTGTGTCCCTTTCCCCGGCAGACCTCGGTGGCCGCTGCCAGGGGCCAGAGGAACTAAGGCGAGTTCTGCAGGAAAAACCCTGCAAGGGAGAAAATGAAAGCACGTGGGGTGGAAGGGCTGCAGCCGTGGCCATCTGCTGGACATCTGGCCACCAGCTATCTCGGGATCCTGCGACAGCCCGACACTGCCCAGCCTTCATATGAGGAACTGAGGCTGGAGTGTGACAAAAGGTCTAAGGAGCAGGTGCAGGCGAATGAATCAGGCCAAGCATCCCTGGGAATGGGTCCTTGGGGCTCAGTCACGAATCCCACCGCTGGCAGGACTGGCACGTGCAGGCAAAACCCTGGGCTCCGGAGGGTGTGGCACACACAAGGCAGACAGGTACACACACTTACTGTGATAATGTTCCAGCCAGGGTTTTGCTCCAATGAGATCAATATACTATGACAATTTTCGGAAGCATGGAAATAAAGTGTTTTGAGGACAGGCGCCTATTCCTAATTCACATGAAGTAGCCACAGAGTGGTAACCCTGGACACTGGCTTTGGCCACGGTGGGCCACTCCCCTGCATCTCATGACCTTATGTCTACGAAGGACTTCTAGCTCTGTGATGCATTTCCCAGTATAGCTCAGTCAACCTAACTCCCACACTCCGGCCTCCACAGTCACAGCTGGGGTCTGGGCAGAGTGCCGGCCAGGACAAATGGAGTCGGCAGAGACGTGAGAACATCTGCACAATGCACTTCCTGTCCTCCTTCCAGAGAGGGATGTTTGACATGCTGACCCAGGGGCCCTCCCATGAAAAGGGGAAGAAATTCATTGCACTGCGGCCCCAGCACCAAGGACGTGTTTAATCGAGCAGCTCTTGGTGCACAAACAGGACCAACGGCCACCTCCCTGCCCCCAGAGCCTTGATTTCAGTGGCAATAGATCAGGGAGTGACAAGAACAGTTCAGAGGCTCCTCCATTTCACAGAGCACAGTTCTGTGGGGGCTTCTCACCTCCAACATCCGGGACCGTCGGATAGTGATGTGCGTGACGTGAGGGGAGGCGGAGCTGGTTTCCACGAGCCCCAGTTTCTCCTTCTCCTTGGTAACCATGTTTCGGAACAGGAGCACCCTCTGCAACGAACGAAGGGAAGACCGGAAGCAGGGTCAAACCGAGGCCTCCCCAGAGCATGCTGCACACCCCTGACGGACCGCGAGTCCCGTGAGGCGCACCCAGAACAAGGCGCTTCCCCGTGGGCTGCCAGGCAGCAGTGCCCTGGGGAGCAGAAAACGTTCCCCAAACACGACTGGGAATCGGAACGACAGCTGAACTCATGGCGAGGAAAGGCTCCAGGAAGAGAGACCCGACTGTAGCTCGGGTCCAGCTGGAAAGAGTCGAGTGGAAATCATCCCCCTGTCCGGTCAGTAATCCACCATGACAGTCTGGCAGCAAGACAAGTGACAGAGGTGGCTTTACATAGCCATGCCAGCTTTAAAGGAAATCAATATTATAAATTTAAAAAACAGAAACATTTCAAAGGTAATTTTTTTCACTGTCAGAATTCTTTAAAAATGATCCTACAGAATAAAGGTTCCCGACCTTTTATCTGCTTCCTCTGTGCCCTCAAGCACGTCCTGGTCCCACTGGTGATATTTCTCAATTATCACTTGAAAAGCACCTTCTCTCTCCCTTCTCTAGGTTCCCATAAGTCCCTTTAGCGAGCACTAACCCTCTGCCCCGACCTGGTTTTGAGAACGGTTGCTGTAAGAACATTCGAACGATGATGGGGAGGGTCTTATTTTCCCAATGGAGGAAAAGAGAGATTTTATGAGGCACAGACAAAAAGACTCAATGGCAATCTTAAGCAGAATCCCAAAAGGAAAAAAAACCCAGTGAGGACTGGGATACAGCCTGGGCTCACTGGCCACACACGTGACTCCCAGAGGCGCCCTAGCGGCTCAGCATTCCTTCCCCGCGCGGCCAGGCCACAAGCAGTCCTTACAGCTCCGTGCAGCTAACCACTTAACTGTTTACGAGCATTTATGTGCTAAGGAATGAATAGCTGTACTGTAAAAAGACACGTATGTTGAAATAGAAGATTTTTAAATTTCACTTTTAAAAGCCAGCTCAGCAAGCATGACATCATTGAAAAGTGCTGAAACTGTGATCTGGAGCTAGCACCTCACACAGAGTGCAACAGACTCCACTGTGTTCCCCAGAAGACGTACAATGTCCTATGAGAGCTGGGCATCCCAGCACACGGTCTGTGAGCCGCAGACAGAGCGGAGACCTGGGCTGTACAGTACGGGAACGCCACAGCCCAGGGCTGACGTCCCGGACACACGGGCCCTGGCTATGGCACTGTGTGTGAAGTCAGACTCCACAAGCCACGCTAGGCCCAGGAGATGAAGGCCAAAAACCACTTCAACATGGAATAATAGTTGGGGAAGGCTGCTAACCCCTGACAACAGGAGGCTTAGAAGGCGAATCTCAGAAGAAAGGCGGTTCCACCCTTAGTGGCCAAAGGGGAGAAGTTACACAGAAGTCGGCCAGCTGCAGGCGAGGAGGAGCGCCCCATCCCTGGGCAGGGACAGCAGCAGAAGGGCCACCTCCCACAGCTGCACGTTCTCTCTGCGGTCAAGGGCAGGGAGACTGCTGAGAGGCTCTCCCACAGAGCACACGTGTGACGTCATCTCCACGCGGTCCCTCACCTCTTAGAGCCTCTGCTGTCAGGTGCGATAAGAATTTAAACAGGAAGGTCCGCTTGTGAACCACTGCTGGAGAGTAAAGGGTGACTAACATTCAGCGTTACCATCAAGGTTAAAACCATGTCAGAGAGCCCTGAGGAGGACGTGTCTCTGAAAAGTGAGATTTACTTTGTAAAAATGTGACTTGTCCAATGGCCTTGAGGAGTCACAGACACCTGCCGTGAGACATGCTCAAGACTGACCTCGCTAGCACTTCCCAGCCCTGCTCTCACCATGTTCCTACCTTAGGGAAGGCTCCCCCAGGCCCCAAACCAGACACGGGAGCGTCACCCGAGTTCCTCCTTTCCTTCTCCTCTGAATGTCGCTGTTCTCCACGGCCTGCGGTGCTGTCTCCTAACTGTATCGTCTTCCTGCTGCTGTGGCCCCACCAAGTCCAGGCCCGACTGCCTCTAGCCAGGGCCCCCCACTACACCCACGAGGACTTTCGGAGGCATAGCTCTCCCCAGGTGTCTCCAGAGCTGAAGACTCTCCGATGGCTTCGGACAGAATCCAAGTTCCTGCCCTGGGCGGACAAGGCCCTTCTCACCCCAGTCCCTACCGACCTCCTTAGCTTCTTCACGTCCTCCTCACGTCCTCTCCCAAGAGCACTGCACTCACTCTCACCCGAGGCCTGTGAGCATGCCCACCGCTGCTCGTGCCCTGAACCCTGCCGGGCTCCCACAGCACCCACCCCTGTGACACACACCCCACTCTGCCAGGCTGCCAGTTCACAGCGCCTTCGATCTCTGTGCCCTGTTACTTAGTTTCGTATGTGACACAGAGTAAGACCCAGTCACGATCTGTGCTGGCTCAGTGACTGATCTCGGTTGTTTACTTCCAGCCTCTGTAGCAGGGGTGGAAACCCAGGAACCGCGTGGTGGAACAGAAAGACACACCAGGAGCCCAGCTCTGAGAGCGACTCACGTTTTTGTGTGGAATGACATGAGGGATGTACTGCAGGACCAGCTGTGCCCGTTTTCGGTCCTTGTCCAGTTCTTGGAAGAGCACGCTAGGTTTGAGATCCCTTAAAAAGACACGGGTTTGGAATAAATAAAACAAAAAACCCCATTCTTGGCAAACTACGCCCTGTGGGCCAAATCCAGCCTGCCACCTGTTTTTGTAAAGGAAGGTTTAATGGGACACAGCCACACCGATTCATTACTGTCTTTGGCTGTTCCCACGCTGCAAGAGCAGAGCTGAGTAGCTGCAAGAGGCAGTCTAGCCTGAAAAGCCTAAAGGATCTACCGCCTGGCCTTTGCGGAAGAACCTTGCCTGCCCTGCTCCAGTGCCCTGACTTCAAGAGTTACACAAAAGCTGACACGTCACTGATGAAAACACACGGACCTGATCTCATGTTCAGCTGCTGCACGAGGGTCCCCAATCCCGTCCCCACAAAGACCTGGCTGTCCTTCTCACCCTGCTGACTCTCATTGTGAAAAGCTGCCACCTAACTAACATAACCTGTTGCTCAGTTCAGCTGAAAACTTTTCTTCTTCCTGGTGTGGATAAGAAACATTTGCTACTGGGGTGGCCAAAAAAGTTCTTTTAGATTTTCCCTACAGTGGCTCTAGCAGTGCTCAGTGGTCTTTACCTTCACTTGAAACAATTCTGTTAGACTGTGTTGTGTCAGCTGTCATGTCAGCGTGCGTTTACAAAAACCCATCAAAATGGGTGAATTTTAGTGCAGCCCTTTTATTATTGAAGATGGAAGGAAATACATAACATTTTAGCACATTATGCTTTATTATTTCAAAAAAGGTAAAAACACAACTGAAACACACAAAAATTAGCGCAGTGTGTGGAGAAGGTTGTATGTCAAAAGTGATTTGCAAAGTTTCCTGGTACTACTGACACTTTGGCCAAATAACTTTGCTGTGGGGCTGTCTTATGCACGGGAAGACGTTTGGCAGCACCCCTGGCCTCTGCCCACTAGAAGCCAATAGTCGGAGACAGCTGACATACTTGAAGCATCCAAATCAATAAAGCTGCTGGTAAAAATGAAAAAAAAAACCAACAAAAAACGTGTGTTTTAAGGGAAAAAACCATGTGGACTTTTTGGCCAACCCAATCAACGTGGCCTCGCTCTGCTGCTGTAACGGGCTCTACTCCCTTCGGTGCACGCATATGTTAACAGAAGCGACAAAGGCCAGGTGATGGATCCATCCTGACGGGGGCTTCACCGAAACACCGGTTCCCCTCGCGCGCATCACATACAGGATGAAGGAGAGCGCCCGACTCCCCTCGCCCCGGGACGCCAGCGCAGAGCACTGGGTGGGCAGCTCGGCCGCGGGCAGCCTGACGGAGGAGACTCGGTGTGTAAATGCCCGCCTCCCCCCCCCCACCCCCGCGCTCACTTGCGCAGCCAGTGGTCCTCGGAGGCGAAGCGCCGCCGACAGTCCCGCTCGTACAGCACCATCAGCCACCCGTGGACGGACTGGAACAGCTCCAAGGTCTCGCCCTTGGCGTTCTCTGGGGGCACACAAGCGAGAGACTCACACTCATGAAGCTGATCACAGCTGGAGAGCAGCGGCCAGGACAGCTCCTGCCATCCAGTCCCATGAGGTCTTCCTGTCCTCGCTCTGCCTTCCGCGTGGAGCCGACAGGACCAAAGGGCACCTGCGCATGCTCCGAGTGTCTGCAGGACCCGAGCTCGTCCCAGACGCAGTGGCTCCCGCTGCCTCCCGCCGGTGTGTCTCCCCAGGACCTGTCTAACCTGAGTAGCTTTGTGCTGGGCCACTGGGGACACGCCGGGGGCGCTCTCGCCTGAGGTGTGGCCTGGCCCACATTCTATCTTCTCAAAGATAAAATCGACTCAAAGAATCAAAAGGAGATTTGGGGCAAAATCAATCATTAATAATTCTTGACAGGCACAAGCAAATCTTGAAAAACATGTGGGAGAACAAGACTTCTTTAACCACAGCACTGTCTCAAGGAGTCACAGACAGAACAGGAAGCAATGAGACTTGTAACCAGATGAAGAAACGTGCACTTTCGGGCGATGCCGACAGACAGTGAGGCCGCCTTGGCCTTACCTACAATCCCGTCCCAGATCATCTTGAACACGAAGGAGTTCAGAAAGGAGGAGATGGTGACCAGCTCTTCCAGTTTGAACGAGATTTGTTCTTCGTACACTTCAATGTCATCGAGGATCCTGCATCAAACAGGGAATTATTCACACTGTCCACTGAGAAGAGGGACAGAACGAGACCTGCGCTTCTGAAAAGACGAAGTGAGGTTAAGACACAGGCTCTGTCCTTTAGAGACACTTACTGTGAGGTTTATAGGTGAGGTGGCAAGAGTCTAGGCTGGGCCCCGGAAGGACGAGGGAGAGGAGAGCGTGGGGGCGGGGGGAGGGAGCAGGACTGGCCGTGGGTCACTGCTGAGGCCGGTGATGGACACAGGGCTCACTGCGCTGCATTCTCTCTGCTTTTAATTGACTTGAACTGTCCAGGGTGAAGAGTTCAAAGCACAGCTACGGAAAACTGTAAGCTCTACTGTTATCTGTTTTCTTACTCATGAGGGTCTGACTGTGACACTTTCTTAACTCATGCCTGAAGTCATGCCCGAATATCAAGGAGTCTTGACTGAGAGTCTGTGCCTCCCAAGGAAAGCTGGGACTCTTTCTCTGCGTCTACAGCAGGCGCCAGTGGCACTGAGTAGGTACCTGGGAGGCACTCACGAGCGAACGAACAAAACATCTGGAAGAACGGATGAATAAACGAACTCTTTAAGATACATCTCCATCTGGAAAGACCCAACATGGCTCCATTCACCTTAGAATCTGCCTCACTCTTGGGTCACCCCCGACCCAGTGACTCAGGACACCCGCACCAGTAGCCGCAGACCTCCACCCCTGCATCCGCCGCTTGCCGAGCGATTCCTGCCCAACCTGACAGCTACAAGGCCCCAATGCTCTCTGGCCAATGTCTTCTGGCCTGAACATAACTGCCTGAGGTCCCCTCTGTCTTATGACTCTTCACCAGCCTCTTGGGGAGAAGGGGAATTAAGAGAACACCAACCACAGAAGGAGACACGTAAGCCTAAGGAACAAAGGAGCTGAACGGGACCCACATTTGTTAACCCCTCACCGACAGCTGCTGTACAAGGACCCGACAGTCCTTTTCTCATTTGCTCCCTGCCACACTGGTGATGCTGTCTCCATTCCACTGATGTGGAAACCAAGACCCAGGGAGGTGCGGCCTCCTGTCCCACTGCCCAGGGTATCTTGGTCTTGCACCTGGGCTCCCTGGCTCAGAAATTTTCTAGCATACCATCTGGCACAGGGGGTAAATGGCTGAAGTAACCTGGACCCAGATCCAGGAAACCCCAGAGCCCACACTGGGTGGTACAGACCCAGCTCCCCTGAAAGGATGGCAACTAACAACTGCTGAGCCCCTATTACGCGCCCCCGACTTGGTCAACGTTTCCCCATCTACTTCTTCTAAAACGTTCCTTACAAAAGCAAGTGGTGGGCGCTGCCGCCCGAACACTGGCAGTTACCACATCGGCAGCTGCTTCCTCCCTGACACCGCGCTGTGGCTTCCCCACAGTCTAGGAAAGGAACTCAGGACCCCGTGGTCCACCTACGTGACGAGGTGCCGGGAGCAGTCACAAAACAGCATCAGCATGGCCAAGAGCTGCTTCGACTCTTCGGTGTCGTTGCTGAGGCATTCCAGGAAGAGCTTTAACCCTCCGTGGGGCCCCAGCTCGCAGATGAACGCCCACAGCTTGGGCAGCAGGTCATCAAGGTAGGTGAGACCTGGAAGAGGCCAGAGAAACCCAAGCTGCAGACGGAGGCTCCATCTGGTCCATCATCTCCCTGTCTGTCAGGGAGAGGAAAGACACCTGGCTGCAAACCTTAATGCACACGACAGAAAGCAGGTGCAAGTTCTAGGGAAATCATTATCACCATGAGAATAACAGCTAATGTTTAATGGGTGCTTCCTATATGTCAGATACTGGGCATAGTAATGGGCCAAGTGCTGGGCCGGCTGACAAGTCTGCTTGCTTTGCCCAGCAGGACGGCTCACGCAGTGCTCAGCTGTCCCACCTTCGCTGGAAACAATTTGTTAGATTGCGCTGTGACAGCTGTCGCATCAGCGTACATCAAAGACAACTTATCAAAATTGGTGAATTTTTGTGTAGCCATTTTAATAGTGAAGATGGAAGAATATACGCAACATGTTTAGCATATTATGGTCTGTAATTTCCAGAAAGGCAGGAACGAGCTGAAATGCACAAACAGATCTGTGCGGTGCGTGGGAGGCGCCCTGGCTGACGTGCGTGTCAGCAGTGGTCTGTGGAGCTCCGTGCTGGAGGTTCTCGCTGGACGATGCTCCACGGTCCGTGGACCAGCTGAAGGTGCCAGCGATCAAATCGACATTAATTGAGGACAATCAGCTTCCTACCACACAGGAGAGCCAACGTACTCAAAATACCCACGCCAATCCACTTACTGGTGGAAATGAAACGTGTCTGTTACTTGACAGAATGAACTAAGACGAACGACTGCGAAGCCAACAGCCGACATGCACGTGCGCCTCCGTCCCGTGTGAAGCCCGCCGCCGCCTCCACTTGTGGTGAGGGACTGAAGGCCAGAGAGGCTGACTGGCTCAGAACCACACAGCCGAGAAATGTCGCATCCGGTAACAGAACCCAGGTCTGTCCGACTCAGCTCTTATGTTTTAAATCAGAGATCAGCACCTTTTTTTCCAGACCAGAAAAAGAGGGCCAGAGAGCCAGCATTTCCAGGCTTTGTGGGCCATTTCTGTCACAGCCGTTCGATGCGGCCTCCGCAGCCCCAGCAGCTGCGGACAAGTGAGCGCGGCTCTGCCGGAGTGAAGCTGCGCCCGCAGAGCAGGCGGGCGGGCCTGGTTCAACCTGCCTTGCAGGCTCCCCACGGCCAGCAGGGCTCTCCTCTCGTCTGCTCCCACTGCTCCGTCTGCTCCCACTGCTCCGTCTGCTCCCACTGCTCCGTCTGCTCCCACTGCTCCGTGCTCAACGTGGGAGAGCGACGCCCGCTCACGGCAGGGACGCCCTCGGGGGGAGTTACGCAGGAGTCCCACCTTGGGTGAGGGCAGGGTGAGTCGGCTCCCTGACGGCTACGAGGCCTCAGACGCCTGAGCCACGTCACTGTCACGTTTATGTCTATCGACTACACTGCTGACTTGGGAAGCTGGCTCTGAAGTTCCACGTGTCACTGAACATGCGATAATGGCATGTTCCGCACCTTACTCCGCACAGGAGGAGGAGCCCCCTTATATGAGTCCTTACAATGCCTCTCAGCGTACAGCATCACTCCACCTCAGACAGAACTATCTGGGGAGCCAGAAGCCCGGGACAGGGCGGGGCGGCCAGGGGCGGCCATCGGCACTGCTGCCGGGCGTTCAGAGGGCGAACTGAAGGATGACTGTAGAGGAGGCGTCGCCCCTGCACTCTGACCCCGGCTTTCCAGGGGCAGGGGTGTGGTTATGAAAGGCAGCAACCTCACAGTTTAAAACTAGGCTCAAAAAAAAAAACAGAAAAAAAAAAAGAGGAAAAAAAAGGAACAGAACAGGTAGTTACATTGTGGCGATCATAAACACACGCCCACAGCACAAACAGGGAAGGCGACCGCCCTCAGAGCGCGCACCGGCAGTCCGCTGGGATGAGGACGCGGCTGACAGCATGGCCCGTTCAGCAGGGGCTGCGTCCTGAGCCACCGAGACAGACGCCGTGCTCTGGACAGCCTCATCAGAGGGGCGGCAGGACCACCACGCACTTGTGAGGGGCACACACAAAGGTGCTTTGCAAATTGTGAGTAGAGAAACAGCAGTATTTTTAAAATCTGTGTATTTTCCATAATCTGATGTGCACAGCACTAACAGACTGGGTATTATACAAACGTTTTTAAACTAGTTTATCTTCATTCCTGTAAGTATACACTGTCAAGTTGGCCAAAAAGCTTCTTTCTGGATTCTTTAACTGGGACAAAGCGGGACGCTTCACGCTGTGGTCACCGTATAAAGCTGCAGACGGGCAGCAGAGCTACCTCCCACAGAGCGGCTCTGCCCAGAGGGGATTCCTCCTCGCTCAGCTCTGAAGGAAAATGTTGGGCACATCCACACAAGAACGTTACAGTCTACATAAATGAGGCTTTTGGAGAATTTCTGATATGATCAAGTGCGTATAAGGTGACTAATGGAAAGGGAAGGCTAAAACTGTATTTCAATCTAAATATATATACAAGTACACAGGCACAGGAAGTTATGTCTGGATTGTGGGATTCAGAGTGGCTTACGTTTTCTTTTTCCTGCTTGTCTTTCCTAGTTTTCCATTCAGAAAAAGTAGTAACTTTTAAAAAGCAAGTTGTACTTCATAATTAAAATAAGGGACCAGGTCATAGGGACAAACTAGAAGCACTAGGATAGAGGTTAGTTTCATCTGTTTAACTGGTCTCTAAAAAGGCTCAAAAACACCCCACTTCTCTTCCAAGAAGCCAGAAGAAAATCAACTCATTCCGAGTAAAACCACCAGCCAAACGTGAGAAGTTGGCTGTGAGAATCTGCAGGACGACCCGGGCCCCGAACCTGTGAGAATCTGCAGTCGGATCTGGGTCAGCGTCGTCAGCGAGGTCTGGTAGAGGACGCAGATGTTGCAGACCTTCTGCACCTCCGCAGAGTCCACGCGCTTGCCCCCGACGGGCTTGAGGATGTTCCGCACCGACGCAGACTTCTGAAACGCACGCTTCAGGAGATCTGGCAGGGGACGGAAGGGGCCTGTGAGCAGAAACTCCGCCGTCTGCCGAGTCCCACCCTGGCGGTAACTAGAAGAGCATTTCAATCCAGTTCCTAATTTACAGCCACGACCTGACAGTGTGGCCGCTGCTTGATTCAACTCATCTCTTCAGAATAAAGCAGAAATGCGCTAACAACAGGATTTCAGGTAAAACCCAAGACGTCCTCAGAATCAGAAAATTTCTCAGAAGCCAGACAATATAATTCTTAAATGGGATCCTTTTGTGTACCACTTAACTTCAGAACCCACAGAGGTAAAAATTCCAAGGACTGTATTAGGGGGAAGGGGGAAAAGATGGGGGTCCTGGTTGAGCCCCACTTTCTGTGCTTTAGATGGAAGAAGGGGTGTAAGCCCAAGTACTGACATTCAGCTGGGGTCGTACTCTACTTCTGTTTTAAGCCTTCCCATCTGCGCCCTGCTGAGGGGACAGTCACTGCGCCCTGCTGAGGGGACAGTCACTGCGCGCTGCTGAGGGGACAGTCACTGCGCCCACGCGCACAGACAGCTACAAGATGGGACTCTGCAACACTCAGGGGCAGAGGAAGAGCCACCCGACCCTGCAGATCTGCTGCGGGCAGGTAATTCCACTGATTCATGTGTTGGTGGCATTTCCTTAACTTTTCTCGGTGTGGGCAGTGAGACACCTCTCCACAGAGCCCGTCACTGACCCTGCAATGGGACGCCACTGTGCTGGTGACCAACAGTCCCCTTTATCAGGAGCCCAGACTTCTTTTACAATTAGCCACACAGAAAAGCTCTACCTCTCCTAAGAAACAGGTCTTCCTATTTGTGGGAAGAAAGGGTCCCAAGCCCCTTTTCATCTTTTCTACTGGAAATTCAGGGCCAACTGGAAGCTCAGAGAAAACTGCAGCCACACTGTGGAACTGTGTCAGTGGACATTCTCTAGGCACGACCTTGACTTTGCTCACCTGTATCTATTTCCTAAGGATCCCCCCCCCCACCCACCGTTTTGCTAAATGTAAAACTGACTCAAGCAGTCCCCAAGTCTTTGTGGGAGAGGTAAACCACCACACAACAGAGGGGGGCAGGCACCCTGAAACACCCAGAAGGTGTTCCTTCTCAGCATGGCAGAGGCGTGGCCAGCCTGCTCCAGCCACTCACTCTTCACGGGAAGCACGTTCTGCGGGGATGCTGACTGCACGTGGGCCGTGGGCTCCGGGCTCTCCAGCAGCTTCTTGCTCAGGATGTCACTGAAGAAGATGCGGATCAGAGGCACCCCCCACAGGAACTGCAGCTGTTTGGTGATCAAGGGCATCGACTCGTTAAGGCTGGGGAGAAAAGGAGACCAGGAGTGTCAGTTCCACCTGGCGAATGGCCAGGGAGTGCCTTCCACTTGGAGGTGTAGCTAGGATCTGCTGTTCCACATGGTCAGTGAGATAATCCTAATTTAAGAAGGCGGCTCCACAAATCCCGCTGAGGCCTGGATGCGGAAGGCACTGGCCTGTCTTCCCTGTCGCTCCAACCAGTCACTGCGCCCATGCAGGGCCGCCAACAGCACTACTGCCCTCCCCAGGCCCCCAGGCTGCACACGTCACCGCCTTCTCCTGGACACCCCTCACCGCTCTTCACCCCAGTTCCACCCTGTTTACCACTAAGATGACAAGAGCCATCTCACGCCTGCTGTGCTGCCCTCCTCTTCACAGCCAGCCCTCAGGCCGGGCCACAGCCCTCGCCGACTCTCCAGCCTCCTAGGAGTCCACTGCCGGCAGGTGCTGCTTTCTCCACTCCGCACGGCAGCCCCAGCACCGGACTCACACCCCGAAATCCGCCTTCACTGCCTCCCTGCTCGAGACCCTGCTCGAGACCCTGCGGTGCTCTCACTGCCTTCCAGCGCCGCACAGCAACAGCCACCACCCACTGGGCATGAAGGGCCTCGGGCGGGCGCTGACGTGCCTCGTCTCAGTCAGTCCTCAGACACCCCTCCCGCACGTTCCAGATGAAGAAAGGGAGGTGAAGAGACTTGTCCAAGGCCCCCCCGGAGAGACCGGGCTGCTCACCCCCGTGCTTTCTGCCCTGCACTCCGCCCACGGCAGCCCGATGCCCGGCACACGCCCCTCCGCCCTCCTCAGTGTGGGGCAGCGCACTGGTCGTCAGCTGGCAATCACGTTTTCTCAACGGGATGTCACTCAGGTACAAGGAAAAGGGAGGGAACCTGGGATTCCCTTTCCTGGCCTCAGTTTTCTGCTTCAGGCGCACCCGCCAGGTCCCCGAATGCAGCTGAGCAGCCTCAGACCTGAGACCCGCCCAGCCCAGCCCAGGGCCGGCCTTCGAAACGTGTGACAACACCTTACTTAATCTCTCTTCCAGCCCAGTGGCACTTGTTAAAACACATTTTTAAGTCCTTATTAAAACTTTTAAAATTTGCATTCCACCTCTTGGAAAGGATCTGGAGGGACTTCAATCCACCTTGAGTCATGCGCCTGATCTTAGTATTTCCAAAATACAGAGCCAGGCAATCAAAAAAGGGGTGCTGGAGAAGAAAAGCACATCACAGACACTGTGAGAACAGAAGACACACGGGGTGGTCGCATTTCTGGGAACGGCTGTGCGGGCGCTCTGGGCGGCGGCGCGGTGAGCAGGTTCTCGTTCTCTCGTTCCTGCCCACACTTCACACGGCGAGCGTGCGCTGCTTCTGCGCTGAGAAGCGAAGCGACAGGAGCGAAAACAAAGGGAGGAGGGAGCCCTGACGGGAGGGAGGCAGGAGGCGCAGGAGAGACAGCGATCCGCCTCCGGGACTCACCCGTAGTCCACGGATTGGGAGAACCAGCCGAGGACGGGGTGCCAGTGGGTCAGGTTTGATTTCTTCTGGGACACGTACTTCTGGCAGTAGCACAGCATCTGGGTGAGCAAGCCCACAAACCCGTCCGTCTCCTCCTCCAGCACTCGGGGGCTGAGGGAGCCCAAGTGCAGGAGGTTGCCTGCCGAGAGAGGAGGAGGAGGCTGGGTGAGCTGGGCCCAGGCAGACGTGCGTCGCCGGCTCCCAGCCCTGCTCTCTGCCCGACGCTCCGGCAGCCACATCGGCGTGCACTGAGCAATTCCACACCGAGGGCGCTTGTCGGTGCTGGCGCTGCGGGGTGCTGCGGGGCGCTGCAGGGCAACGCAGGGCTCGGAAGTAGGCCAACCCGGCTTCCGGTCCTGGCTCTGCCCCAGACTGGCCTCGCGACCCTCAACCCGCCTCTAGAACCCTGTCTCCTCATCGGGAAGACTGGAGTATCGACCCCCACTCCTGATGTGAAGACTGTATGACCCGTAGAACATCTGGCACACAGAGGTATGTGGCAGTTAGCTAGTGAGACATTTTAACATTATGCTAAGATGCTAAAACCAGAGGTTAACATAAGAAATAATCTGAAGGATATCTGAAATCCCTGGAAATCAGTTATTCCAAGTGCACCAAAGTTATTTAACATGCCTGGTGGGACGACTCCCTTAAAACCCAGCCCCAAGAACCTTTCTCCACGCAAAACAAATCAGGCCGTGAGAATCACGCATGTCTGCTGTTTGAATGCTTCTGTCCACAAACCCTTCATCTACAGTGAAACACAGTGAAGCAGGCAATGCAGGTCCTACTCGGAGCCCCCCAGCCACGCCCCCCTTCTCCCAAGGTGGGAATTTTCCAGGCAGCTCATCACGTTTTCAATTTCCCCTGGGCTGGCAGGAAGTAGGGGCTGAACCTGAACATTCATTTACAGCCATTCAACCAGTCTGCCGAGCTGACAGACTGCCTATGTGACTTTCAGTTTCCCGTGTCAACTTTCACGGTCTCCCCGATTACGTGCCCTCACTGCAAGCACTCTGTTTCCCGACGTCCAGGGCAGTCACACTCCAGCCACAGATACTCACCCATCAGACACAGCGTGTGGCATCCTTCCAGACTTTCACAGACATCACGGCATCGCTCTTTATCTCTCAAAAATGTAATGAATTTACGAAGCAAGTCATAGGATTCCAAAACAGCGAGGCGCTGCGAACAAGTGCAGACTGTTAAAGCGAAAGCTGACGGGAAGAATTTCCCACTAGAACATGAACTTGACCACCTGCAGGTCACCCCCAATAGCCAAACATGCTACTGATCGCCAAAAATAAAAGGAACAAAGGTGAGAACCTGTTTCTCTGGGGTATTAACAAAAGTGTGCCCACTGTGGCTACTGATTTAGAAGACTCAGGGAAGAGGTGAGAACTAACAGAACATTTTACGCTCTAATTTCTAAGAAGAAAGGCAAGCGTGGGATTGGGGGGAATTCAGAGCCCACTTACCTCAGGGGTCACTGAGCCGAGATGTGTCACGAGAGCAGGCACAGACATGATATGGACGAGGAATGGCCGAATCAGGTTGTCTGAAAACTGTGCAGCAATCACGGGGCTAGACACAGACAGGTGGCCGCACTCAGGGTCTGTGTGCGAACCTGGGGCAAAAGAGCAGCCCTACCAACGCCCCCAAGCCCCCTGGAATTATGCTTCAGCAGACTTCTAGAAAAACTAAAGACCAAAAATGGGGCGATCCACTAAGGGAACGGTTGAGCTGAGGACAGTACAGCCATATGACGCAGCTATGAAAAATCAGTTTTGAGGTTTTACTGACATGAAAAAAATGCTCCAAGCACATAGTAAACTTAAAAAAAAAAAAAAAAGGCAGAATAAAAAACTACATGGGGAGAGGTGAGGGGGTAGTGATTGGAAGGGAGGGAAATGAGGGATTTTGGAATTCATGTGCTCTGACTGGGAATTGAACTGGCGACCATCCCCCTTTGCGGGACAACACCCAATCAGCTGCACCACACCGGTCAGGGTTGGCCTTCCAAAAACATTCTAAATCCGTGTTTGTAACACTATTCCAACCACTTATGCCACCCTTTTGCTGGCCCTCCTCCAGCTCACAGGTTTCCTTCATCAACTAAAAGCTCAAAAGGAGAAGGGATTTTATCTTGCCCCGGGGCTGACTGAGAACCAACACATTCAGGGCTACAGACAGACAGACAGACAGACAGACGATAAGAAAAAGAGCAGTCCCCTCCCCCATCCTCCCCTAGACCAACACTTCCGGCCAACGCAGTGGGCAAACCCAGACCCAACAGGAGTGACCAGAGGACAGGGAAGCGAGAGGGCGAAGCCCTAGGAGGCAGGCCAGCCCCTCGGCTGCCCCCACTTACCGCAATGCCAGGGAAAAGGCTGCCGTTAAAGTGCTTTTGGACAGACAAGGCCGGGGTCTCGCCAGGCCATGGGTTAACAGTATCTGAAAGGAACATTCAACTGGTCAGGGAATGATGCCAACCCTGTATTCCTTTGTTCGTTAAAAAAGAGAGAGACATAAAAGTAAAATGAGTGCCTCAGATAAAAAACTAAACTGGAATGTTTTTAAAAATGAAAGGAGAGAAAAGTGATGGGCATAGAGGTTCATTACTCCCTCCCTCACCTCTAAATAGTATGTTGAACTTTTAAAATAATAGAGTTAAAAAATTAACAGCTGATATAAACACCAGACTTAGAATTTCAAGACAAGCAGCCCCCAGTTACAGGGTCACGCAGAGGCCTCCTTGCTGGGGGGAGCTCTGGCCGTCACACTGCCCCCCGGGGCTGCCGTGCGGAGAGAGCAAGGCCGCGTCCACACGGACCCCATCCCAGTGCCAGGCAGAGGGAGGGGCCCGATCTACACCACTTCTCATGCTGGGGAGTTCCGAAGAGTTACCGCTAAACAGCAGTCTAGGCTTCTGACCACCCCCGAGCCACATGGGCTGGCATGGAAGGTGCAGTGTGGACAGAAGGCTTTTGAGGACACAGAGCTACCAAGTTAATCCCAGACGCCAACCGAGAAGGAGCCAGAGGGATCGAGCCCTGAGGCCTCCCCCACCACCTCCCGAGTTTCAATTTCAAGAGACTGGATTAAACCTGCAGCCGAAGACACAGCACATTAAAGGGATCCCAGTGCCTGTTTCCCTTCACCCAAACCTCAAGTGACCCAAGTGACCCAAGGCAGGGGGAGGGAGGAGAGGACACCGAGCATTCAACTCTTTCTGTAAAGTGCTTCTGCGAGGAGGGCACCGGATATGCCAAAACCAAACACAAACATCCAAGCTCAGGTTTGGAGACTGAGGTCACATATTAGAGGATTGGGCCACAGACCTGCAGCACAGAATAAAACCCACGCTGGTTGAGATGTCCCATTATATTTGCACAAATGTGGTTCATGGCTGGTCGAAGACTTTCACCTAAACAAAGAAAAATGTCTGAGACAAAAAAAAATCTCTGACCATACATGAACTGTTTAGGTGGGACAGAAAGCCACACCCCACACCCAGGGCCCCAGGAAATGAGACACTTTCTGGCTTGCCCTCCTGCTCCCTTAGGCCCGGGACCAGGGTTCGAGGAGACACTGCACATCTGGGACCAGAGGGTCTCCTGGGGGGCCCGGGTCACGTGTCATCCTCTGGTGACGGGGCCGTCATCCCCTGGCCAAAAGTGACTTCCCCAGCTCTGAGCTCCTGCAGCACCTTTCCTACCTCCCTCCGAGGGCCGGTGCTGTCTATTCTCTGCAGCTGCCTCCACTCTCCAGCAAGACGGAAGCTCCCTGGCAGGGCCCAGGGCTCACCGCATTTTAAATCCTGCCCGGAATCCAGGACAGTGCCTTAAAAGAAACCCTCCTTCTGACCTGGGGCCTTTGAACGCCAGCTTTCTCTGCTTTCGGAGTTGTCCATCCTCCTCACCCTGAGACCTCTAACTCGCCTGCCTGCTCCGAGCTCAGACAGCACTTCTCCAGGGAGGCCTGAGCACCGACAGAGCGAGGCGAGGCTGGCCCTACCCCTTGCAACTCCCACTTCTCCTGCACTCTTCCTTCTGAGCACCAGGGCACAGGGCACGCATGTGACCTGTCTGCGACATCTGTCTCCCCCAGGAGGCTCCCGGGTCTGTGGGCAAGGGTGGCCCAGAACAGCGTCTGCACAGTGTGCAGCGCAGAGCAGGCCGTTTGCTGAGCGGATGGGCGAAGTGACTGAACGAAGGGCATAAAGCTGAGTATGACATTCAGGGAAGTGGGCAGCTTTACAATGCAAATGTCATGGCCAAAGAGAATTATTTGCTGCTGAATGATTCACAAATGAAATGACAAGGCTTAATGTGAGCAGACATTGTCACTGGGTGCTGCAGGAGTAATAAAAAATAAGATCAGAGGAACCACAGCTTTAAGCATCAATTCCCCAGACGGAGACTGTAACGCATGACACTGAACACACTCTGGACACTACGGGGCAGCCTGCTGGGCAGCGGGAAGGGCACCTTTGCCTGCATGGTCTCGGGCCTCCCGGAGGCTCGAGATGGCAAAACTGCTTCTTAAAAAGGCGGAAAGGGCCCTGGCCGGGTAGCTTGGTTGGTTAGAGCATTGTCCTAATTTGCCAAGGTTGTGGGTTTGATCTCCAGTCAAGGCACATACAAGAATCAACCAAAGAATGCATGAATAAGTGGAACAAATCAATGTCTCTCTCTCTAAATGAATAGATAAAAAAAATTTAAAGGTGGAAAGGTGCCCAAACTCTGCCCTTAGGGAAGATTTTGAAGCAAGCCGCACCGACCTTTCCCCCGGAAAACCTTCCACGTCGAGGTGTCGGTGAAAGTGACAAGCATCGTGAGGTGCAGCGCCACGAGTCTGGAGTCTTGCAGGATTTCAGGCTGGAGACCAAGAAGAGTGAGGTAAGACACAGCCCTGCAGTCCCAGCGGTGGAGCAACATTGTAACTCGTCTGAGTGTACTCGGCTTGAGTGAGTGAGTGGGCGTCACACGGGAATGACCACCTTAGCAGTTAAATGATAGGGATTTTGACCCAGTAGTCACTAACTACAGAACCTGAAGTACTTCTGGGAATGGAGAACTGAGAATTGTGGGAAACAGCTGCCACGTGAGCCCTAGCAAAGCCTCTGTCCCTGAGACTTCTCCCTCCTTATGTGCCAAGTGGATGTGGCTGCTGTTTGCATCGACCCACACCTTTGTCCACCTGCTCCCAACACAGAGGTGGGCACGAGACCAGGCCAGGCCAGTGGCAGTACCCCGTCCCGCTCACTACTGTGACCAGATAAGGGTTGAGACCAGGACCCTCCGGGTCACTGAGGTCTCCCAGGTTTTTAATGGGTGGGGACGTCACCCTTTTCTCTTTGGTCAAGACAGAATATGAGGCCAGAACTGCTGGCTGCCAGGATCACAGCAGAAGCAGCCAAAGTGACTCCAAAAGGCTCCAGAGATCAGAGAAAAGAACGAGGGGAGAACCCAGCAGCCCCGGCTCTAATCAACCCCAGCTGCCATGTTACAGCACATACTCTCTGACAAAAGATTCTCTTTCTTGCTTAGCTTGTGTATATTATGTGCTGTGCTTGTCTTGGATTTCTGCACTGATAAAAGAGGCCTGACTAGGGTTAACAATATAAATGATAAAATATCCACTATATCAAAACCATGGGGAGGAAGATGGGATTCCCTGGCATCGACACTGTGGCAAGCACAGGTTGATGTTCAAAATACATAACTCAAAGGAGGGCTGGAATTGACAACGGAATCTAACTCGCTCTCTCCCAGAACAGGGGCTCTGGTAATTCTTTACTGGATTCTGACTATAAATCTCGACAGGTGTAACCTACGACGGAAGCATGAGGACTCTGAAACTAGCTATGAAAGGCCCCAGATGGGAAGGATACATTTCCAGTGTTTCACTTTTACCTTGAGCTGCTTAAGAAACTCACAGCAATACCAGAGAATGTCCTTGATCTGTTTAATCCACAAGAGGGTGAGATCCTTAGAAAGAGCCAGGGACACATACCACACCTACAAGGAGGGCGGAGAGAAATGTCACGGGCGGTTACAGGGGTCAAGCGAGTATGCTCTGGCTACTGGCATGGCACCAGTCAGCTTGGTTCGGTGCCCCGTGGGGCAGTGAGGATCGATGGACAAACAAGCAGCCAGTGAGACTTACCTTAACGCTCACCCATCCCACTCACCTTGGGTTCATTCTCAGCATCCATACTGCTCAGGATGCAGCGACACAACTTTTCAAATCTCTGCAAAGAGGCAGAAAGGTGGTGCTCAGTTCCTGGAACTAGTGAAAAGTGGGAAGCAGCAAATGTCTGGTGGACACCCGGTGGAGGCGCGCCTGTTATGCCAGAAGACTCACACCCGTGGTCATTTTAAATTCCTTCCTACAGACACGGGAACTGAGGGTCAGAGAGGCTAAGGAAAGGCTTTCAAACTGGCAGCCTAGTGGCTTGTTTGGGGAACTGTACATTTCCTATAAAAGCCCAGATGGGGGCGCCCTTCGAAAACGAAGCCCATCTGGCGAACTGGGCTTGGCCCCCCATGGACCAGCAGCGACTCCTGAAGCAGGCTCCTGTTTGCCGTTTTGTGAGATGCGTGGACACTTGTGCCTCAGACTGCTGTATCATCACTTCTTATCTCCAAACGCACAAGGAAGAAGCGGGGAAGCTGCACACCAGACTACACTGTGGCGACACCCGTCCTGGGTCCGCCCTTAAACGCTGCGTGGTCCTGGGTGGCCGCCCCATCGCTGTCAACTACAGTTCCCTCCTCTGTAAACGGGCCCACCTGGCCGAGCCTGTTTGTCCGCACCTACGTGACCGGGTGTTCCCGGCCAGCAACCTCCTCCCTCTTCTGCTGGGCTCAGAGCTCTCCAGAGCAGAGACCTTGCCTGCATTGCCGCCTTCTGGAGCCCCGGGGCTTAGCAGAGGGTCTGGCACGGACGGGAGACTCGGTGATAACGAAGGCATCATCCCTGATACCCAGAGGCATGCCTCAATGGTACCGTAAGTACCGTTACAGATAACTATCTGTTTCCTAAATCGTATTTTCTGGGCTAATTCTAATCCCAAATGTACAACCAACATGTTTTCTTTGGTTTGCAGGATTTAAAAGAAATTTGAAATTAGCTACCAATTCTTATAAATTAGGAAACTGAGCATAAAGAAGTCCAGCATCTCTTTAAAAACTCAGAGTCTGCCACTGGCTGAGGCTGAGCGGAGGCTGCCCACTTCGGGTGGGCAAGCCCAGACACCATCACTCCCTCTGGTGTCCTCAGCGTCACTGAGCGCTTCCAGCTGTGACGGCTGCTACTGCGTGTTGTCTCATAAATGGCTTCTTCACTAGCTTACCTAACGCACCTGGCTCCTGGGTGCAGCTGAGTCCGCCAAGAGGCCCAGGGCGTCATCCCTGCAACACAGGTCCCAAGGAGACTGAAGGGCAGGATGTGGGAGTACCAGAGGGTTGCTAGCTCAGGGAGTTGCTTTAAGGACCAAATGACTTCACATGTATAGAACACCTGGCAGACAGTAAGTGCAACGTATATTTGCTATTATTATTATTTTACCTCATTATCCTCTTTAATTCTGAACAAGAACAGCAGTTTCCTGGCAATCTTAAAAATACATAGTGCACTTCTTTTACTGGACCCAGAATCATCTGCTTTAAAAAACTCATCGATCTCTCTCCTAAGGAAGGGGAAGGTAAAAAAAAGACATTTTTAATTAGGAGCTCACAGCAGCTGGAAGGCTTTTTAAGAACTGTTAAGAGAGAGCGCCATCTTTTCTTACTGTAAATTGGGAGCAAGAGGAAACGTGCTGAGGGTGCCAGCACCCACCTGATTTCTCTCTGCAGTCGACTCCGACAGAGGAAACTCCGGACGTGGGCCTGAATCCCGACGGCCGCACGCTCCCGCTCCTTCTGCACAAGCCTCTCCTCCCGAGCCTGGCGGGCTCTGTCGATGAACCATGCCCGCGAGGTCTGAGAAACGGTGAACATGTCCGCGCGCTTGCACAAACCCTGCAAGGAGAGTGGTGACGGTCGGTGCAGACCACTGAATGGAAAACACGCATGGGAGGCAGCTCAGGAGCAACGGGTGGGCAGGGACGCGGGCGGCGGCAGCAGAGAGCTGCCCCGGCCCTCCAGCGCCTTCCAAAGTGCTAATAGCTCTCCTGGCACAAGTCCCAGCTTCCTGTCGGCTCTTTTCACGCAACTCACCAAGAGTAGAGACTTTCCTCCTGTATTAAAAAATCACATTTTTTTAAGAGAAAGAGCACTGCGCCCGGCACAGGGTGTGGGCTCGCTGTCTAAGGAACGAACGAAGCACAACTCAATGCCTTTGTTCAACTCCGTAGCAGTTAAGGAGCAGTTCCATTTGTGCAGCCCTAAAATTATTTCGGCCCTTTGAAGGTGCGGTTGCCTTCAAAGGGCTGATGTGGCCCCCAGCGAAAATGAGTCTGACACCCCCGCACTAAATTGAACAGGTTCTGTTTTATGTGTAACTTCCCGTTGTTTTCACTGATCCTGCCCTTCGAGGGGCAGCGAAGCCTTCAGAGCAGAACTGTCTGCCCCACGACTGACTGGCACGTGTGGAGAGAGGCTCTGAGTTATCCACCACACACTTTCCCCTCCATCGCCAGTCCCTGTTTTCCCACAGGGACTGCTTTGGCTAGCAGCCTGCAGCACACAGCGCTGGTCCAGGGAACGTCCGGTGCTGAGATGATCTCTTTAGATGCATATTAACTTTGTCATTCTATCCAGAGAAATGTAATCAGTCCAGCTGGCAAAAGCACTGAAATGTTATTCATGAGTTCAAACTTCTAGAAAAGGATTTCTTTACCAGGTTACTTCACTCGAAGCAGCACACACACGGAAACCTCACCCACAAGTTAAGGCTCACGGGAGGCCCCCCCATGCCGGCAGATGACGGGCCTCTGCGGCCCCCCTTCGGCAATGCTTCACCTCTGTTAAATACAAGTCTTTGCCGACACATGTGTCTCTCATCTGCAGTTCTCGAAACAAATTAACCGAGTCTGCCTAACCACAGGAGGGGGTGAGAAGACCGCAGATAAACCGGCCTTTTGAATCGCTCCCTCTCCCCACCCGGCAGTGGGCACCCAGAGCACGCACCCAAGGGCCTGCCGGTGTCGCCACAGTGCCAAGTGATCATCGGTGGTCGTGCAGGGGGCTTCACCGCCAGGGGCAGCTCCTCACTTCAGTGCTGCTTCTCTTCTCTGCAGAGGCGGAAGAAAAAAAAAGCAGATTTAGGGTTAGAGTATTTTGTTCTCAATCCTCACCAAGAGATATAGTAATTGATTTTAGAGAGAGAGGAAGGGTGGTGGGGAGAGAGAGAAACATCGATGAGAGAGAAAAACAGACGGGTTTGCCTCCTCTACGTGCCCGTCCTCAAACCAAACCTAAGAACTGACCCTTGACCTTCCAGTGTATGGCATGACACTCCAACCAATACCGGCCAAGGTGAGGGTTAAGCTTTATAGCTAGGGCATCATACATTTTCCTCCCTGAGTTAAAGTAATAAAGACAGTGCCTCTGGTTTAAACAATGACAACACCGTGTTCTCTTTAGTTAATGTCTGGTCTAGACGTTAAACTTCATCCCCACAGGCCTCACAGTTTAAGGGAACTGGTTAAAATACAGCTGACCTTGAACATGGGTTTGAACTGCATAGGTCCATTTACACATGGATTTTTTTTTCAATAAATACTGTAAACGTATTTCCTCTTCCTTAGGATTTTCTCAACATGTTTTTCTCTAGCTTACTTTATCGTAAGAAGACAGTATATAAAACATGCAAAAATATGTTAACTGTTTCTGTTACCAGTGAGGTTTCCAGTGAGCAAGCAGGCTGCCAGTAGTTCAGTTTGGGGGGAATCAAAAGTTATATGTGGATTTTCAACTGCACGGGGGGGGGGGGGTCAGTGATGTAACCCGGGCCTGTACAAGGGTCAACTATAATGCCAAAGAAGTTATTAGATTAAAGCTTTGTGATGTAAACAAGAATAACTCAGGGGATAAAATATGAAAAAGCCACTGATAATAATGTTTAGCATTTTTAACAATACTGAAAAATGTTTACGCCTAAGAAACCCTGTGAACCAATATGACCCCGATTGCATGAGAAAGAAAAGCGCAGTGCACACGGAGACCCGACACTGGGGGGGCGCTCCAGCACGGTGAGTGAGAGTGGCTGCTCCAGGCGAGGGAGTCGCGGGAACTGTGCTCTGTAACCGGTCTGTTCTCAGAGTTCTGCACAGCAAGCTCACAGAGGCAGCACAGCACTGAGAGGCGCCGCCCTCGCTCTGCTGTGCGGCAGGGCCAGGTCTCGGAGCCCTTCTGTCTTCCTCTGCTATGAGCTCTGAGGCCGACTGTGAGCCAAAACGAGCTGACATGCATTGAGGACCTACCGAGGTGGCCAACCTAGCGCAGTCAGTAAGTCTGATGTGTTATTTCTATAGATACAAAGTTTTTCTTCTTTTAAACAAGTCTTCAGCAGAGGCTCCCATCTGTCACTAGGGTTCTTGGGATAAGAAGTAATGTCGGGACCCTCACATTCCTCAGATGAGATTTTGTCCCTGTCCCTGGGTGCACTAAGATCCGTCAGTCCTGTCACGTGGGCCACGCACACCTGGCCCTGTTTAGATTGGCTAATGGCTTCGGGCTCCTTAGCACTGGGAGAGAGCTGGGCCCGCCCCATGAGCAGCGTGCTTTTTCCTCAACATGTGGAGCCCTTCACATGTGAGGGAGGGGAGATGAAGCAGGGAAGCAGGGGCCTAATCCCAGGAGAACAGGAGGCTGTACACACACTTAAGTGCCTGCAGGACCACAGCAAGTCCTTGGTTAACGTCTTCTACAGGTTATTGGAGCCGGGGCAAAACACAAGTAATGAAATGAATTCTACCACAGGCTAGTTGACATAAATAGGGGTTAAGATCCTACAGCACCTCATCAATGTTAACACGAATCAACACTGAATGAAACAAGGTTTTTTGTGGACCTGCTGTATCTCAAATGTTCACTTTTCCCAGGGGAGCACTCAGTATGTTGGTTTCTGTTTAGCACATACGAGTCTATAGTTTGAAGCTTTTCTAATTCTTATACATCTCCTCCACCTGTACTGTGTCTACCATAATACGATTCATCCATAAAATAAAACACATATAAAGTATTTCAGTGCTTAGTTTGCTAAATACCATGGAGGATCACAGAAAAGGCTGTAACAGAAAAAGCTTTGGATCAGACAAAATAGCCCTTGGTTCTTTTTAGTTCTCATTCTACCTCAATTGGCCAAATTACCCTGTTTGGGCCTCAGTTTCCTTATCTGTAAATTGAGTATAATATTAATAATGCACCTACTTCCTAGGGTTGCCGCAAGGATTAAATTAAGAATTGTATGAAAGATTTACTCTTCTTATACCTCAATTTAGTCATCATGACACTGTAAGTAGCATTACATGAGAAAACATTAATAAAAGCATCTGGAAGCAAAGAGTACGTAAGCAAGCTTTTCTGTACTGTCCTTAAGCAGCTTACAATTGAGTTAGGGAAATACCAGTGATAAAGGTGGGAACATTAGGAAAAAAGAGGTTGGTAATGACCAAGGTAATATGAAAAGCAACAGGAAAACACGTTGCTTGAGCACCCACCACGGGCCAAGTCCTTTCTGAGCCATCTCTGATAAGAACAGCAGCCCTGTGAGATCATTGGGCGTCTCCCATAACCCAGGTTAGACCGTTAGTTAGGGTCAGAGCCATGATTTTTATTCCAACAGACAGGACTCAGTCTCTCCTTCACTTAAATACTCCCATGAGACCTGCTCTAAAATCAGTCTTTTCGGGAGAGGGCCCACTTCATGGGGAACGATGAAAGAGCAAGAGAACCCAAAGAATACTGTTCAAAGGCGGAGCAACATGCATACCAACTGCTGACTGAGCCCAGAAGGATTCTCCCTAGATGATGGGAATAGGTGGGCTGTCAGGTTTAATGACTACCTCCATCTAGGTGTGTGCTACTATCAGTGCCGCCTTCACAGGAAGAAAATGAAATGCAGATATGGGGATAGGGCTCGTCAGAGGTCACTAGACTCCTGAATCTGAACTCAAGTCTAACTCCAAAGCAATTATTTCCTTGTAAGCAAAACACACGAGACCCAGAAAGTCCCCCACTCACAGAACGGCAAAGAGAAGCTGAGAAGGCAAGGTTGCCCGTGGAGCTAGGTTACAGTCAAATTTCGAACAAGCTTTTCTTTACTGCTTCCCTAACTCCAGCTGCCTTTATTGACAGCGGAGTGTCTGGTCCGGTACTAAAACTTGCATTACACAATATCCTCTGTGAAACGAGATAATTACGCCATTTCACAGAGGAGGAAACTGAGCCTCAGAGAGGTGAGGGAACTCACCCAAGGTCACACAGCGACAAGATAGGATTCGAACGCCGGTTTCGGTGACTCCTAAGACCCGGCGTCTCGCCTTGGCATCAACAGCCACAATAACAAACCTTTTCCATCTGGCGTTACTACGTTTATGAAGGCCCAGAAATGAAAAGAGATGGAAAAGACTACGGAGAGGCCACCCTTAAGTGTAAAAGCCGCCGCAGGCACCGGCCCCTCGGACCAGGTGAGAGGCAGGGACCCGGGCCCAGGGCCACCTCCCTTAAAGTCCCCGGCCCCAACACCCAGTGAATCCACAATCCTGGCCCCACTCGCTACCGGTAGGACGTAGACCTTTCTCCGCTCGAGGCCCCCAGCGCTCGGGGTCGGAGCCGCAGGTACTGTCGCCTCAACCGAACACACCTGAGCGCTGGTGGACCCGGGGCAGCGACCAAGACTCCACCGCCATCTTGCCCCGGGTGTTCCTTCTCAGAGCTCCGCCGAGGAACAGCTATCCAGTTCCGGACAACGACGGTTCCACAGAGCTTCTCCGCCCTGGAATGACAACCTTTGAATCTTTTCCTCCTCTCTGGAAGCTGAAAACCGGAGCATTCAAGAACGGGACAAATGCCTGACCCAGCAGAGAGAAGATGCAACCTTTCCAGCCAGGCATGTTGGAAGGAAACCGGCTAATGTGTACGAGTACATCGGATCCTTTAGGAGGGTGCCCTCTGCGGGGCGGAAGTGGGGAACAGGCGGCGGAAGTATCCGCCCCTGCCCCGCCTCCGCCCCTGGCTCACGCGAGCAGGGTGTTTCCTGCCTGTTTCAGTCCGGGTTTGGAGACTCCGGAGTCTTCCAACTTTTCATGGTACGGAGGGCGCTTACCACCGACTGGGGGTTCTGGGCGGCCAAGAGAGCAGGGCACAGCCAAAGTAGAGGCGGAAGGGACCGACCAGAGGGGATGCGATAGCCCCTGTCGCGATAGGGAAGAGGCATTTGGGGGATAGGATGGGGGCGAGGCTGAGGGTGGGGGAAGGGCTTTAGGTGGAGAATTTGAGGACGGGAGCGAACCCTGGCTGTTGGGAATCCAGGAAAGGGATTTGGGCTTGGAAAGTAGATATGTGTGTGGATGGACGGGGCGGGGGGTGAGTGTCTGTGAGTCTTGAGTGCTTGTTAGAAATGGGAATCGGTGATTGTGAAAAGAACAAAGAGATGTCATTGAAGACGGACATTTGGGGTGGAAAATGAGGGTTTGGGGAGTTGCGAAAGACAATGAGTAGGTTATGAGAGGGCCAAGTGGGACTCCTTGGGGCGAAGAGTTTGGGGGTTTTGGAAGTTGTGGTAGGTTTCGCTGAGTTTCGGGGAAGTGGGGAGCGGCTTGCTTCCAGGTGCCTCTGGACACAGGCGAGCGGACGCAAGTGTAGAAGAAATCGGCCGGCTGGTGTGCGTTCGATGCTTAGAACTCCGCGAAAGGATGCCAGGGGCCTGAGGTCAGGGTACCTTCGCCGCGGAGTCCAGCGCCTTATCTGGGCCTGGTTACCTATCTAGGCACTTCCGTTGAGGCCCGAGATAGCCACACCTAAGGAGTTGGGGATGTCTCACAGCGTCCCAGCTGTGGGAAGTTTCTGTGTGTTTGGGTTCCTCAAAAGTTTATTCCTTGAACAGCTCTTTATCCTTGGATAAGAATGAGCAAAGTTCAGCCCAGACCTTCTTTTTACTTGTCTGCCAGTGTCTCTTCCCTCCAAAGTGCAGCATTTAAAGGCAGGACCAGACCCAGGGACACTGCTGAAGGAAAAGGAGACAGCCTGTATCTGAGTTAGGTCTGGTCCATTTTGTGTAAAATCAGGACCACCTCAGGGGAAGAAGGCATAAACCAGTGCTTCTCACACTGAGGTCCCCAGACCAGCAGCATCAGCTGGAACTTTTTCAGCCAAATTTTCAAGCCCTATGACTGTTGAATCCGTCTGGGGTGAAGCCCAGCAATCTATTTTACAAGCCCTGCAGGGGATTAGAACAATGATTTTTGATTCAGGCTATATGATGAAAAGGATGAGAGAGTGGGAGTCTGAGGACCTTAATAGTTCTGATTCTTAATTGTCTCCCCTAAAAAGTGGGATTGGTGACATTTTCATCGCTAGACTGTTATTTGCCCGCTAAACACAGGAAGAGAATGTCGTTCCGCAGAATATTTGGAAATGGCAGTAGCTGTCCTGTAGGTTTTGCATGAAAATAATGCCGCACTTAGGTGGCTGATTGAGTTTACCGTATTTTGCCGTGGTAATGCACACCCATGATTTTTGTGCGCAGTGTGCACGGGATTATACCCATGGTACGTGGTCATTATGCCCATGTATAATGCGCCTCCTTATTTTTCCCTAAAAAATTTGGGCATAAAGGTGCACACTCTACACGGCAAAATATGGTAGTTTGGTTGAAGTGGAACCACAGACTTTTGTAGACATGCCCTCAATTCAGGGGGAAGTTGTGTAGTTAGCCCCAAGGCAGTGACTCTTAGATCTAGCTGGTTAAAAAAAGCAGCTTTGTGGTTCTCAGCTCTGGCCACACATTAGAGTCACCTGAGGAACTTTTTTAGTTTTATTTGTTTAGTTTTTAGAGAGGAGAAAGAGGGTGAGAAACATTGATTGGTTGCCTCTTGCACACCCCCAACTGGAGACCTGGCCTGCAACCCAGGCTTGTGTCCTGGCTGGGACTCGAACCGGTGACCTTGTGGTCTGCAGGCTGGTGTGCAGCCCACTGAGCTATGCCAGCCAGTGCTGAAGAGCTTTTTAAACTCTGGTTTCTGAGCTGCCATGCTTCTCCTCTCCCCTCCCCAAATTTGACGACTTATTTTGGGGCAAAGCCCAGGCATTGATACCTTCTAAGCATCCGCAGGTGCTTCCAGTACAGCCAGGGCTGCTATCTCTGGTTTTAGGGAAACCTTGAGGGGTGGAAGGAAAAGTGCACTAAGAACCAGGTGGAGAGTACTTCAGCATCCGTTCCCTGGGGGTTGTTAGGGAGAGTGTGCCTTTATCTTCCTTTCACAAGTTAGGGAGCTGAGGCTGGGCGAAACGGCTGGTCTGAGCAGCACATAGGAAGTAGTCAAACTGGGCCGTAGTCCAGGTTGACCAAACTCCTGATCAGACCTTCCACGCGCGTCTCCCCCAGCACACTCACAAGGGAGACAGTTCTTCCGAGAGGCGTATAGAAAACATCTGCGGGCAAAGGGTGCGGCGCCTTTCCTCCTGGTGTACTTGCCTGGGCCTCCTTTCAAGTCAGCATGTTAACCCCTTCGGCTGACTTTCATTTTTCTAAAGCGTGCATACAGTTGCTTCCTGTTTGTGGCTCTGAAGCTGTGAGGCAGGGGCAGGCTTTTATTTCTGATGCTTTGTTTTTATGCATGGTCAGGAGTTTGGTGGGCCAATAGAGCAAAAGGGCCGGGAATTTCTCTAAGGCCACGATGGTAATTATAGCCTAATTAAGGCATGCCGAACTTTTTAGAACAGTGGGCTGCTATCCCGGCTGCACGTTGTAATTACCTGGGGGACTCTAAAAATCCTGTTGCCCATGCCACGACTCCAGACGAGTTACATCAGAATTTCCATGGCTAGGACCCAGGCACCAGCATTATTTTAAGCTCCCCAGGGAATTCTAATGGGCAACCAAGTGGAGGGCCACTGTTTAGAATCAGCAACATTATATATACAGGGGAGATGGCTAGGAGAGAAGCCTTCACTTACCCATCCATTGAGTTGGAAGAAACTTCTTTTCCTGGTCGAACAGAATCAGTAACCAATACTTCCACTATTAATCACCTCTCTTTCTCTTAACCGATTTTGCTCTCTCCTGTCCCACCTCCCTAACCTCATGAGAAGTGAAGTCAGACCTTTGAAACGAGTTAGAAAGCAGGATGGCTGGGGACTCGTCTGTGGAGAGGTTTGCTGTGAGAGACTCACTGTCTCCTGCTCTGTGTCCTCAGCTCACTGTGACTCAATGAGACACAACAGAGCCAGAGTCTCTTCTCCTTAGCGCCCCTCCCAGCAGTGAGGCAGCCGACCTGCGGAGGAGTGGGCTCCGGGGAGGGTCAGAGCTTGCTTTGTCTGTTCCGGAGTCTCCATCTAGATCAGGATGCTTTCTGCCTTTATCTCGTGGTAATTCAGCCGGGTGTCAGTGAGCTGGGATCCGTCTCCGAAGAGAGGATAACCTGAGACTCAGAGTGTTCTCATGTCGTCGTCATTTGGGTGTTCCATGTCGGAGTGTCTGCGCTGAGCCAGGGACCGAGCTGAGTGCTCTGTGGCATCCCTCACAGCGGGCCTGGAGGCAGGCGCCGCTCTTGTCCCCGTTTGATGGACGGGACTGAATTCTGGCAGGTGACTCCCCCAGTTGGTGAATGGCAAGGCTGGGGGCTTAATTCCGCTCTGACTTCCAAACCCAAGCCCACAGCCACACATCGCCTCCTAGCTTTTCAGAGCTTGTTTGGACTTTCTAAAGAAGGGGGTGGGACCCCTCTGTCAGTTTATTTGCCATCGCTCTATACAGACTAAGCATGGCCGCCGATAAAGTCCTGGGCTCAAGGCAGGACTTGCCCACGCCCTTCGTCACAAACTCACTTTGGGAAGTGACTGAGTTGTGGGCCAGGGGTCCGTGCTCACAAAATGACAATCATGATAGCTGCCTTCTGGCGCTGTTCGGGTTTTGAGCGGTTGTGTGTGGAGGTAGAAATGAAAACCATGGTACCTTCTGCGAGGGAGGGGTGGCAGAGGGGCTCCCCGGAGCCGCAGAAGTGTTCTCTGGGTTGGAGCGGGCGGTGGCTCTGATGCAGCCACTAACCGACACTCATGGAACTGCATACTCCAGATACACACGACTGTGTGCAGATTACCTTTAAAAAGGTGCTGGAGAGCAAGAAAATACAAAAGTATACTTTATGCCTTTTTTGTCTGTTTCATGGTAGGTGCCTTACAAAATGCTAGACCATATCTCCGAAACTTATTTTTTGGGGGGTAAGTTACTTCTGTCGTCCCGTGGACAAGGAGTTTTCCTGGGGAAGGGTTGGTAATGATGGTTAGTGTCTGGTCTCTGGGGACTGATTTCAAAGGAAAGCTGGGAGCCAGGGGGCACCCCTTCCTCTGGCCTCTTTCACGTCTGGCCTCAGGCCACAGACCCAGGCAAGCAAAGCTCCGACACCCTGAGCTTTCAGAAACTTACCTTTCTGTGACGTTTCTGCTGGACAAAAACAGCAGAAAGTGTTTCCTGAGGCACCACTTGTCTCTCCAGAGGTCATTCTTTGCCAGACTGCGAGGCTGCCCGTGGGTGATTTCTAGGCCTCTCCTTCGGGGGGACCGAGGTGGAGAGGACCGGCCATCGCCTCTGCTCTCACTGGTTAAAGGCAGGCCGCCACCCATCAGTTCCTTATTCCAGTGAAAAATGATGTCTGTGTTTTAACACTTGTACGTGTAACCCAGGTTCATTGTGGGAGATCTACAAAAGACAGAAAGGCATGAGGAACTTACTAGCAAAAAACAATTCTTTTTCAGTGTTGGTGTTTTTTAAAGTTTCGTGTCGTAGCCAGTACCACCAGGAGCTTACCTGTAGTCAGAGTTGTTTATTGTCCTGATGCGTCAAGGGACAGCTGCTGGCGTCTCAGAGGACTGCGGCTTGCTGTGAGCGGTTTTGGGGAGGGTTCAGGGAAGGGGGCTCTGCCTGTGCTGGATGCTGTCGGGAAGCAGGGCTGGTTCTGCGGGGGGGCCTCAGTGGTTCCTGGTTTGAAGGCGGGACGAGTGGAATGGGGCTAAGCTCTCCTTGGTGACGCGGCAGCAGGATATCAGCCAGGATGAGGGGATGCTCGGTGATTTTTGTGTTGGGGACAGCGTTGCTCTTCTTGACTTTGTTCAGACGGTTACGGAGCGGTCTTACTTGTGTCTGTGACCCGTCAGCAGCTGAGTGGCCTTGTCTGTGCCGTGAAATCATCCACGTCCACGTGATGTC
Source organism: Tonatia bakeri (assembly GCA_004024845.1). NCBI lineage: Eukaryota > Metazoa > Chordata > Mammalia > Chiroptera > Phyllostomidae > Tonatia > Tonatia bakeri. The sequence goes on along the minus strand of PVIA01003033.1, from coordinate 85,100 downwards.
AGGCCAGGCCTGGCTTTCTCGGTGTTGTGCCCCAGATTCGGTAAAGGTTCAGCCCACTCTTGGGCATCTCCTCCAGCTATGGAATTCTGCTTACTAAGTCAAGAAATGTTTTTCTCCCTGGCTGGATGGCTCAGTTGGTTGGAGCGTCGTCCAAACCCGGACACCAAGGCAACCAATCTATGTCTGTCCGTCTCTCTCTGTTTCTCCCCCTGCCTCTCTCCCCTTCCCCCCTCATCCCTCCCTCCCTCTTCTCCTTTCTCCTTCTCTCCCTCCCCCCCTCCTTCTAAAATCAATAAACATATCTGCTGGTGAGGATTTAAAAAAAGAAAAAGAAAAGAGATGTTTTCTTTGAGTGGACCGTGCCAGGCGCCAGTCCGGGCTGCGCCTGCTCCACCCCAACGCTGCACTCCGTGCGAGAGCTGCATCGTAGTGCCGAGACTGCTATCAGATCTTGCCGTTTCGGGCAATGCTAGCACAGGAAGTCTCTAGTTTTGCAATAGCTTGCTTCCAAGAGTTTTTACATCTGCCCTTCAGCTCTCAGAAATACTTCTTTTCTATAGAAAGTTTTAGGAATGGTAGTTGGAGTCTTACCTTCATAAAAGCTTATTTGATCTGTCATTCAGCTGAAAGGTGGCACTTCCGGCTGCTCCGTGTGCGTGGTGGTAAGGAAAGAGAGGCCTGGGCAGCGCTTCAGGCTGCAGCCAGTGCGTCTGTTTGTATGGGCAGTGGGGGAGTGGAAGCCCTCCTAACACTAGAGTCAGTGGCAAAGTGGTCCCTGCAGGGTCAGTAGGTGAGGTCAGCATATGAGGCCTCTGGGCGGAGCTTGCAGCGGATTGGGGAAAACGTGCCCCTCGCCCGGGGACAGCCCGTACCCCAGCTCCCTCCAGTTGTTGTCCTGCTGGCCAAGTTGGCCTCTGGTTTTAAGAGAAGCCAGAAATGCACATTTTTCTGTGAACTCTTCCTGGGTTGTCAACATTGAAAGTGAAGCTTGTTTTAAAAGCAGCATACACTTGGACCAGGCCATCTGGAGGCCAGGTTCAGCCCAGTGGCTGCAGGAAGCACACCTGGCCTGGTGCCGTGACCCTGGTGACCCTGTGTCTTCTCCCTGGCAGGAAGAGATGTCAGGAGAAAGTGTGGTGAGCTCAGCGGTGCCAGCGGCGGCTACCCGCACCACTTCCTTCAAGGGCGCGAGCCCCAGCTCCAAGTATGTGAAGCTGAACGTGGGTGGCGCCCTCTACTACACCACCATGCAGACGCTGACCAAGCAGGACACCATGCTGAAAGCCATGTTCAGTGGGCGCATGGAAGTGCTCACCGACAGTGAGGGTAAGCCTGTCCTCCGGGGGGGTGGGGGCATGCTGTGGTCGAGGACCTCACTGAGCTCAGAAGACCGTCGTGAGATGCACAGCTGTCTCCACAGCTACAGACCTCCCGTTGTGGTCAGCGTTGTCATGGTGTGCAGGGAGTCTTGAGAATGAATAACAGGGAGACTGGGTCTAGTCTGGGGTGTGTGGTCAAGGGGGGCTTCCTGGAGTAAGTGACATTTAAGCTGAGACCTGAAGATGACTAGGAGCCAGCTGGACAGGGACTCACAGTCTTGTCTTTGTTGCTCTTGCCTCGCAAAGTTGTTGATTGGCTGTGTGAGAAAGTCGCCCTCCCGCTCCAGGCCTCAGCTCTGTAAAACGGAGGCTGGACTAGCCACCCTGGTTGGTTCCCTTCCTGTTCTCTCCACAGTGAGCCTCTGATTTCACAGTGAAACTCGTGGGAGTCACAGCATTTTCTCTCGTCACTTGTCTCCTGGGATGGGGTCCTGACAAAGAGTCACAGACCCAGAATTGAGTCACAGCTCCCCGTTTAGTAGCTGGTGACTGTAAGCAAGGCGTTGACCTTGTCATTCTCATTTCCCCTCTGGTGAGGTGGGCACAGTGATCCCGCCTCATGGGGCTGTTGGCACATAGTAGGTATTCAGTATGTGTATTTTCAGTACTCTGCTTCCTGCTTTTTTTGTGGAAAGTCATGTCAGTAAAAGGCAAAGACGTGTTTAAAGTCATCTTACCATAACTACTTCCTACCCACCGGCAACAAAGAGCCCCTGAGAAACGGAGTGTCCTGACCTGGGCGGGTTTGGGGAGCAGGTTGCCTGAGGTTTAAGAGTGGCCCCGCATTCCTTGGCCTGAGGTTGCTCAAGACCAGGCCGGACTACAGCCTGGCTTGACCCAGCTGGCCTGCTTCTGAGGCCCGCCTCGGTGCCAACACCCCTGCCTCTGAGGGGTGGGGGCGCAGTTCCTGAGAGGGCGGGGGAGTCTGACACAGACTAAACCCTGTGTGCACAGCACATCCCTCGACTCCGAGAGGGCTGCCACCGTGCGGGGTGTCCCTCTCTGTGTCCCAGAGAATGCCAGGCTGCAGGGCTGCAGTTCCGCGCCTTTGGGCTTCCCTCGAACTGGGCTTTCCAGAACTGCCTTCCATCTGACTCGGGGGGGGGGGGGGAGCTTTCTGTGAGTGGGAGGCTCTGCTTTGCTGTGCCACACCCAGCACTGCCCGAGTGTTTGTGGAAATCAAGACAATGGCACCCCAGCTGCAGGAAGGAGCAGGCCTTATCTGAGAACCCAGGACTGCTGGGGCTTTTCTTCTGCCCTGCCTGGCCTCTGGTGGGCGCAGGAAAAGCACAGAGCCACTTCGGAAGCAAAGAGAGAGCCCCATCTCCTTGAAAGCCCTCGCCTTGTTGGCCTAACACTTGTCCTAGAAGAGACAGAATCCTCAGACTCCCCTGTCCCCAAACTTGGAGCAGTGCCTGGGGCTGCTGAGGCTTCTACATCACTGCTGGAGGACGTCCTGACCCCTTGCTTCCTGGAACACCAGCCCTCCGGGGATGCGGCACTGTCTGTGACACCCCAACCTCAGCTGTTAGCATTTCACTAGGGCTCCGGCCGCCTTCACACCCATAGGAAAAGCCCCCTGTGTGGCATTTTAGTGTTGTTTCATTCATTCCTCACCCTAACTTGTTGAGGGGTGGGTACCGTTCTGTTGTCACAGTGTGAGAAGTAGAAAACCACTTCTCACAGGAAATGCTTTTTCAAAAGCTCCCGAACCCAGGACTTGCTGGCTTTTACCGTCTGCTCTCCGTGGTTGATGTGGTCCCACAGCCCTGTCCAGGTCACCTTAGTGTGGCAGCCTTTGGGTTCAACCGCTGGCTTAGGGCTGCGGCCCTTTTGGCGCTCACGAGGGCCTGGGCTGGTGGGCTGGGCATTGGGGCCTCTGGCCGGCACAGTGGTCCTGTCGGTGAGCGCATGGTGCAGCCTGACCCGGGGCTCGACTGTTGCCTCCAGAACACCTCTGGGTCCACAGTCTGGGAAAACTCCCTGCATCTCACGGCATCATTCCGGAAGGCTGGCAGCAGCAGTGAAGTCCCCCACAGACGGGCTGAAACACCAGGGGCAGCTCAACCAGACAAGTGAACCCAGCGGTAGAGCCGTCTGGCTAAAGGACGGGGGCTCTGAAGGCACAGAACAGAATGCCTTTTCTGTTGCCAGAAATCTCTGAAGGATGCCTGAGACTCTGGTCTCTTCTGGGGCGGGGCCTCGAGCCGAAGGTGCTGGCAGCCTGTCTCCTGACGTGCCCTGCTGCCCGTCTGGGTTGTGCGCCCTGTACGTGTCACTCCTGACCAGAGAGGAGCCCGGGTGGGCGGAGAGACGCGGGCCTGGGTCTGAGCGTGGCCGGCAGTCACGGCCGGCCTGCGGGGAGTGGTTTCTGTGTGTCCGGCGTGTTAATGCAGCCTGACTGCTGCTCACGGGTAGTGCGACAATGGGCAAGCGATTTTTTTTCTCTGAGCCCGTTTCCCTCCTTTTAGAGCTGTGGTTTAGGTAATATTTTCAGATTACAATGGGGGTTAAATGAGGAAATTAGAAAGCACTTGCTAGAGGGCCTGGCACATTGGGAGACTCAACAGATGGGAAGTGTTTGTGGTGGCCTTAGTCCTGCCTGGGGTGGGGTGGGGGGGGGGTTCGGGGCAGAGCACTGGGAGGAGCGGCGTGCAGGGGAGCAGTGGTCACCTTGGCCTTGAGGAAGGAGTGAGCTGCAGTCCCATGGTGCCCCATGGGGTGGCTTTCCTGAGAAGCCGAGGACACTGGCAGTGAGCAGGCCTCCGTCAGACTCCTTCCCAGAAAGGCGCTGCTGTCACCAAGCTAGGGTTTTTACCTGCGCTGTCGTCAGCGTCACCATTGGCCAGTGGTCTCCGGGTCGATTTTCTGAATGAGAGTCCCGTGTCACTCTCACCTGTGTTGCCTGTGTCATCCCCATTGCTTGGTCCGTTGCTTCCCGCCTTAAATGGTCTCTGGGCTCTTGCTGACGTTGTCGGGACGAGGGAGTGCGTACACTGGGTGGAAGAAGAGAGTCGTTCACCTCACGTTCACGTGTTCCCCGGAGCACCTGCGGGGCCGACAGCGCACTCTGAGAACTGCAGTGCCCAGGCCGGTTCCCGGGGTCTCCAGGCCGGTTCCCGGGGTCTCCAGGCCGCCTGCCTTTTATGCAGTCCTGAGATACACCGATAGCTTTAGAATTTGGGTGATACAACACACCGCCCTGCGCCCACTCAGACAAGGAATCCAGTGTCACCCGGACCGCTGGGGCCTCTCTGTGCCCTCTCTGTTTGCCACTCTCCCTTCCACAGGTGACCATGGGCCTGACTCCGGGGCCTGGAGGCAATGTTTCAGCCTTGGTGGCGCAGGGAGCCAACCCCTTGGGCAGGCTGTGGGGGCCACTGGGACTTCTGAGAGCCCTCCAGGGGTTCTGGCGTGTTCTGGGAGGCAGGCCTGTGCTGCTGTGAGTTTTCCTCTTGGGACTGCCGTCCTCGGGTCCCGCAGATCCTGGGGGTCATGCTGTCCTTTCAGTGGTTCAGGGTATCTGGGGTTACTCCCTCGATCTCATGGTTAACCCATTCTTTCTTTAGTGACATATTGTTTAGCCTCCACATATTTGTGTGTTTCTCTGCTCTTTTCTTGAAGCTGACTTCTATTTTTTATACCATTGTGGTCAGAGAAAAAGCTTGCTATGATTTCATCCTTTTTCAATTTATTGTCACTTGTTTTATGGCCTAACCTGGTGTGTCCTGGAAATCGTTCCATGTGCACTTGAAAAGAACACAGAGTTGATGGCTCTGGGGTGACGTGCTCTGAAAATAGCACTCAGGTCCACGTGGTCGAGTGCGTCACTGAAGCCTCGTTTCCTGGTTGACGTTCTGTCGGAAGACCCGCCCAGGCCGGCAGTGGGTGTGCCAGTCCCCCGCCGACTGTGTCGCTGTCTGTCCCTCGAGCTTGTTAGTGTTTGCGGTGTACGTTGGGGTGGCCAGAACGTCCGTGTGGCTTTTTTTATAAAATAAAAGTCAGATTTGTAGTTTTCACCCATAACTGTATTGGTTTGGCTGTCTCCCGCGTGGTAGAATGTTGATGGTTCTCAGTTAACGTCTGATCCGATCTCTGTCCACTTCAACTGGTCGAACCAACCGTGGAGCGTCTCCCAGCAGGAAATCTCCAGTGTGAAACTTCACACCGCTTCTGACGCCTGCGGTCAGCCACAGCACCTCCCCGCACACAGCGCAGATCTGCTGTTTCGCATTTCATCTGCGTTTTTACCTTTTTGAAATAAGCGTAACATGCTGGAAATGTTGCGTGGTTTCTCTCACCTTCAGTATTAAAGTAGCTGCACAAAAATGTACCAGTTTTGATAAGGTTTTTTAAAAATGCGCACTGATGTGACAATCGTCACAGCACAGTCTAACAAGATTGTTTCGAATGAAGGTGAAGACAGCTGGAGCCGTCCTGCGGAGAAACCCGAGCGAACCTGTCGGCCCGCACAGTGTCCGGGTGCCTCCCTGCCCTGGCGCACGATGTTCACAAGCCTTGTGTCCTTCCGCCGGGTCGACCCCGTTCTCGTTATGTGGTGTCCGCTGTCTCTCATCACAGCCTGTGTTGTAAAGTGTTTGTCTGGTGTGAGGACTGCTACCCAGCTTTTTTTTTTAATTTGCATTTGCATGAAATATCTTCCATCCCTGCCCTTGCAGTCTACGTTTGTCTTTTGACCTGAAATGGATCACTTGTAGACAGCATGTGTGAGTTGTGGGTCTTGTTTTCTTATCCATTTACCTGTCCTGTGTCTTTTGATTAGAGCATTTAATCCATTTTCACTTAAAGTGATTATTGATAGCTGTATTTTTATTGCTATCTTATTCATACTTACGTTCTTTTTTCTCTTCTTCTTAAAGAAGTCCCTGTAACATCTCTTATAACACTGGTTTGGTGGTGATGAACTCCTCTGACATTTTTTCTTAACTGAGAAGTTCTGTTTTTCTCCTTCAGTTCTAAACAATGGCCTTGGTGGGAAGAATAGCTTTGGTTGTAGGTCCCTGCTTTCTTCATCACTTTGGTATTCCGTGCGAATCCCTTGTGGCCTGAGGAGTGTCCGTTGAGAAGGCAGCTGACAGTCTTGTGAGCGCTCCCTCGTGGGCAGCTGTCTCCCTCTTGCTGCTCTGAAGATCTCTCTGTCTTCAGCCTGTGCCGTTTTGGTGGTGGTGGGTCTCCGTGTGGGCCTGTCCCGCTGCGTCTTGTCTGGGACTCTCCGCGCGTTCTGGGCTCGCGTGTCTTTTTCCGTCACCAAGTTAGTGAATTTTCCGTCATCATTTCTTCAAACAGATTCTCAGTCTCTTGCTTCCTCCCTTCTCCTTCTGGTACCCAGAGGTCCCTTAAATTGTCCTCATTTTTTTTTTTTAATTTCTTTTTTCTTTTTGCTGCTGTGATGGGGTGTTTTCTGCTACCTTGCTTTCCAGATGGCTGGTTCGGTCCCCTGCCTCGTCTAATCCACCGCTGCCTTCTGGTGTGCTCTTCATTTCGGATGCTGTGTTCTTCACTTCTGACTTTTTTTACATGGTTTCTGTTGGGGTTTTTTTATGCTTACTCTCTCTTTGTTGAAGTTATCACTGAGTTCATTCATTTTTTCCTCTGAGTTTCTCGGGCGTCCTTATAACCACTGTTTTCAAGCCTGTGTCTGGGAGATTGCTTGCCTCTGTTTCACCTGCTTTCTCCTCTGGGCCTTCTCTTGTCCTTCCCATTTGGGCTGCCTCTCTGTGTGTGTTTCTGTGCCTTGGGTAGACCTGCTGTGTTTCCCGTGTGGTATGTATTTTTAAACATTATATAAATGGTGTTAACGTTGTTTGTAACCTTCCCGCTTTTGCTGTACTTAGCATTTTGCTGGTAAGATCAAGCCATTACTAAGTAGTTCTAGCTCGAACAGTCCCCTGACCCAGAATGTTCCATTCTAGGAAGATACTGCAGACTTGGGATTCATATTCTGTTGATGGCGTTCACCGATAGGAGTATTAATCATTCTGGAAAACTCCCTGGTGTGTGTGTTTCCCTAGGGCAGTGCCTCCCAGCCTTGGTCACACCGTGGCACACCCAGAAAATCACTTTTTCACTTTGGCAGAGGAAGGCCTCTGACTCTCCAGACCCTGCCTGGCCGCCTTGGGCTGCAGCATTAAGGGCCCACACGCCTTTGGGAGCTCAGTCCTGGAGTTGTTCCCAGGAGAGGACTCGGGTGGCGTCTTCAGCTCAGTTGGATGTTAACAAGTGTGGCAGTTTGTGCTCCCCACAGAGGCACTGCCACGCCTTTTCATTGTTGCCGGTTTGGCGGTTCCCACGTGGTCCTCTGCTGTTTCCGGCAACGTTCGCTCGTTTCCAGCCGGTGAAGCATCTTTCTGTGTTCGCGTTTCATCACATGGCTGCCCGGTTGCCTCTGACTGAGGCATTCTCCCGTTTTTGCTTTGTGGAAAGAAGTGTCTGTTCTGGATCTTACTCTTTCATGGTCTCTTGTCATTAATATAAACAACGTAAGTCTGACTTGTTACAGCTTTTTTAAGGGTGCCTCAGTGTTTACATCGGGCTTTTTTTTTTTTTTTTTTTAAATTTTAGTCTCCTAGCTACCTCGGTGGTGTTCAGCCAGGGATGGTGTGGACCCCAGAGGACACTGGCATTGTCCAGAGGCATTTCTGTTGTCACAGTTTGGGGGTGGGAGCACCATTGGCGTCCAGGGGGTAGGGGCCAGCCATGCTGGTGAATACCCTATAATGCGCAGGAGAGTCCCTTTGCAACAAAGAAATGTCCAACCCAGAATGTTAGTAATGCTGAGGCTTAGAGATCCTGCCCCAGAGGTTCCAGTTCAGGAGCAAAGGCCGCTTCCTAGTATCCGAAATTGTAACACGTACCTCATATGACTTATGACCAGGCAAGTTTGGGAGCCACAAAAATGCAGAGTGCAAACCCCTCCGCATGGCGAGGAGAGGTCATTGGTGGCTCCCTGCAGGAAGGGGGAGGAAGAGGAGAGAGGAAGTACGGGGTGTGCTGGTGGGTTGGAGAGAAGGCGGCCTGGTGGCCCAGTCCCCCGACCCTGAGAGCAGCCTTCGAGGCACCTGCAGGTCACACAGGTTCCCTCCTGGGGCTAGGATGTGCCTCCTCGGGATGCTGCCACGGCCTCCTCCTCAAGCAGTGTTGATGAAATGTGCAAAGGGTTCATTGTCAGAGGCCTCACTTGAGTTCCGCCAGTAGACTCAGCATTGTGCTGTAGCTACTTCCCGTGATTCTCTTCCCGTACCTTTATGCCAGCCCTGCGAGGCACCACCTTTAGAAGAGGAAAGTGCCGGACACAGAGGTGAAGTGGAAGACTAATGTCGTCCAGCAAATACACAGGGCTGGGTTTCCAGCACGGGCCGCATTCTTAGCCCCGGTGCTGTGCTGTGTCCCAGACTGTCCCCAGGCCACCGGTCTGCACTCTGCCTGTTCTCTCCAGCCTTGTCGAAGGGACCACCCCCACCCTGACAAGTACGGCTTTCCTAAATGGGCTCTTTGGCAGCAGGAAAGACGCCCCACGGGCTCAGCTTCCTCTGCTTTTCTACATGCGGAGCTGTTTCAAAGGGATTGATTCCTGCTTTGAAAGCAACTGAAATGCTTGGAAGTTGAAACACTAATTGAAACCTCATGGAAAGTCCGCCTGGCTCCTTTGCCCTTATTTGTCCAAAGCATGATTCCTTTGCCACAAGCATTTCCTGACGGCATTCTTGAGCTGGAGCCAGTGTCACGGTCCGCCTGTTCACGTAGGGAAACTCAGCGACAGCCCAGAGTTGTCGAGATCCCTGGAGTGACTGATTTCAGGGCCCTCGCCCCCTGCAGGCAGCTGAGTTGCCCCTGCGACAAAGGCAGAATGTGGATGTTTTTTTCCTGGAGCTGCTGGGTGGAGACAGGGCCGCTTCTCTTAAAGACCGAGCTTCTGCTGGTCTCTTCTCGAGTCTTTTCAACGCCCGTGAAAGGAGTTCTGCTGCTGCTGCTTGTTCTCCGTGGTGGGGCTCTGCCTTGCCGACGTGGGGACGCCACCGAACCTCTCTGAGCCTCTGTGTCCGTCTGTGGAAAGTGCAGTGGGTGGGACTCCCCACGGAGGACGGGTGGGAAGGTAATGCTGCCTTTCCAGGCCTCGTCAGCTGTTGGAAGAACGGCACAGGACCCGAGGTCGCACAGGGGTTGCAGCTGGTGGCCGCTGGCCCAGCACAGCCTGCAGCTGTGCTTGGGTTGCCCCGTAGTGGGTTCATGACAGGTTCTTAAAAAATTAGTTTACCATTCTTTAAAGACCAGGGAATCTCACAAAAAGTTGCGTTTTTGCCTTCGTTTGGAACATCAGAGGCTCCCACAGCCCTAGACCCACGTTTCTGTCTGGCCGCGCTTGGCCGGAACGGGAAGGCCCTTCCTTCCCCAGCACCGTGGCCCCCTGCACTCGCTCCTCCTGCCCGCTTGAGGGCCTGTAGGCCTCTGAGCTACGCAACAGACACCAAGTCCAGACTCTTTCGTCTCAGTTGTAGAAAGAAGCGGTGGGACAATGTCCGGCAGACACTGTCAGGGCCACGGAATATGCTCTCCTTCCCCCAAGCCAGGGTCTGACTGCAGGCTGCACGTCTGCATTGCATCTGCCCCAGTGGGGGGTCATTCTTCCCACTTAGGAGGCCAGAGCTGTGTGGAGGCACAAGTGGAAGGCTCGAGAGAGATGAGACCAAGGCCCGGGAAGCTTGGGCTGAGGAGTAGTTGCAGGAGGGGTGCGTGGAAATGGCCTGCTTATCAACAACCCCCGACCCCCCCCCCCCCGGTGATCCTTGCAGAGAGTACCCAGTAGCCCGCTGAAACCACGGAGGGCTTGGCAGGGCTGGGTCAGGGGCACTGAGCGTGCGGGAGGCGAGCGGCCCCGTGACCCTGTGACCCCGTGACCCCAGTGCGAGAGAGGTGTGGGCGTTGTCCTTGGCGGTGGCAGGCCTCTGCTGCTGGCCCAGGGCCCTGGGTCTGAGGAGGGCGGGGCAGGGTGCAGTGGTGTCAGGGGTGGGAAGTGGGGGTGTAAGAGTACGTTTCTGAGCAGACCCCCAGCTGCGCACGCATTGGTGTTACTCACCTGTGACGCAGGACGGGAGACCTGGGGAGGCCCTTGCCCAAGGCGGCCCTGCCGGTTGGAAGGCCAGGGCTGTCTGGCTTCTTTCTAGCGCTTCACGTTTTCTATCCAGATACGTGTGGTGTTGTTCCGTTCCTGCCCCCGTTGGTGCCCTCTTCTCCGCCCAGGTTCCGTCGGTGCCCTCCCCCAGACACCCTCCCAGGGAAACTCGCCTCTCAGGACAAGAACTTTGAAGGTCCATCGTGTCTCTGGCGGGGGACGGGCAGTCCAGTGCCGAGGTGCAGAGGGCACCAGCTGGTGGAAAGGCTTGTCTCCCTGGCCCTGCCGCTGAGAACTTCTTCCCGTGCCTGGTTCTGGGCAGCGGGGGTCCGTGTGTCGTTTAAGCCGGTTCTGTGTCCCGTGCGAGACTGCCCCACTCACGGGCCGTCTTTCCGATTGCTGTCTCCGTCACCGTTTTGTCCCCGGTCAGTCGCTGTCTCTAGCCAGTAAGTGTGCGTTTGGGGGTTTGGGGTGCACTTTCCCTTGGCGGTGCTGGTGAGTGTCTGGGGGTCACTCTCAGGACCCAGAGGTCAAAGTCTGTGGGAGGAGCCTTCTGCTTCCTTAGAAATGGCCCTCATTTGAAAGTCTGAAAACATCTTGTAGAAAGAGTGGATAGATAGTGTTCCTCCAGAGGCCTTTTCCTGTTATTGGGGTCATTTGGATGCATTTATCCAGGGGTGGTGGTCTGGGCTGCTCTTGAGATGGTCTTGTCCAAGGGATTTTTGCGGGTACTTTAGAAACGTGCTTTAGGCCTCGGGGGGCTGTGGCGTCCCAAGAGCCTGAGACCAGAGGAGTCTGGGTGTGGTGGTTTCCGGCCACAGGGTCTGAAGGCCGTGATAGCACCACGTGGGCCGGGCCTGGCCGGCCCTTTGCTGTTGACTCTGCGTGGTTCCCCCTCCCTGGGGGTGGGGAGACAGGAGCCACCCCTGTCCTCCCTGGGGCCTTCCGAGAGAGGAGCGCCGTGTGACGAGCCCTCCCTGCCTCCCCCTCCGCTGCAGGCTGGATCCTCATTGACCGCTGCGGGAAGCACTTCGGTACGATACTCAACTACCTGCGCGACGGGGCCGTGCCCTTGCCCGAGAGCCGCCGGGAGACCGAGGAGCTGCTCGCAGAAGCCAAGTACTACCTGGTCCAGGGCCTGGCGGAGGAGTGCCAGGCAGCCCTGCAGGTAGGCACCGCCCCTTCTCTCCCCCGCCCCACTCCCCCTCCTCCCCTCTGTGGGTGGGGGCGCTTCCCACCTCCCTGACCTCTCCCGAGGGGGAACAAGCTGACCCTGAGCCTCTCCCCTGTGGTCAGAGTGACTCGGAAGGGCTGTTCTGTCCTGTTTAAGCCACCTGCCTCCTTTCTGGCTGACTTCAGTCTCCGTGGTGTTGGGTCACCTGACGTGTAGATTGAGACCTTTGCTACTGAACCATGGGCACAACAGTGCAACAGTTTCCTGAACGCATCGTGGGGCTTACTCCCACCCCACGGGTCGCCGCTGGGAGCCCAGCGTGACCTCTGCAGACACAGACACTGACACCCTCCCTCCGGTCTCACAACAGCAGAATCCCTGTAAAACCGAAACGCTTCTAGACGTAGCCAGTGGCCGTCGACATCAGAGAGAGTTCTGGCCTGGCTGAGGGTCAGAGGAGCCCCTCTGGGTCATCACAGGAGTTGGCTCTGTGTCCGTGAAGCTCTTATTGGGGCCTCTCCCAAGCCACGTGTCTGTCTGCCCCGGGCTGGAGCAGCACCCACAATGCCCAGCTCCTCGAGGGACTCCGCATGCTCCCACCTGAGAGTCTGTGAACTCACCGTCCCTCTGACCCAGCGTCGTGGCCTTTACATCAGTGTTTTTATTTCATGTTTATGTTTGTTCAGGAAACACACATGCATCATTTAGGAAGCCGTGTGTGATAGTGCTGTCAGAAACACCATTGAGTGCCCTCTCCTCCTCACCCCTGCACCCCCACAGCCTCTTCTGCCCTCAGCATCACTGCCTTCCGTGTCACTGTGCTGCTCTCTGCTGACGTTTCTGTCTGCAGCGTCACCTATGGGGTGACTGTGCACATCTTAGCTCTGCGCTGCCACGTCCCGGACACCAAACTCGCACGTCCCTCTTCTCCCGTCCTCTCAGTGCAGGTTAGCACGCGTTTGGTTTACATCGGGGTGTGAGCCGCTGAGCCACAGAGAGCACAGGGACCCTCCCTCCATCCCTCCCCCCTCCCTCCATGATTTTGTTTATTTTTAGGAGAAGAGGTGGGAGAAAGAGAAGGAGAGAAATATCCGTCGGTTGCCTCTCACATGCCCCCAACTGGGGACCTGGCCCGCAACCCAGGCGTGTGCCCTGACTAGGCATCAAGCCGGCGACCTTTCGGTCCCCAGGATGACGTCCAGCCTGCCAAACCACACCAGTCAGGGTGTCTGTTTTCTTTCTCACCTAACTTTTCCGTTTGCCAGAATTAGAGATTGCTTCATTGTTTTGTTTGCCTGGTTTTCTGAGTACACATCCCTAATGGGGCCCTGAACTCTCGGAGAGGCCCGTCTCCCCTTGGTGGGATCAGACGCATCAGTGGCAGCGCTGTGGTCCGTCTTGTCTGGGAGACGTGCCCTTTGGGTTACCTTCCTGTGGTTTCCATCAGTCTGAGGTTCAACTTCCAGGACTGGCCTCCTCCCAGTTTCTAGTCGTCTTTCTTCCCGTTCCACTTCCTCAGAGGTTTGTTGTTCTTTTTCCTCAGTTCTATCTTTTCAGCCCTTTCACTGAATTTTTTGCTGCTCCCACGTTCCTCGCTCCCCGAGCACCCTTCTCACAGAGCGGGCCGACCCTGTCCAGGGGCTGCAGGGCCTGCCCGCGCCTGTCTGATGCCCTGGTGTTCAGCGTTCTCTCCGCTGCCCAGGTCGTCTGACCCCACCTCCTGCTTTCTCTCTCTCGGCATGGTTTCATGTTTCGGAGGCTTTCCACGTATCATCTGATGACCGTGGCTTGTTGAAATTAGAGTGAGGCTCTGAAAAGCTGTGTGTGGGGGTGGTCCCTGCCGTCCGGTGGGCTTCAGTGGCGAATGACAGGCTGAAAGGGGGTCCCGCTGGGGGTCTCTCTGGTGCTTCTGCCACCCGGCAGGTGACCCTCTCCTTTCGCCCTGTGCCCGCCCGCTGTGGGGGCCACTCTTTGAAAATCTCCAGGTTTCTTTCCCATCTGCTGGCTGAGGTTCCAGCTTTCTCCTCCGCCTCGGCTGTCACTCATCTGCCACCTCTTCTCCAGCCTCAGATTTCTTAGTATCTTTTGTCTTCTGACTTCACGTCTCTCATTCTTTTTTTTTCCCCGTCATGGGCTTATACTTTTTTATTCTTCTTAGTCATTGCCACGGGCTTTGGGAGCTTTGATGCAACCTCGTTCCGTTTGCCACGTTTAGGGGCTGTCTTTGCGTGGCTCCCCGGGCTGTGGGGGTGCTGCACCGTTGCTAGTGTCCACCGAGCGCCTGGCATGTTGGAGGACTCGACTCCCGGTCGTGCCCCCGTGCTAATCCACTGGTGTTGGAGAGAATCCTCCTCTCTTCCCACCCACGACTGCCACCTGCCCCCCTTCCCCCTCAGGGCCTGTCTTTGCCGGGCAGGCCAGTTTAAAGAATCCAGCGTGGGGCACGCCTCCTAGGCTGAAAGCATGTTTTGTTCCAGCAGAACAAAGATGCCTATGAGCCTTTCTGCAAAGTTCCTGTTATCACCTCATCCAAAGAAGAACAGAAACTTATAGCAACGTCAAATAAGGTATGTTGGAGGCACCCTTCTGGCATTGTTTGCGGTCAGAGATGGAGGAGGTCCTTTTGAGTGACCTTTGAAATGAAAACCTGAGAAGGGGTTACGAAGGGGTACCCGTGGCTCATCTTATGTCCCTGCTGTGGGGTTGCACCGTCTCCATCTGGAGCCCCGCCCCAGCTGGCAGGCTCTGCCGTTTGCCCGTTCGGCCTGGCGGCAGGCCCGCCCCATGGGAAGCCAGCGCGCACTGTGTCTGCACTCCAGTAACCCTCTTCTTTCCCGGACACCCGCAGCCGGCGGTGAAGCTGCTGTACAACAGAAGCAACAACAAGTACTCCTACACCAGGTAAGGCGGCAGCCAGAGAGGACATTGGTGCTTGCTAAGAAAGCCTCTGCTCCCACCAGCTGGGCTGGCTGCCCTCAGCCCCTTCAGATAAGGGTGGGTCCCCCCAACCCCCCGCTCCCCGAGCACGCCCACGTGGATGGGCGGGACAAAAGGCAGGTGACAGATGGGAGATGTAATTCACACACCGTCAGAGTCACCCTTGGTGAGTGTGTAACTCAGTAGTTTCTAGTGGATTTGCAGAGTTGTGCAGCCATCACCGAGCTTTTGAATATCCTGTCACCTCCAAAAGAAGCCCTGTCTCTGTTAGCACTCGGCCCTCATTTCCCGCTCCACTCCCCCGTCCCCCCAGCCCTCAGCAACCACCGTGTGCTTTCTGTCTCTGTCAGTTTGCCTGCACTGACGTTTCGTGTGCGTTAATCAGGCAGCGTGTGGCCTCCTGCGACTGGCTTCACTCATTTAGTAGAGTGTTTCCAAGGTGACCCCTGTGGTAGCCTGGGTCAGAGCTTCATTCTTTTTTATGCCTGAGTAACGCTCCATTGCATGCACATAGACCAGATCTTTTGTATCCGTCCACCAGTGGAGGGACAGTGAGGGTTGCTCCCCTTTGTGGCTGTCGTGAGTAATGCTGCCATGCACATTCGTGTGCCTGGTTGTGTGTGGACATGTTTTTATTTCTTTTGGATGCACATGTAGGGATGGAATGGCTCAGTCCCGTGTTAACTTAGGGTCAGTCACCTGGGGAACTGCCCAGCTGTTTTCTATACTGGCTGCACTGTGGGAATTTTCAGCTCTCGAGTCAGGAATATGAGGGGTGTAGGGGAACTTGGTAAGATTACTGAAGATCCATAATCTGACCAGGATAAAAATTCCCTCTCTGGCAGTTCCATTCGGCCGCTCCTGTGGCTTGCGGGGCTCTCCCCGTCCCTGCCTGGTGCCCTGCCCTGCCGGCCCTGTGGGCCCGTGCCCCGAGCCTCCCGTCTCTGGCTGGGGCACCACAGAGCAGCCGCGCCAGCACCCTGGTTAGGGGCTTCCGGCTGAGTGACTAGAGCTGTCTGGTCTGAGGTCTTGACTCTGCCATTGATTGGTTTTTGACCTCAGGCAGTTACCTGATTGCTCCAACCTTCACTTTTCCTCTCTGAGCAGTGGGGTCTGTGGCGCCTTTCTCGGGGGACTTTGTGAGGTTGGGAGGGACGGTGGAGGTGACGGGCCGGCACGCGGAAGCAGTCCCAGGCAGCAGTTGTTCCCGGCCTGTGGTCACCTGACCAAATGCTCTCTCGCAGCAACTCTGACGACAACATGCTGAAAAACATTGAACTTTTCGATAAGCTGTCTCTGCGCTTTAACGGGAGGGTCCTGTTCATCAAGGACGTCATCGGGGACGAGATCTGCTGCTGGTCCTTCTACGGCCAGGGCCGGAAGATCGCCGAAGTCTGCTGCACCTCCATCGTCTACGCCACCGAGAAGAAACAGACCAAGGTGAGGGCTTGGCGGGGACACTCTGGGTGGCCAGTCTGACGGTCGTCCTCGTACAGCTTCCGTTCCCTTTCGGGTCCTGGTGAGGCCCAGATGTAGGTCCCAGAGGGCCAGAGTGGCATTCCCTCTGCGACGCTCAGCAAGGAGAGGCGGTCACACTGCATCTGGGCTCCTTTGCCGGGAACGCTGGTTCAGACGTAGCCGCGCGCCCGCGTCCCCCGTCTGCAGTGATCTGACGCAGCCTGTGCGCGTCCTCGCTGCCACACAACTCCTTGTCCCACCAGCGTGGCCAGCCCTCCTGATTCACGTCAGAGGGATAGTGCTACCTTCAAGGTCATGACCTTGGCTTTCTAGTCACGACCTCTCACTGCCAGCTGACCGCCCTCCTCTTACCACTGACCTAGAGCGGCCCTCCACCCACACGGGCCCAGTTGGCGTTCCTTACCTCTCACCCTTGTTGGCTTCCTTCCAAGCACATGACCCCCTGAACGGCCTGGATTCTGTGGGTCCAAACCAATGCACTTGACCTCTCCCTCTACTTCTGTCTCTGCCATTCCGCGAAGCTAAATCACGCTGTAAAGTGTTACAGACCGGTCCCCTGTTGATGGAATTGTACCGCCGTTAGATGTTCTGCTCGCCCGTTCTCCTTGGGCTTGAACAGAACCCCGGGGCCTGATTCACCCTGGGCGGCGGTGGAGGCGGTAGGCTGTGTTTGATGCTGACTTACCTGCCCTGTATTTCGGGGGGATGCAGGTGGAGTTCCCTGAAGCTCGGATTTATGAGGAGACCCTGAACATTCTGCTGTATGAGGCCCAGGATGGGCGGGGACCTGACAATGCACTGCTGGAGGCCACGGGTGGGGCGGCCGGGCGCTCCCACCACCCTGACGAGGACGAGGAGCGGGAGCGGGAGCGCATCGAGCGCGTGAGGCGGATCCACATCAAGCGGCCCGACGACCGCGCCCACCTGCACCAGTGAGCCCCGCTGGCGCCGGCCCTCCTCCCGCCCTCCTCCTCCCTGCTCCACACGCAGACCCCACGCAGGCCCTGGACGCCTTCCACTCCCCCGGAGTCTAGAGACACTTCTGTGATAGCCAGATGATTATTTTGATACTTCTCGACAAGGTGACTTGGTTTTTACCCGGGCAAATGCCCCCTGTTGCCGACAGGCTGTGTCCAAGGGCCCTGCTTTCTGTGGGGAGCCTTGGAGCCAGGCTTGCTGGGCTCTCAAAGGAAAAGTGTGACCGAGTATGACGTGTACGTGAGAACTTTTGTTTGCAGTATTTATTTTGTGGATGCTGACTACCTATTTAAACTTCTTGGGTTCAGTTTGACAGCTCTGAGAGGGATCCTGCAGCTGGTGGCCACCAGGGGCGTCACCAGGTTGTGTCTGTCACGTCCTCCAGCCCAGCACACTGGCGGCCCGAGTCCCGTGCACTGCGCTGGGCTCAGTTTCCAGACAGGCTCTGCTCGAAGTCCATCTTGCAATAGGATTCCGTGCCTAGAGCTTATTGGTGGGTAATTACAGCCTGCAGCAGTGCAGGCGGGGCCTGGTGTGCTTTTGTGCTTCTAAATTGTCGCTGCGTAGCTCCGGGTGCCTGCTCTGTGTAGGGGGCAAGCCTGTTGTGGCCTTGACTAGTCTGTGCTCTGGTGCTTGGTGGGCCCCCCCGCATCTGGCTGAGGGCAGAGCTGTCCCTGGAGGTGAGTGCTCAGCTCCGTGCCTGGCTCCTCCCCCTTCTGACTGCCCTCCTTGCAGACTCACTGCATTCCAGGAAGGCCGTTTGGCCCAGCTACCGGCATAGCTCACCAGCCGAGGGACCCATTCCCCCTCGGCCTCCTTCCCTGTCAAGCTGAGCTCACTGCTGCAAGGAGGTGCCCTGCCCTTTGCTCAGAAATTCAGGGTGGCCCTGCCACTCCCACCAGCAGCCTTGGGGAGTCTGCCTGCCGTAAGTGGAGCTGGCGATCGATTGCCTTGCGGGCTTTGCCTTGGACTTGGACACAGGATGGGGTGGCCACCAGTGAGAGGCTGTGCAGATCCCTTCGGGGCCGGTTAGTGTCCGTGTTCACGTGTTTAAGGGACGTGTGTGAGTGTTGGGGGATGTGTGCTCGTGGGAGCTCGCTGGTGCTCGGCGGGGTGGGCGTTCTCGGTTACCTACCTCCCAGTCTCCTCCGCGCCCGTCCCAGGGCGGGAGCGAGTTGTGACACATGCTTGCGCGCGGGTGAGACTAGACTAGGTAGAGTAGGTGCAAGGTGATAGGAGTGTGTACGTGGTGATGGATGGATTGTGTCTGCTTTTCAAGGGAAATGTTACTGTTTATACCAAAGGTATTAATACGGGCAGCCTCCGACACAGTGTATTCCAAAAAACGAGTTTATATTTTGAAATGGTTTTTACAGCTTCAACTGTGTTCGTTCTGCCCTCCTGTGACAGTTGTATGCCTTTATTTTTGTACCCAGCAGCAAAGCCCCCAGCAAACCTGTAACACAATCGCGATGGAACCCAAAGATTGGGTAGATGCTTTTTAAACTGCTGTGTGGGAACTTTCATATGAGGCCACTTGGATTTTACTAACTGCTAAGGAAAGGGGGTGCTTAAAAAACGTTTGTTAAATATTTTATACTGTTTGAGTTTCACTTTTCTAGAAAGTTAAAGTGAATGTCAGTACTGATGTTTTCTGTGGGAATAGAAAAGCCATCAAACGTCTTGTTTTTAAAAATGTTTACACGAAGAGTCCGTCCGTCTCTGGAACAGTCTGATGTGTCTGGGCTTCTGCCCCTCACGACCTGACGTTTCTGGCAGTCCCTCCCTCTCCCTTCACTTCTCTTCCAACTTTGCACCTGTAGTTTCGAGTCTCTGCTTCCCTGGGATACGAGAGGTCCCAAAAACACTCCAGGTCAAGGACACCACGTCCAGCCCTGAGCTGACAGCACGAGCTGGCCCGCTGCCGTCCGGTGCATTCTACAGGGAACCGGTCCTCCCTAGGCTGGCAGTAAGGGCACACGAAAGTCAGTATTACACTTGAGAACCATCCCAGTAAGCACTGGCCTAAGATTTGGTAAAGGGTACAATTTTATTACATTGTAATAGCTTACAAATAAAGTGGAACAGCTTTCGGTCCCCTGTAATCACATTGTTCTTTCAAACACGCCATTTGTCTGTGGTGACGGGCCGTGCCCGAGACTGTCCCTGGTGTAGCTGCTGCCGTTGCCCTCCCGCAGAGGCGGAGTCCTTGCGGCAGCCGTTCTGGGGCCGGCGAAGGCTCGGCCCGACCCTCCGCACACCCGTGTCGCTGACCTCCCCGTTTCCTTGTGCTGTGAGAGAAGACGCTATACGCTTCCGAAGCAGTCGCTGTGTGTTGTACGAGCATTTGTGGACACATGTAAAATAAAAGTTACGTGATGCTTCTACCTAAACCTGCTCTCTGGCTCTTCTCAAACACCCAAGCACAGTCCCCACTGAAGGGCAGTTTCCAGCACAGGGTGCAGGGCAGAGACGCGGCCTCCCGCTTCGCCGCCCGGCAGCTGCTTGGCAAAGACCAGTCTGGCACGGCGGCACTGCAGTGCACCCTGAGGGGGCGTCAGGGAGACACTGCTGGGCTTCCAAAACAGCAGAGTCAGTCAGCCAGTGGTGCTCCCATTTAGTACTGGGGAGGTGGGGCGTGGGGGGACACAGCTCCCCCTCTGGAACCTGAAGCACCTAGCAGAAATGGTAGGGAAGCGCCCACTTAAGGCGAAATCCGAACTTTGCAGCCTTAAGAAATTTCATTCCTCCCTCAGTCTCAGACCACATGTAACACGCCGTTGTGCCTCGGCGACGGCTTGACAAAGGCAGAGTCGGTTGCCTACCTTCCAATGACGGGTTCAAGTGCCCGTCGAGCACAAATCCTACGGGGACATTTCAAACCACCCTCTCGGGTGACTCGACTCCCTGAAGAGGGCGATTTGGTTCAGTGCCCGGGGCACCCGAGAAGCTGGGCTGAGTGCTGGCCCAAGCTGCCACTCTGTCTTCAGAGGGGAGGTCCTTGTCCTGGAGCTGCTGTCACCTTCCCGGGTCAAACCCCGCCTCCCGAGTCCACTCCTCCATCGGACGTTCTCCTCTATCAGGACTTCATGCGGACGGACACCTGGAAGGGAGTCCACACTTAGGGTCCGAGGCCTCTCCCCTCCCCGGCCTCAGGCAAGTGGGTTCGGAGGAGCTTCGAGAAGCCACGTTTAGAAGTGGGTTCACTGAGGCCCGTTGGCCTCTTCAGCCCAGGCCAGTCAGGGAGAAACATGGGCTGTGTGACTCCGAGACAGAGATGCGACCTCTGGGCTTGGGCCAACACAAGCCCTTGCGTCCCGCGTGCACTCCACACCCCGGGGCCCGCCCCAGCCCCCTGCATCCCGGCGTCGGATGCAGACACGTGGGTTCCGGTTTGGGGTCTGAGAACCGCAGTGATGAGGCGTAACACCCTCGCCATCCGGTGACAAGTTTGTCTTGTCGCTGGACACCGAGGAGGGTTTAATGCCATCTTCTGGTTCACATGAGACATGCTGAGTCCCCTGTGTCTCCTTCATTCACTGTTCGAATCTGCTCGTCCGTTCTCAGATGTGGAATGAGATGAGAAGAGTAAACTCACTCATGACTTCAGTCAGTCCATGGAGGGACGACCCTGGAGGAGCTGCAATCTCTACTCTCCTCCGGAGCGCCGCCCCCCCAGGCGCAGCCACTCACCACTGTTAACTGCCCGTTCTTATCTTTATAGGTCTGCTCTTCTGGCCCGGTGTCGAAGACTATGGTGCCTTCTCTCCCAGGACTGATATAAAACTGCAAACTTAAAACACAAAGCAAGAATTACTGACATAGATATTTTCCCTTCCTCTCGGCCTTTGGTCTGCTGGAGAGATTTATGAGCGAAGTTTTACTGGTTTCAGTGTTGAACTCCTGTTGCATTGTGGAGTTTTATTCCATACGGCACGTTCCGTTCTTCCAGGGCCAGCTCGGTGTCTGATGAGCCACTTACCCACCTCTACCCGACAGCCCCTGTGGTGGGCTGGGTCTGCCCACAGAAACGCCGCTTTCTGGCATGCCTGCCTGGCCCGCTCCCACGGGTGGGTCTGCTCCTCCGGCCGTGAAGGCCGGGACGGGACGTGGTGGGAGCAGGAGCCTGAGGGGCGGCCCGCTCTCCCAGGGGCTCCAGGAGCGGGGCCAGGGGCACGGTGCCGGACTGAGCCCGAGGAGGAGGAGGAGGAGCGTGGCCTTGGGAAACTGAGCACCATCCGTCCCTGACCGGCTGTGCGACAGTCCACACGCTGCGTAACCACCTGGAGCCTGTCTGGTGGCAAGGGTGGCACCTCCTCCAGTTACGGAGGGGACTGTATTGCCTACTCCGCATGCCCGGTATCCTTCCTCCCTTCCCTAAAGAAACCAGAGTGCTTTCCCTGATCAGCCTGCGTGCGGCCTGCAGAGCTGAGGCCCACTGCGCTTACACAGCGGTCCCCTGAGAACAGGCTTCAACCACAAAGGTGTGGCTGTCACCTCCTCTGGGCACAGGAACCCCTCTGGTGGGACCCCCATTCCTGCAGGTCGGTGAGTGAGCCCCAACCGTAGGGGTGGGTGAGGAAGTTCTCTGTCAGCAGGGCCAGGGGACCCCGCTAGGGGCTTCCTGCCCGCCCCCTGCTGGGAGGCAGGATGGGAGAAATGATTCACATTCCCGTCTTCCTTGACGAGTCGATACACGTTTTAACAGGGAACTGCTTCCTCTGCCGAAGGTGAGACCACCTACCTTCCTTGAATGACGTGTACAATGTTGTCCTTTTTAACCAGCATGGCGAGTTTAGTGACCGCTTCAAATATGTGCTCGCACTGTAAGATGGCGTCCCCCTGCGGTGGAGAGCACAGGGCGGGACCGCTTCAGAGGCGGCCACTTACAGGAGCGTGCTCCCCAGCCCGCGGCTTCTCCGTGGTCCTCGGAACCTCTGGGCAGTGTGCCCCTCCATGTTGGCGGAGCCCGGTGCCGTCACTTACCTTTTGCCTGTTGGCTTCTGGTGACACATGGATGACTAAGACCCCATCGCTCAGGCTGCTGGTGGAGATACCTGAAGACAGACTCAGAGTCAGGAGCCTTGAGCCAGGCCGCTTGGCGTCGACACAGATGAAAGCAGAAGTGTGTCTACCCAGGGGTTCCCCACCCCACACCTCTCCCCACCGCCCTGAGCTGGGCCCAGTCTGCATGCCGCTGGGCTGCAGAGGCGGCGCCCTGAATAAAACACAGGTCACTGTTTTGGTGACCACTGTCCAGCCTGCAGACTAGGGTCGGGGGGGTACCACTGATACTTACACCAGAATAACAGACCCAGACCGCCCCCCCCCCATACACACACACACACTCACACACTCTGATGTCTTCCCACGGAGGGCGGCCGCACTGCCGGGGGGCCCGGGACCCAAGCCCACCCAGCGAACTGCCTGAGGCTTGCCTGCGGCTTACCCTTGAGCGCCGAGTACTCGATCTTCTGCTTGATTTTGGCCAACTCCACCACATAAGCTGCTTTCTGAGTGAGGAGGAGTTGCCGGGGTCGCGCCTTGAAGCCTTTCCTGTCGTATTTAATGACCGGGATGCCGTACTGCAAGGAGGTTACCGTCACTACGAGGGGGGGGTTACTTCATGGGGGGTGGGGCAAAGCACCAGGCTCCTGGCCACTCAGACTCTGGCACCACACCGTCCGTCCACGCGCCCAGAGGCCCGGCCGGGGTCCGCATGAACGGGTTTTCCCGGCACCCTGGCTCCCTGCCAGGTAGGCTTCAGTCCCTAGCTGTGCCTGCGGTAGTGCCCTTCTGGGGGAGGCAAGGCGACAGCCACCTGCCTCACAGGTCTCCTCGGGGGTCAACAACGATGACCTCTCTAGAACACTCCAAGCGCATGGAAGACAGCCAGGGGATGATCCACTGTAGCGGCTCGGGTTTCTGATCTCTGGGGGACCAGAAGTGACGGAGCAGCCAGAAGGGCCACCGAGAGCTTCTCCAACCTGCCTGGGATCACAGAGCTGCTCGGGCACAAAGCCCAGTCAGCGCGCAGGCACCCTGCCATCCTTCTCACTGCTAGGGCAAGTGCAATGATGAAGTTCATGGCCGTAGTTCCCTCAGCTTCCTAGAAGACCCACCAGTCCCTAGGGTGACTGATAAGGACCATAAGAACAGCAACAGGTGTCTGATGGTCATGGTCCCCAACTCTTAGTTTGTACCCACAGCGTCAGTCAAGAGCCTGGCCCACCCACACCCCCCCGCAGGTACGCGCAGGGTGTCCAGACGCCGCGCAGACAGCAGACCCTGTCCCGGTGCCATCAGGGAATCCTGTCGGAGGCCAGGACGGCCCCTTCCTCCTTCCTCACCTGGATTTTCTCGTTGCTGAGGAGCTGGAGCACTTTGGGGTTGATGTCTCCTTCATCTAGGGAGGGGACCAGAACACAGTGAGTCATTGCTAACCACTGCCCTGGCATCTGCCGGCCGTGTGTCCCTCTGTGACCAGGACCTCAGCTGATCGGGAAGAGGCATCGGGAAAAGCCACGGAGCTCAAGATTTTCCTTTGGCTTCTTCTTAAACAGGAAAGTGAGTGCACAGACGGGAACACGCCCTTACCTATCCGGCTGTCGGCAAAGGGCTGATTGAGGCTCTCCGAGTAGCCTGCCTTCTTCCCCCTGAACACTGCACTGGTGACCACCTTTTGCTGCAGCTGGTGACACATAATTCAAGGGACAGAAATGGTGGGCATGGGCCCGCTGGGGCAGCAGGGTTCAAGGTATAGACATTGCACGCATCCCTGGACAAGCTGTGGGAACTCTGTCACACTCCCCCCACCCCAGCACATGGTCCTGGCGCTGGCCAGTGCCCCAAAGAATGTGCTAGTGAACCGGGTTGACAGCAATGCCTGTGTCTTCCACCTGCACTGGCTTCCTGGGAGTGGAACTGTCAGAATTTCAGGGAGCAGCTGCTTTTAGGTAGAGGTCAGTCGGCCAGCTCTAGCCCGCGGGCCCAGCCCAGCCTCCTGCCGGGGTGCGTGCCAGTACAGTTTTACTGGAGCAGGGCCACGCGTGCAGTTACACAGCGTCTCTGGCTGCCCCGGGGCTGCTACAGCAGAGTCGAGTAACTGGGACAGGGGTCCTGCGGCCCGCAAAGCCTAAAACGTTTCCTCTCTAGCCATTTTTGGGAAAGGTTGCCGACCTGCGGATGAACATAAACAAAAGCAGACCTCCAGCAGAGAGGGGTCCTGCCTTCGCCCCACGGGCACCATCTGGACTGTTTTCCAGGGTAAGGGCGTGAGTGATGATGATGATAACAGCCGCCCCTTACCAGGGCTCTGTGCTGAGCTGAGCGGTCTGCCTGTTTAATCCTCGCACGTGCACAAGGCGGGGCCCAGCGTGACCCCTGGCTTATGGGGCGGAATGGGGGCCTCGGACGGCTAACTGACAGCCAGGCTGTGGGGCCTCCACACGCATGCGGCCCGAGTGCCTACCAGCGCCTTCCTCTCGGCCGAGATCCCGCGGCAGTACTTCCGCACCAGGTTCCTCGTGCACAATCTCCGGAGCAGCTCCGAGGCCTGCGTGGGGGACATGCTGCTTTCCCACCGCCCCGCTCACGCCTGGACAGGCGCTCTGGGCGCACGGCTGAATTCAGCTCCCCTGTGAGCTTCCTTCGCCCCCGCTAAGCTCGTGGGTCTTGAGTGTATTTGAGTCCCCGGCAGCCGTCTGAAACGAGGTTCCTACGATGCTGACTCGGTGGGTCCCGGTCAGGGCTCAAGGATCTTACAGCACACAGGGGTCCTCGGGCCATCCTTTAGACAAACACTGTTGGAGGTGACAGCCACCTAACTAACCCTCCTAGAAGGCCGTATCGAGGACAGATACCATGTAAAATTGCTCCGTATAAACAGACCTTCAATGGCTATATACTTCTAGTGCAGCTACTGCGGATTCTGAGGAGTGAAACTTCTCACGCCACACCCTTGCAAGGCCGTGCTTTGTGACAGCAGCCCCCCCAGGCCAGGGAGGCAGCGCAAAGAAACGCCGAAGCTCCCCCCGTGCCCGGGGCACTTGCAACTTGAGTTGCAGTGGAGTCCTTACGTTTTCCAGGATGCCAGGAGGCGTCAGCCAGCTCTTGTCCAAGACATTCTTGGGGACGTGGTACCGAAGATTCAAGATGTAATTCTTCCGCATGAACACGATGAACTCCTCATTGTCGGGACAGAGGGGCCTGTCTCGGTGGATGAACCCCTTTATGAACCTACATGGGAAAGTGTGTGTTGGTTTTCTGACCTGTTGCTCCACGGGGCTCTCTCTCCATTTATCTGGTTTAGAGAGCGCCAAATGGTAGAGATTGTGTGTCCAACCTGTGGCCTGCGGGCCTCATGCAGCCAGGATGGCTGTGAATGTGGCCCAACACAAAATCGTAAATTTACTTAAAACCTCTTTTTTTGCTCATCATGCTGTCGTTAGTGTTTGTGTATTTAATGTGTGGCCCAAGACAGCTCTTCTTCCCATGTGGCCCGGAGACGCCAAAAGATTGGACACCCCTGATTCAGTCGGTCTTGTGGGCCACAGCCAGGAATGTCGCCCACAAGCCAGATCTGCCCCGAGGATTGGTTCCGTTTCGCCCACAGTGTTTTTGTTTTGTTTGGAATAGCTTGAATTAGTTGCCAACGACAACAAGAAGGAGGTATTACAGGGAAGCCAGATTTTCGGCTTTCCTTGAAAAATCAGAAGGTCTGGCAGTGCTGGCCTGGCATTTCCCTGCAGCAGCCTGTCATCTTAGGTGGAGTGAGCTTCCCAGTTGGCCGCAGTCTCCGCCGTGCCTTACTGTCTCGTTCCAGCTCACGAGATTCGCTTCCTTGACCTGCCTGGCATCAGACGGCATTTGACTCTGACTTCTGAACTCGACTCAGAGAAACCACAAATGTACTCAGCTGCGGTCAGCATCAAGTCAGGGTGCTCAGAGGAAAGAGAACTGAATTCCTAAGGGTTGACATCCCAAAAGGAAGGTTACCTTTCTGCACAAATCCAAGAAACTCAGCCCAGGCCGTGACCACCTCTGCAGCGCCCCAGCACCGAGCAGCCCCTCCTCCCGCCTGTCCCCGAGAACTCACCTCCTCACAATGAACACGGCCCACTTTCTCCTTTCGGCCTTCCTCCGAGCCAGGACTCGACGCCAGTGGGTCTCCAGTTTGATGGCTGAAAGAGTTCACTGCCGGCGTTAGAAGGTGGGGCACGATCACAGTTAGATGCAGAAGACTTTTTCAGTAGTAGTCATCCACATGCCCACTACGGCTCTTGGCTGGCACCCCCTCCCCCAGATGGAAGCCAGGTGAACATCATCAGTTCTTACTGGGCGGGGTGGGGGGGACGCTCAGAGGGACACGGGGCGCTATGGGGAGCCCCGAAATTACACGAAGGAACTACAGTTTCCCATGGTCCTTTTCAGGGGCAAGACGGCTGACAGTTCTGAGGGTGCACGTCTGTCTGCTGACGTGTTTTGTCCGTTTCACTGTGTTCACTTCAATTGTCCACATTGAAAAACTGGGCTACATCCGCAAATTGGGACACGGAAATTAGATTTCTGGCTTGTCTCCCCATTTTTAAATGCTTTTCATATTATTCTCAGTTGATCCAGATTTTTTTTATGCTTTTTGTTTTTTATCTCATTACAAAAAAAAAAAACACAACCAATTGGAAACAACCCAAATGTCCACCAACAGAACAGCTAAATTGTGTACATTCCGATAGCACAGGGGAAAGCAGAATACGGCCCTTGGGCTGGCCACCTGTGTATAAATGAAGTTTAACTGCAACACTTCAGTGCCCGTTAATTTATGTGTTTGCATAAAGCCACCGTCATTCTGTGGTAGCAGAGTAGCTGCCAGAGAAACCGTATGGCCCACAGGTCTCGAATACTCTCTGTCCCTTTAAGAAAAAACTTGGCGGACCTCTGATGCAGTGGACTGCTACGCAACGATGAAAATGAGTAACTATAAACGTTTACTGATTGAATCTGCAAAACAATCTGGAGCGCAGAAATCTTGCAAAAAATACAGTGTAACTTGATTAAGTTCAAATCATGTCAGCCTATGATTACACCGCGTGGTACATCCATGCATGGGAGAGCTATTTTTAAAACCCCAAGGGAATTATAAATGCAAAATTCAGAAGACTCTGGGTGGGCACGAGAAGGGATCAGGGAGGAACAGAGGAACGGGACTCCGAGGGTACTCATGGGTTAGTGACCTTTAAAAAGTTTTTCTTTAGACGTGCAGAGGCTGTGGGTCAAATAAACTGTGTCTGTGGGACAAAGGAGGCCCGCCGTGTCACCATCTCTAGTCAGTGGAGGAGAGATGAGAGCAGGCCCCAGAACTGGATCCCGAGGCCGCCCCATGCCCAGGTTCCAGGACAGGTTGGGGGGAGGACGGAGGACGCGCACAGGAGCCTGGTCCCCAGGACGGGCCCACGCAGCCTGGCGGGTCCCCCTTTAGCTCTCACCTGCCTGTCTCTTCTTCACGTAGGCTCTCCTTTCTAGGCAGGCTCTGTATGTGGCTTGAATTCTCGCAACTAAAAACAAAAAAGAGTTTTGGTGAAATGACCCTCCTGTGTGCATCGCTGCGGTTGTGACCTTGAGGGGGAATGCCCACAGTGACCTTTGGGGCACGCAGCACCGAGGGGACAAGAGGCCGATTCAGCGGGGTCAGGTTCGGCCTGGCAGTCGGAGCTGTCCAACAACTGGAGCCCCGTCTTCCTTCCTCTGCGTTTCCCCGCAGGTAAGGGCCAGAGCCGCCATCTAGAGGTGCTGCCGCAACCTGCTTCTGTGTCAGGAGTGACATTTATTTCATCCTCACACCCTCACCCCCACCTCCCACAAGGCGGGCACCAGCACGTTTTACCAACAAGCATGCAGGTCAAGTGGCCAAGAAACTTGCCAACAGGCCAGGTGGCAAAGAAACTTGCTAACTCTCTAGCTGCAAGGCAGTGCGGCCACTGAGGCCGGGTGTGACCCCAGGGCAGTGGGACCACACACCCTGCCCCTGTAGCTTCTCCCTTCTCCATCCACCTCCTCCTCCCAGTGACAGGTCCCACCACAAGCCAAGCTCCTCCAGGATCCTGCAAACCATTAATGTCCCATCCCCTGGGAGGTGGGGCGAAATACTGGCTCAGGCATGCCATGGTGCCAACACCTGCCTGCTGACCAGATTCCAGGGATGGGTGCCCTCTGCTGTGTAGGGGTCAAAAAATGAGACCACTCAACACAGCAGTGCAGAATCTAGGACCTGAAGCCAGAGACCCCCATTCAAACTACAGCTCTGCTGCTTACTACCTGTGTGGCCTCCAGCAAATGACCGACGTCACTGGGCCCCAGTGACCCTGACTGGGAAGTGGAGCTGACACTCCCCCCCTCCAGGTGTACTCTGAGGACAGAACGAGGTCACGAGCACAGAGGACGGAAGACGCACCGCGCTCAGCAAGCCCTCAGACCGCTCTCTCGGCGTCGTGCCTGGCAGGCCGGTTTTGAGGAAGAAGCCCTGCCCTGCCGCAGTTTTAATTTCTCATCATTTGCATTTTCCTGCCACTAACTTCTCTCCTCTACCATTCACAACAAACGCCCTGGCTGTAGGCTTTGAAGCTACACCGTCCAACACCACGTAGTTGTACAAACGGAGTTTTTAAATCCATTTAAGGGGGGTGGACTCCCGAGGGACAACGGAGTTCCGTCTGAACTGGAATTGGGTTGCACTGCAGAGTTTGTTTCCATGTGCGTCCATGACGACCTCCAGACACTCACCAAGGCATGAATTCGCATGCATTTTACGGTAATCCAGTATCTTGTTCCTGCTTCCCCAAGCCAGTGCCGCTAACACTGTAGCCAACACCACGTTTAAGACGCGTCCCAAGTTAAGCTTATTCATTTCACATTCTACTGAAGTAAGGCGAGAAAAAAAAGTTTCATACCTAATTGATGTTTACTAAATTCAAAGGCATCTTCTGTAGCAAATAGAGTTCTGGGGAAGCGAATGAATATTTTGGTTCTGGAAGTGGAAAAAAAAAAAGGGAGTGTTTTCATTATTAATTGGTCTGTTACCATCTGTAGTGGGTTGAACAGTGTTCCCCCCAAACTCACATCCACTTGGCACTTCAGGATGGGATTCTTACTTGGACAGACGGCCTTTGCAGATGTAATCAAGGTAAGGAGGTCCTTAGGGTGGACCCTAAACCCAACCGTGCCCTTAAAGGGGCAGGAAGGAACACGGAGACCCAGGGAAGGGGCCCATGTGAAGATGGGGGCAGAGACTGCAGTGACGTGGCCACAAGCCAAGGAATGTGAGGAGCCGCCGGGAGCTGCAAGAAGCAGGGAAGGACCCTCCCATAAAGCCTCAGAGGGAGCAGCCTCAGAGGGAGCCAACACCATGAGTTTGGACTTGAGCCTCTAGAACTGAGAGAATACGTTTCTTTTGGTTTAAGCCAACTCGTTCGTGCTCAGTTTTTATGCAGCCCTCGAAAACTAATGCACCATCCTACCCTGTGGGTTACTTCCCTGGGCTTTAAAAAGTGCTGACAAAGAATATGGATCTAATTAGCAGAGATAAATTGTAAACAGGGACCTGTAATGCCTGCCCCACCCACCTAGCCTTGGGGGGAAACTTCCCAGGACAGCCACCGGGGGCAGCAGTGTGCCAAGCCGCAGGACCCACCTCCTCATGCCAGGTAATGGAGTGAGGACAGATCCCACCCTTTGACCTCCCTGGCCTGCCTCCCTCAGGCTCTCAGGGATCTGGCTTGGAAAAACAACTGCCTGTTGGAGCAGGGCCCAGAAGAGAAGTGTGAGGATGGACAGCAGCCAGAGTAGCCACAGACGGTCTTGTGCAAGTGGGAGCAGACATCGACAGGGAAAGCCCGTTGGTAGATTCAAAGGCAGAGAGGTCCCTGAAGCTGGGATCTCAGTGGTCTGGGAATGGACCCCCTTTAGGCTTGGGCACCATTCCTGCAACCAAATTAACCAAAGTGACTGGCAGAACAGGTGCAAATCTTCCTGGCTCACCCTGATGCATTTTGCCTCAGAGCTGTCAATGTACACAAAAGCTGTCCTGCCCGGGCCCCCTGCAGCCGAAGGCACTTTCACATCACAGAGGCTCTGATGTCCCCTCTGAGAGGTCCTGCGTACATTTGAACACACTCTAGGCACACAGAGGCTAGAGGGTCCACCCTGGTCCCCTCCTCATTTTCCAAGCAAATAGGTTCATTCCAGGCCCCTGTGAGGTTTAGAACCCAGGGATCCTGTACAAATCTTCTCCCACTGGCCACAATATTGCCCTTCTGAGCACTTGGAGCCTATGACATTAGAGTTTACAAGAAATGCATATTTGGTCTTGTTCCAAACCAGTGCCACTGCTTGCAAAACCCTTGTAATAAAAACCCCGAAAGGACAAGGTTTGGAGAGGGGCTGGGTGCACCTGGAGAGGGCGTGAGAGCTCCGCCCCTTCCCACACTCCTTGCTCTGTGCAGCTCTCCCATCCAGCTGCACCTTTGTAATAAGTCAGGAACCCACTAAGTGAAACGTTCTCCTGAGTTCTGCCAGCTGCTCTGGCAAGTTATTCGAACCCAAGGCCTGGACTGGGGACTAGCTTCTGCTGCAGGGAAGGAACCGCCTTGTGAGACTGGGCCTTCACCTGTGGGCGGACACCGCTCCAGGTGGACAGTGTCAGAACTGAGTTAAGCCGCGGGCCACCCCGCTGGTGTACGGAGTGCTGTGGGGTGTTCTGAGTGGGTTGAGCATTGAGAGTGAAGGAGACACACCGGAGAGTTTTTCTTGTAAAGGGCTGCGTTTAAATTGAGTGGATGGACGAATCCACTGGCAAATCTACGTGATTTCTTGAAAAATGAATCCCTGGGCTCTAGATGGATACGACTCAGCGGCCGAAACATCGTGACAGTGACTTGCCAGCCGCTTACCTCCCTAACTTGTACTCTTCCGGTTTGTAGCCAATGTATTTGATCAGCCGCTCGACGCCCTCTGCTGGAGGCCCGTGCCAGTGCGGCCAGGTGTCCGGGCACAGGGACTTGTACCTGGGGAGGGGAGAGGCACACCCGGGGAGCCAGGCTGTGAACCACCCCTGTTGTCCAGGGCCCCCATGCTGTCCACCCTGCCGGCCCGTTAGCCACTCAGGAGCCCTCTGAGTTATCACGTCACTGTCACAGCGCTTGTGTTCAAGTCACCCTTATGTTACGTGGTAACGGCCCCAGAGCACGAGGGTAATAATGCTGATGGCAATTCCGATGTGTCACGGAGAATCCATGAAATGTTTCCTTTCAGTGAAAACATGAGAGTTCTTAACTAAGGCATGTAATAATCTCACATCGTCACAAGGAGAAGGATGAGTACGGTATAATCAGGAAGTTTGAGAGAAACCACGTTCACATAACTTTTATTATGTATGCTGTTCTCATTGTTCTATTTTACGATTAGTGGTTGTTAATCTCTCACTGTGCCTAACTGGTAAGTTAAACTTCATCGTGCGTATGTATGACTAGGAAGAAACATAGTAAAATAAATGGGGTTCAGCACTATGTGTGGTTTCAGGCATCCACCGGGGGTCCTGGCACGTACCCTCCACGGAGGAGGGGGGACGACTCTAGGTGTTTGGCTTCCCTGGCTTCAGATCAACAAAACACACTTTACCTTTGCAAGAAATGCTCGTACTTGCGCCGGTACGCAAAGCCGGCCCGTCTCACCCGCAGGTGCTCCATCAGCCCCAGGTACTTGACCTGGTGCCTTATGAGGAAGTCGTCGAACTTGCCTGTGGAAACACAGAAGGGAGAGGGACCGGGAAGGACACTCCCCAGGGCTCCATTTCAACCAGGAGGGCCCAGAGGACAGGCTGCAAGCTGACGACCTCGTGAGCTGGGCCTAGCCGCAGGCGGGTTCTGTTAGGCCCTGACTGAGATTTATTCAGTGGGGGATTTACAGGAAAATCTGGGCTTCTGGTTTCTCTTGGAAAACTATGAGATCTGGTCATTCTGGGCCCAGAGACCCACATGACAACAACAGCTGGAAAGGAGGAGCACTGCCCCTTAATGGAGTGTGCCCTCTGCAGTTTGCCGCAGACCCCTCCACTCCCTATTGCCTCATGCCCAGTCTGCATCACTCATTTGCTCTCCCTGCCTGGCCTCTGTGAGCCTCTGACTGTGTGACTCTGTTAGAGACCATGGCGTGAGTGTAGAAAACAGCCCAGTCACAGACCGTTTTGAAGCCCTGTTCACTAGCTGACTGAGCTGCGTAGCTCCTGAAATGGGCCAAAATCTAAGCGAGGCTCACCCAGAACCACCAATATCCCCCCATTTCTTTACCTCCTGTCATGAAAAATGAAAACAGTTTACATCCGCAGGCTAAGAACAAGCCTGTGGTGTTTGGGGGTTTAACCCACAGCCGCCTTGGTTTCCCTCCCAGCCTCACGGCACTGAGCTCAGTGTCCGGAACGACTCACAACTCACTGGGTTCTTTCTTCTCATTGGGCTTGATGCAGCGGACGTACGAAGGCTCCTTGGAGATGAGGATTTCCAGCAGGCTGCTCAAGCTGTTCTTAAACTGCGTCCCCACCTGCAGGGGCAGAGAAGGAGCTAAGTAGACTTGGCTGCTCCCAATTAATACCAAAGAGACGGGCTAGGGCACAAGACTCTGGGCCTTTAGACCCAAACTCTTGACAGATTGTCCCACCGGTTACATTGTCCCCCATCAAGAGGAGGCTTTGGAGGTCCTGGCCCGGGAAGCCCGGGCTCAGCCTGGTTAAGCAGAGGCTAGATGAGCCTCCATCCAGAATGCTTCACTCACTCAGCAGGTGCGCAGTCAGCGCCTGGTAGAGCCAGCATCGCTGCCACGCCCGCCCGCCCGCCACCCCCACATTCCCGTTCCCTCGTTCCGAGCTTCCTTTATGACACTCACACCACTTCGGTTGGCCTGTCCCTATACCCTGCCCCACTAGATCTTGAGCCCCAGGAGCTCAGGGACCGTGTCTGTTTTGTTCTTGCTGACTCCCCTGTGCTCAGCCCAGTGCCTGACTCGGAAAGTGCTCAGAGAATGTTCGCACGTGACCACACTGCTTGCTAACCCTGGAAAGTATGTATCTAATAGAACCCGATGGAGACCGACACTTCCGGAAAAAGGGGAGGACTTAAAAAGGGTAGGCGCCCAGGAGGAATTGCAGGCACCCTCCGGGTGATCTCCGCTGCCTTTCCGACTTCACGGGGGCATCTTTTCAACAGTCTCCACTCACCGTTGGCGACCGTCGCCGGTTTTCCAGCTCGGCCGCCAGGAAGCACTGCTTCAGGATGCTGTTTTTGGAACTGCACAGCACCTGCAGCAAAGATCAGTGAGTGCCCCACATGCACGCTGCTTCGGAAACCACCGCGGGGCCATCAGGAGGGTGCAGGTCAGTGTGCGCGGTGGACCGGAGCCGTTTGCTCCAGGAGCGCTTGAAGAAGAGGGGGAAAACCACCGTCGAGTGTGGAAGGAAATGTGCAAATACTATAGGTATGTATTCTCTGTCTGCTTGGGGAGGCCACGTGACTGTTTTTCCTCTGACACAAGGAAGCCATCACTGCTCCCAGTCCAACCCGCTGCTCCAGAGTAAATGGGTTCTTTAAGAGTGACCTCCAAAGACATCCAGAGGGCCAACAGACACCTGAGAAGAGGCTCGACATCACTGGTTAGAGAAATGCAGATCAAAGCCACAATGAGATGCCCCCTCACACTGGTTAGAACGGCCGTCATCAACAAGACAAGAAATCGCAAGTGCCGCGGAGGGCGTG
Source organism: Tonatia bakeri (assembly GCA_004024845.1). Lineage (NCBI taxonomy): Eukaryota > Metazoa > Chordata > Mammalia > Chiroptera > Phyllostomidae > Tonatia > Tonatia bakeri. The sequence goes on along the minus strand of PVIA01003033.1, from coordinate 51,227 downwards.
GAGACCGAGGACCTCACACACCGCTGGTGGGAACGTGGGTCGGCGCGGCCATGACGGAGAACAGTGCGGAGGTTCCTCAGGAGACTAAGGACAGAGCTCCCACGTGACCCAGCACCCCCCCTGCTGGGGGTCCATCTGAAACAAGATGGGAGCAGTTGTGTGTGAAGATGCATGCGCCCCTATGTCCACCGCAGCGGTGTTCACCGTGGCCAAGACCGGAGAAGGACCTGCGCGCTCCAGTCCACGAGTGGGTACAGAAGACGTGGTGCACACCTGCGCACAGTGAAATGCTGCCGTTCGCAATGACATGGATGGATCCTGAGGGTGTCGTGCTGAGCGAAACGAGTCCGACAGAGGGGTGAGAACCATATGATTTCATTCATATGTGGGATATAAAACAACAACAACACGTGAGTAAAGGAAACAAAAAACCGAACTGGTAGACACAGACAATAAGATGGCGGTCGCCAGACGGGGGGCGGGGAGGATGAAGAAGGTGAAGGGGCCGCACACGTGCTGACGAAAGGAGCCTGGACTGTCGGGGGGGGGGCACACCATAGAGTGTGCAGGTGCTGTGTTATAAAGTTGGACACCTGAAACGTGTATCTTGTGTGCCTGCTAAGGTCTAAGGTTTTTTATAAACCAATCTAATTAAATAAAGCACAATTTATTTTGTATTAAATAAAATATACTTGGGTACAAAACAGTTAACTATTTCATAAATAAAAACTTTAAAAACCTAAGGGTTCTCTTACTGGTACGGTATATGGAAGGAGACTGGGACTTCGCCCCAGGGGCTACTCCCAGCTGTAGCCCCGCCTCAAGATGGGACCTGGAGCTCGTCCCAACTTCTCTGGGTCTCCGTTTCCATATCCGCAGAGTTCATGTCACCCCAGTATATTATCACAGCGCCAGAACAAAATCTCTGCTCCTCCCCGGGGACCTCAGCCTGCCAAGCTCTCGGCCCTCTCTCTTAACATTACCCCTCACCGAATACACTGAGCTCGTCTGCGCCTCGGGGCCTTTGCACATGCGAGCCCTGCTACCCGGAAGGACCCTGATCTTCCCATGGCCGTGACCATTCTCATTCAGGTTGCAGCTCAAAGTCACCTCCGCAGGGGCAGTTCCTCTGATCCTCTGAACCAAATTTAAAATGTCCCTTCAATCACAGTTCCTTGCTTCTGTTCTTCATAGCACTTTCCGCGGTGGGTAACTTATTTGTGCATGTCTATATTTATTCTTGGCCACTGTTCTGCCTCCCACCCTGAAACTCCAGAGCTAACACTGTGCCTGGCACATGGGAGGGGCGCCACGCACACTTGGATGGGTTAGTAAGTGACGAGTTCGCACAGGTCATCTTAAATGTCTGCTCCGGCCACGGCACACTGGAGTTCCAGCACAAAGCCCGGACAGGAGAACCCAGAGGAGCAGGTCGACCTGAAATCAGGGCCACAGGTGACAGCGCATACCCCTCAGGAACACGTATAGCTACGTTTCAGACTTACCTCCTTCAGGTGTCTATAGAGGATGTCATTGTTTTTTTCCAAGAATCCTACAAAATATCGAGTAAAAAATTTTGGAATCAATGGCTTTGCCTAAAAATGCAATTCCATCCTCATTGGTTGCAAAAGGAAACCCTAAAAAGAATCTCTTATGATCAGACAAGAGCTCTCAGCCTTGGCATCAGGACATTTGAAGCTGAACAATTCTTTGTGGTGGGGACCATCTGGTACATTGTAGGACACTGGGCCGTATCCTGGCCTCTACCCACTGGGTGCTAGTAGCAGCTTCTCCTGTGCGGATGGTCAAATGTGTCTCTAGGCATTGCCAGGGGTCCCCAGGGGGGACAACTGGAGAACTGGGGTGTTTGCAGCTGAGCTTACGACGCACGCTACACTCTGAGTCCCAATGGGCTGCGTGAACGCACCGCCCGGCACGCTCGCCCTGGCTGGCAGTAAAGAACACGAACGGCGAACGATGGAGAGGGTGACCAGGGAGACTGCGGGGGTGGATGAGAGGGCCGGCCCCCCACCGGTGTGTGTCCCTTAGTACCCAATCAGTTAATAATTAAACTAGTAGCTAAGTATCCTTGTTGAGCCAAAACCAGCCTAAAAAGACAAGCATCAGAAATCAAGACAAGACATGCATCAGAAATGTCTCAGATGCAACCTTTTCAGATGGCAGCTGGGAGGTACCGAAACTACCATTTCCACTGGGATACAACATACATAACGTTACACCATTTTCACTGGTTTTAAGTACACAGTACGGTGGCATTAAGTACATTCACATGATTGTGGTCAGACTGGCGAAACATATATTTCTGACCGGACAAGAGTTCTATTCAAAATTTTAATTTTGATAATTAGTTCGTGTGTGCCACGAGATGAAAAGGGTTGAAAATCGCTGTCCTACGTTAAATTACACCAGACACAGAAGACGTCACGTTGTGTGACCCCGTGCATGTGAAATGTGCAGGACAGGCAAACACAGAGAGATACAGACAGATTAGTCTGCCGTCCAGGGCTGCGGGGAGACGGGGCCCAGGGGAAGGGGGCACCGCTGCTGTGCACAGGGCTTCTTTGGCCGGTGATGGGGCATTCTAAAACTGATCGTGGTGGTGGCTGCACAGCTACAAAGTGAATGCACTAAAAACTGCTGAATTGCACACTTAGAGTGGGTGAAATATACGATGTGTGAATTACCTCCAAGTGGATATACACATACATATAGTAATATATACAGTAAAGAAATAAAGATTTCTCACGTGGCGTGCTTACATGAGGGGCTGGGGAACATTTGAGATGGGTGTGCGACATCTCTTCAGGGGACACAGAGCTGCGACCTGGGCCCCACAGGCACTCACCTTTGGTGCAGTAGGTGACCTCTCCCGCGTAGTGGAACAGGCGGAACTCCATCCAGCCAATCCTCTTTCGGCCCATTGGACCCGCCAGCTTCCTGCTACAGCGAGACAGAAACAGACACGAGCTGAACCTTCCTATTTGGTGGCAACAAAACACACCAGTAGAGAGAGAGAGAGAGAGAGAGAGAGAGAGAGAGAGAGAGAGAGAGAGAGAGAGGTCCTGGGAGGGTGTGGGACCCCAACCATCACCCGCAGGCCAGTGCTGAACGCTGACCACACTGGGCGTCGGCCAGGGAGCCTCGCTGCCTATCTCATCCCAGCTCGAGAGCAAGGTCCAAAGTCACCCTTCCTTCTCAAAAGCACTAAGGAATGAAAACCATACACAAACCACAGAAGCCTGTTTGTTTTTACAATGGAGTGACTTCCATTTTTCCAGGCGGCAGCGAAGAAACAGTCTTACCACCTTCCATGTTTATGATGTCGAGAGATGAAAATACTCATGAAATACTATTTTTCAGGTTCTGGCTACTCATACTTTTTAAGTGACTTTTTCTTGAAATGTCTTCACATACACACTGACACACACACCTCCTGAGTGTGCACAGCTCAATGGTGTCCCCGACTTCCGTGTGTGTGGCCTCCCCACATCGCTGCGTGGAGTCAGAGACTGTTCATTCTAACGGCCACGTGTCATTCCACGTGTGAATATACCCGTGTATTTTTCCATGCTTGATTCACTTACTTATCCAATTCCACTGATGTATCCTTTCAATATTCTACAACAGGCTCGAGAAAGCCACTACCGTTTACTGAATTCTTACTGTCTGGGCAGAAAGTGCACTAGGTGACTGACGCCATCCTTTACAATTCTACGTGGCGGCTGCACAATGTACAATAAAGCCGATTTTACCACAGGCTGTGTGCTAGCATCCCTGTCTTGCAGGACGGGAACACGGGTGCAGGGACTCAAAGCAAGGCCTTTGTGACTCCAGAGTGTTTGTTCTTAAATTCTCTCCTCATCTCAGGACTAAGTTAAATTTCTGGTCGATTTTCTGGGGTGCTGCAAATTCTCTATGTCTGGATCTGTGCGGTGGTCATGTGGGTGCACACAGATGCAAAAATTCACCAGGCGGCACAATTCCGATCTACACGCGTCACTGTGTGTAGGTTGTACCTGATCTTTTTTAAAGAAAAGACTCCTTCATGTGCACGTGGACAGGTCCCAAATGAAATGATCATGCACAAAGCAAGATACAAAAATCTTTTTAAACTTGACTTGGAATTTGAGTTTGATTTTTACTAACAAAAGGTATGCATATACAGTAAGCCCTCGCTTAACATAATCAATAGGTTCTGGGAATGACGGCAAAATGACCTATAATAAAACCAGTTTTACTATAGGTAAATTGATGTAAACAAGAGTCAAGTTCCTGCGGTATCTCATCAACCTTATAACAAAACGATGGTACTCAAGGACCCGCTCTGCCCAGTATGGTGAATTGTAACAGAATTTCCATGATGGAGACGGGGCTGCACTCTTGGGGAGCAGTGCCCACATCCCCAAGAACACAGACATGCACCGATCTTCCTCCAGGCGACAGCTTGTCAAGTGAGATACGTACGTCTGGAAGTGCGCGTGCTTCCCCACTTTCTGTTCCAGCTTCTCCAGGAAACTCAAGTCAGTAGCAGGGCCAGGACGCATACACTCCTCATCCTTCAAAAGGAAAAGAGAAGCCTCGGTCCACAGCACTGCACCCCCCAAGTCCAAGTTGAACTGCTTTCACCAGCCGTGGCCGAATGTGCTGGGCTAACGAACTGTCGTCCCACCCAAGTTCAGGCGAGCACCTCAGGGCAGGGCGGCTGACCTATCACAGTGCTCACTCAGCTTCTCAGACTGGACAGTGACACCTCGGAACCAGAGAGACTGGAAACCACACACACACACACACACACACACACACACACCAACTCTGCCGCCCCCTGATGCTTGTCCCCCAAGTCTCCCGAGGACACTCCTGGCTTCCAGGCCCAGCTGGCTTGGACACGCAGCCTCATCTTGTCTCCACTCTACATGCTGGCCGAGAACACGCATGTTCCCTTTCACTCGGAGCACAGCCTCCACGGAAAGCCTGCTGTAAACCCCCTGAGCCCGGCCTTTCCTATTTCTCAAGCTACGTCTTTCTACTTCCTGTTTCGGGTCTCCAACGTGGATGACATTTAATTGATCGCCTGAAAAATGAAGGATGAATCGCCCTGTAGCTTTCACTAAAACAATAAAAACAACACCCAAAACCTGGCTGAGGCTGGCGAGGCAACTCTTACAAAACAGCATTTCTGTGCTGTCTGATTCCATCTACGGAAAACCAAACGGAAAGAAGTATTTTTTACTAAAATATCGTAAAAGGCTAGTGTGGCAATCTGTGTGAGCAGTGGGTGTGCATTTACCAGCTCACGCCCGTCCACGCTTCCCGGATGTGCACGTGGCGGGTGCCGCACCTCCTCCGGGTCTGTGCTCACACACGTCACCTCCTCAGTGAGCCCTCCTTGACCGTCTGATCTAAGATGGAGCCCCCTCCTCAGCACAGCCGATCGTATCTTTTTCTCGCCACCGCACAGCCTGCAGATTCTGCCCATTCGCCTGTTTGCTGTCAGCCTCTCCATGCAGCACGTAAAGCCTCCCGAGTGCGGGGGTTCCGACCGGTTTCATGCACTGCTGCGTCCTAAAGCCCAGGGCGCAACCCTGGCACAAACTGAGTGGTTGACGGCCGTTTGCTGAGTGGGTGAAGCTCAGTGCTCACCGTGGAACAGGCACAGCTCTGAACCCTCTGCACACAGTTTCACGCTGAACGTGTCCTGACAGCCCTCTCTGAGGTGAGCGCTGTACCCGTTTCCAGATGATGACACTGGAGCTCAGAGAGGTTAAGACACCTGGCTAAGGTTACACAGGCAGCAAGCAAAGGGGCTGGGATTTGAACCCAGGTGGTGCCCATGCTCCTGGCAACCAGAGTCGCCACTCACTAATGCCCCTGCTGTGCTCCTCCAAGCTGGGTTCCCACAGCACTCAGGGTGGGCAGTGGAGGTGCAGGGGCACTGAAAGGCGCCAGTTATTTCATTAAAAGGGAGGCAGAGAGTGGTGTAGGTGATCCTGAACAAAAAGCAAGACAAATGAGAAATCATTTCTCATTGGCCTTTAGAATTTGTTTTAAAAATTGATATTCAGAAATTAGAACAATTGTGGATTTGAGGACGCTGATATTCTCAGAAGACCCAACAGTCCAAAACAAGGTCACAGACCCACCCCGTGGAGCCTCAGCTCTGACTCAATGGACTTTTTTTAAAATAAAGCCTTCCTTCGTGTTTTTCGGCTTCCTGCTCAATGCTGAGCATGAAAGCAGCCGCTCCGCAGCTGCCACCAGACACCTGCCCCCACGGGCCCCCGGTTGCTGGCCCGCCCTGCCGTGTCTACAGCAGACAGATGCGCATGGTCTCATGGCAGAGGCCTTTCCTCACCACCTCCCCGGGCCTACTGTGTGGGTCTCTGCATCGAAATGAGAGGGCAGAGCGCAGCTTAAAGCTCCGAGCAAGAATCCGGCAGAACAGCTCAACCTGTACGCTCCGGTTGTCAGTGGATTCCACTCTCAGCCCTTTCTAGTCCTGGGAAAGGTTCTGCCGTGTGCCCTAAACCCCGCACGAACGGGCTCGAAGGCCAACGCTAACGTTCTCACCAGGATGGAAATGATTCCTTTGTGTCTTTCTTCCACCAAGTCGCAGATGATCTTGTTGTTGAAGTACTGGATTGGCTCCCACTAAAACGACAAAGAGGGAAGAATTCTCCAGGAAGGATTGAGAGGAACAGAAAATGTATTTCTTTTAAATGGGTTTTCCCACATTTTCCCCAGAAATCTGATTTTCATCTCTAATAGTACAAAAAATAATAATACACTTCCTGAGTATCAAAATAACTTCCCAGGAAATAAGCAGAAAAGGAGTGAGAAACAATTCTTAGTACTAATCAGGGAAAATCACCAACGAAACCGTATTTCTCAGGTAAATATCTGTCACCAGATTAAGAAATCAAATGAGGAGAAGACATCAAAATGTTTACCTCTATACCTTCCATTTCATACTCCGCCTGCTCCGCCTTCAGGGTGCTTTCGATCAAGAGTTGTTGTAGTTTCTCATTGCAGTAGTTTATACAGAACTGTTCGAAGCTAGAGATGTAAAAGATTTAAATAACTGAAGCTGTGCAAGTAGATCATTTTTTTTTATTCCATTTAATTTTCTTTTTTAAATGCCCTGGCTGGTGTGACTCAGTGGGGTGAGCGCTGGCCTGTGAACTGAAAGGTCGCCGGTTTGGTTCTCGGTGGGGACACGGGCCTGGGATGCGGCCGGGGGGCGTGAGAAAGGCCACTGACTGATGTTCCTCTCCCTCTCTTTCTCCCTCCCTTCCCCTCTCTCTAAAATAGATAAATATCTTTAAAAGTTTTAAAAATTGTATTTACTTATTTCTTTAATTCAATTTTTTGGCACATTGTTTAATAACTGAGTTTCAAGTGTACAGGTCTACACGTGCCATCTGTACGTTGCACTGGGTGCTCACTGCCGGAACTCTGGTCCCCTCCACGTCACCATACGTTTGCCCCCTTAGCCCTCTTCATCCTCCCTGGCCCCACCCGCTCTGGTGACCACCACACTGTTGTCCGTGTCAATAAGTCTGTCGGTTTGTTTGTATTGCTTGTGGCTTCCAGTTCTATTGTATGTGCTAATTTTTAAAGATGTTTTTTAACATAGAAAAATCAAAACCTTTATGAAGCAACAAAGTTACTAAATGGGTCACGAGAGTGAAGCTCAAAGACGTTTGCCTTTTTTATGGTTACTCGACGTCTAAAACGACCTGTGCCAATCTGCAGACTTCCTAGGAATGGGAAAGTCAACTCCGATACGCTTCGAGATGCTCTGCGCCAGACTCAGGTCTGAGGAGGAACAGAGGGCCTCACCCGTTCTTGTCGAAGACTTCAAACCCGTAGATGTCCACCAACCCGATCACGGTTTTCTTGGCAAACTCCTAGTCAAAACAACACACGCGGTCCGTTCTCAGCTCTCGTCCTCAGAGACGCTTGAAACCTGGGGGCTGCCCCCAGGCTGGCCTCGGCTGTAACGCTCATGCCTCCTTTCTCCCACAAGGGCCCACGGAAGAACCTTAGGGTAAAACGCTCTCCCCGGCCCGCTCCCATCCAGCTTCCACATCCACCACCAAGCAGAGAGACCTTCCCCTCCTGCCTCACTCCCTCACCTAACCTGCCTCAGCCCCCCAAGCCCACACTCAATCTGGAAGGGAGAAAGAGAAGTGGGAGGGAGGGAGGGAGGGAGGGACCCTACAGCCAGCCAGCCAAGGGCATGTCCATCTGGTAGAGGAGACAGGTGGTACGGATATCATTTTAAACACAGGGCCGAGTGCTGTCAGGCGAGGACGGATATTTGAGAGAGCATATGCCTGGTTTTAAAAAGGGACACCATCTGACATTATGTGTGGTGTACGGCACACTTCGCCTTACTGTGCTCAGGGTCACACTTCATAGATGTTGCGTTTTTACAAATCGAAGGCAAGACTCCCCCCACACAGAGATTATGACTTGCTCCGCTTTCCTGCGGCAGCCGAGAATCGAACCTGCAGTATTTCCAAGGGTGCCTGTGCCGAGTTGATGTCTCCCAAACCCACCCTTCGCACGCTGACCTCCACAAGTTGGACCACACCCACGTCACTTCAGCCCTTGCACTGTTTCTTTAAGGTCTAGGTTTGAGTAAATTCCCTTTTTGTTTAAATAATTCCACTTCAAAAGGAAATGTGTCTTCGGGGTGACTTCAGTGGAGTCCCATTGTGTCTGACACATGTTAAATATACTACGGTTAACATTGGGAGTTTCTGTGTATACCTAAAGCCAGCTGGCATGCTTCGAATGTTCTGGGGCACCCTGGAAGCAGCATGCAGCAGGCATTTTCGTGAACCTACCCATCAGGAGCTTACGGTCAATTCTCACGAACTGTGTAGGTAACACGGTAAGTTACAAAGCATCACCACATTAGCGAGGGTGAGCCATCCGAAGCACGGGGGCTGACCTTGCTCGCTAGGGAGGAATTGATTTTGCTGACCAGCCACGTGAACGTGCGCCCGTACACGGCCTTCGCCATGGCGTCTCTGGCGTAGACGGACAGCTCTAGCGTCAGTGGACACATCACCTGGAAACAACAACAGGTGCGTCGTTACAGAGGTTTAAAAAAAAAAAGTCCCGAGTTTTCAAATTACCCTGTAATGACAACCCCCAGGGAAGATGCCACCTTCCCCCATCACCTGTGCACAGAGTAGCTATTTGTTGAGTGCCAGCCACCGTGCTGAGCTAATGAGACACAACCACGACCAAGACAAACGGTTCTGCCCTGGCCGGGTAGCTCAGTTGGTGAGATCATTGTCCCTGCAGGACAAGGTTGTGAGTTCGATCCCCAGTCAGGGCACATATAAGCAAACAGTGAATGCATTAATAAGTAGAACAACAGATTGATGTTTCTCTCTCTCTCTCAATCTAAAAAAAAGAGAGAGAGAGAAACAGTCCCAACCTCTGTGGGCTGGGCTCACATGTGGGGCAGTGGGGAGACACTCAGTGAGTCACACAAAGGAGTCGTCTGTCCTTAAGCTGAGCATGACAAGTGCTGTAAGAAGACGCAGACGATGCTGTGGGGGAGGGGGGGTGAACAGCGGAGGCTCCTTCAGGAAGTGGCCCTGGGAACTGAGGGACAAGGAGTTGGCCAGAGGAAACATAGGGAAGGGTGTTCCAGCAGAGGGAACAGCGCATGCGAAGACACTGCAGAGGGAAGGCCTGGCGACTGTGAGGCGGGGAGAGCGAGTGGTGGTGCGATGTCGGGCCACGAGGAAGCTCAGGCAGGAGACACTGGCAGGAGCTGGGCCGTGTGGGACCAGGTGGGCAGTGCCCGGGGGTCTGCCCGCCCTGGGGCCACCGTCCCGCCTCCAGCAGCAGCGGAGGGGACGACAGGTGCATTCCCACCCAGAGCCACTGTTACCTCCTCAGTTTGGGCTTCGATCTTTCTGTGGGTGAGACCTTCCAGAAGGGCTGATGGCTGGACCCCCAGGAGCTGCATGGAAGAAAACCAAAATGCCGTTCAGTGACCTGACTTTCGTCACTAGCTTCTGAAGAGCTCGTGGAGTTTCCAAGCTCAGGGTTATCCGCCCTGACGGATAATTGTGCTTTAATACAAAACAGACCGCCTTAGTTCTTCCAACCAACTGGCGTTCCCCCACACTCTGCCACCCCTACACTCTTTGCATCTCCTAACCAGGAAGAACATGGTGCCGGCCGTGTCCTTTGGGGACGTGAGCGTCCAGCTGTCTGGCTCCCCTCTGTCCCCCGACCCCCGCCGCCTCTGAGAGTGAACATCACCTTGGAGATCCACTTGATCTCGTGGATGACGGGTATGGTCGCACAGCCTCGGTGGTTCTCTCTAAAACAAATGTTGCCCAGGTGCAGGATGCTGGCAATAATTCTGAAGAGATTCTAGGGATGCGGGAAGTGGTGAGAGGGACAGGGAGAGAAGACAGCAGCCGCCTGATTGATACGTGTCATCTGGGGTGGGGGGGACACCCAAGGGAAAACCACCCCCCACTTCCAGCCCCAAGCTCACAGACCCAAATTTCTCTCATCCACTTCAGATACAGGGGCTGGGGTGGGTGGGGAAAGAGCCTTAGTGGCAGGGGAGGGGGGAGATGTTTCACTCAATCTCCCGCACAGGACACTCTTATTTTTATATCTCCCCCTCCACCCAATGAACCATTTAATGTTCAAATGCCCTGGTCCCAGCTGTATGTATGTATATATATGAATCATATTGTCCTAGAAAGATCCATAGTTTAATAATAAGACCACAAGATGTAAAAACAATGTTTACAAATCCTACAATTTGTTCCAGTTTGTTTCAAAATAAAAGAGTAAATAATTCTGTGAGAATTCATTATCTACAGGATTCTGGGAGATTGGACTTGAGAGGAAGAGGAAACCGCCTCCTCCTTTCACACAACACTGGGAAAACTAGGGCTGCCAGAAAAAAATGCAGAGCACCCAGTTAACATTTGAATTTCAAATGAGCAGTGAGGAATGTTTTAGTGGAAATCGGTCCCGTGCCATGTTGGGACAGACTTATACTAAAAAACAAAAAATCAGTCATTGCTTATTTGAAATTAAAATATAACTAGGCATCCTGCGCTGTTGTTGGCTGAATCTGGCGACTCTACCACGCAATCACCAGGAAACCAGGATTAGCCCAGACGGTGGTTGGGCACTGTCCTGCAAACCAAAGGGTCGCAGGTTCAATTCCTGGTTGGGGCACAGGCCTAGGTTGCAGGTTGGTTCCCAGTCAGGGTACATATGAAAGGAAACCAACCGACGTTTCTCTATCTCCCTCCCTTCCCTTTTCTCAAATGAATAAATGAATTCCTTGAACACACAACAAAACAAAACAGGATTGTCCGCTCGACCCCAGACCTCACCGGCACTTCTGCCCTCAGGGCCCGTACCTCCAGGTCATCTTCAGTGAAATCGATGACAGAAAAGGCACTGGAGACCGTGTGCCAGTCGTTCTTGTCATTAATAGATGACTCATTGGCACCATGACCCTGTCGACAAAAACTGGGCTGCTACCGGCACCGCTGTAAGGACGGTGAGTCACAGGAATGCCTGCTCCTAAACGGAAACAGTTTTCTCCACAAGCACGCAAGAGCCAGTTCTATGTAGTGTTCTGAATGGCGAAAAAATATATTTTACTCTGATCATCTGGCATAGGATGATTCGCCAACTGTCGCTTTTTTCAGATTTATTTATAAGTTTATTTAAAAAGCTTTGCCCTGGGAAAATTTGTGAAATTACATATTAGTGGTATATCTTGTTGTGTATTTCTCAAAAGAGATTTTCTTGCCATTTTTGTTTTAAAAAATTGGAGACACATCTCAATAAGTATCTGCTGAAACACGGGGGGGAAATGACAGCTTGAATTCCGAAAACAATCTGGACGCACTCAGCAACCACCTGCCAAAACTTAATGCGAGGGGACCGTCACTCAAGGAGAGTTTGGGGTTTGGAGAGAAACACAGACTGTGTGAAAATGATCACAGCAGAAGTGTGATGAGACCTTACCCACTAACCCTAGCAGTGGTCTTTTAAATAAGTATCGGATCAACCAATGTTACAATTTAAAGAGAAAACATTCTAGGTGAGGGTTTCTCGGTTATTTTGGATTTGGAGAACAGGGTATTTTTCGTTTGCTGGTTCTCTGAAGATTAATTTGCTTACATGATTTCCTTGTTGCAAAGGGAACTGGCTAGTGTGAAATTTACAGCCCCCCCCACCTCAATATCCCTTCCCAGGCACCCAGCAGCCTCTGCTCCGCCCCCCCCTCCCCGCCCCCAACGCCCCGGCCTGTGGAGTCAGCCCTTCGAGTGCACCTGGAGGTTTGGGGGCAATGTGAATACATATAGCAAAGTAAAGCCAGAGTTTGCCAAAGTTACAGAGATCGTGAAATGAATCAAAATAATGCAAACTCTGGAATCGTCCAAGCCGCTGTGGCGTGAGGGGCTGGCTGAACTAACCTGGTCAGAACGGACTTACCAGGACAGAGCCATGAGGCTGCACTCCCAGAGAGTGACCGGGTTACGGAAGGCTGGGAGAAGCCCTTAGGAAGAGGAACGAAACCCCTACATGTGTTTAGAAACTGATCTTCTTTGATCACGCTATGCAAAGCCGAACGTGATGCCATCACACAGCTTTGTTGGGGAAATTAGGTCCTCAAAAAGAAAAATAACTGTTTAATTTATTCTTTGTCCTAAGAATTAGTGCCAAGCTTGTTAAAAAGATCATAACATTCTTTTATCCTCATTATTTAGGTTTATTTTTCCAGACAAATTTCTGTCATCCTTTCCTCTGTGATTTACTGTGATATGTTGCTTGTTTTGGAGATTCATTTTATAAGACCGTGTTTACTTTCTCAAATGACATCCCTCCATGCCTCCTGCTGAGTGACCTCCCCTGGTCAAAGCCAGGCCCTGTAAGAAGACAAAAATCCAAAAATCTTGGGGCAAAAAAGCGCTAGTGACATCAAATGCTGACAGGTGCTATGCATTCTGGGCATTCAGGCATCCTAGTGCTGGCTGAAAAAAAAAATCAGTGATGGGAAGTTAAATTGTGAGTCGGTTTAATAACACTGGATCTCAGGATTGCTTATAAGAATGGCCTGAAGTGTTCATTCTGCAGCTAACAAATCTCAGAATGGAAGGCAGGAAGGTGCGAGAAGTCTTTTCTCGCTCGATTTGGAAGCGGACAATGTAGCATCAGTTCTGGACACCGGCTTTCAGCGAGTCTCCGCCTCGCCTGGACCAGCAGCTCTCACCTGGCTGAGTGTTAGAATCATCAGGAGATTCATGTAATCACATCTGTAACCACGGGGCAGTGTTTATACAACCCTGACGTCCAGGTCCCACCCCAGACCAATTAAATCTGAATTTCAGGGGCGGCAGAACCCAGGCATTTAGAAAGCTCCTTGGGTGCCCTGGCCAGGCGGCTCCGCTGGCGGGAGCGTCATCCTAGGTGCTATAAGGTTGTTTGTTTGACCCTGGTCGGGCACGTGGGGGAGGCATCTGACCGATATTTCTCTCTCATGTGGGTGGATGTCTGTCTCTCTCTCCCCACCCCCCGTCACCTTGCTCTCTCTAAAAATCAAATATATCATCCTTGGGTGAAGATTAAAAAAAATTTTTTTAAAGCTCCTTGGGCGATTCTAATTGCAGCCGGGGCCGAGAACCACTGGTCCAGATACTGGAGAGTTTGCTGAGACGACACCTGCCAGGCGCAGAAGGAGGTTTTGACAGGTGCCGGGAAACCAGCGGGCAGCACGCCTCCCGAATGGGCTGGCACAGTCCTCAGTGCTTCCCGCAGAGGCCCCGCAAACACCCCCGACCCCCCCACACCAAGCCAGGGGCTGCTCCCTCCAACCTGTGAGAGGTATCTGTACAGCTGGGGGTCTCGCTCCAGCCCCAAGTAAGCGAGGAGCTCCTCTTCGCCACCTTCCAGAAGCTGGTAGAAGATGTGGAAGTTCCGCTCCCCCTGGTTCTGATAGACAACGCGTGACTTTTCTATCAGGTAACTGATGATGTGCCCTCCTACGGGGATGCCCTTCAACACAGGACAGAACAATGCGGCGACACGGCAATCACCATGCCACTCTCCTACTGCTGCTTCCGGGAACAGGAATGCTGAAGGACATCGCACCTGTCAACCTCCTGGGGGCAGTGTTTGAGTTGGGTTTTTTTTTTTTTTCCTCTGGGCTCTGTTTAGAAAGATTTTTGCCCCGAGGTCATGAAGATGTTTTCTATGTCTTTGTCTAGGAGCATGATTGCTTTACCGTTCATGTTTAGGACGGTAACTGATTACTATTTAATTTTTGTATCCTAAGTGAGGTAGGGGGTCGAAGGTCTTTTTGTCCACGTGAGTTTCCAGTTGATTGGCACCAGTTACTAGAGAGACAATCCCGCCCCTGCTGAGCCACTGTGGTGCTTCTGTCGTGAGTCAGGGGACCGGTACGTGGGGGCCTTCTGGACTCTGTTCTGGTCCATCGGCCTGTTTGTGTATCCTTGTGCCAATACCACAGTGTCTTAATTACCATTCTTAATGCCACGTCCCACAAAGGATTTGTATTCCGGAACATATATAAAACTCTTGCACATCAATAAGGAAAAAAAAAAAACCCAGCCCAATTGAACATGGGCAAAAGGCTTTAACGATGACCAAAACTTCATGAATGATCAGGAAGACACAAACTTAAATCACAGTGGGCACTGTCCCCCAACGGGGTGCCTGCGGCGGGAAGGACCGACACACCAAATGGTGGCAAAGGTGTGAGCAACTGGGCCTGTCACTAATTACTGTAGCATCACTGGCAGGAACCCGGCAATGCCCCTGCTGGTATGTGCCCGACACAAATGCATGCCCGCGTCCGAGAAAGACGTGCACAAGGATGTCCGGGGCCCTGTTTGCAGCGGCCCCGACCTGGAAACAGCCGAAAGGTCCCTCGACAGGAAAGCAGCTACACGGTGACGAAGTCATACAGTCAAAAATGAACTGCCACGTGCAGCCATGTGAATGAACTCCGCAGACAGGATGGACTGTTTGATTCCGTTTTTGTGGAGCCCAAGAACCAGCAAAATTAATGGGACTGTAGGAGTCAGAACAGCAATCGCCTTTGGGAAGGGGGACCTGTACTGTCAGAGAAGGGTGGGAGAACTTTTGGGCGCTCGGCATTTTTATATCTTGACCTGAGTGGCGGTTACACAGGTGGAGACATTGGTGAACATTCACTGAGGTGTAGTCGTGTGTCCTTTCCAGGATGTGTGATAAATTTCAACATAAAGGTTAAAAATACACACAGCGATTAAGTTTCTTCAAAGTCTCTGGAAAACCCAGAGTCAGTCAGTCCCCATCTCTGTCAGTCCCCATGGCCACACTCAGAGCTCAGCCGGATCCTGTTCTCCAGACTGAGTGTCCCACTGTCACATGGAATTACATGTCCTTGAGAACTTGGTCTACCCTGCACACTAGCATTAGCCCCATTTAAATCTGGGCAAAACACAGCCACACTCATCCAGGACCTGTTATCTCTGGCCACTGTCGTGTTACAACAGCAGCAAGGTGAGTGGTCACAGCAGACTGGCCGTGACCGAAAAGCTTGGCAGCCCAGGTGGTGACGTGTGCCTGAACAACGTCTGGCTCACTTGGGAACACTTTCGGGCTCTGTAAGAAACAGCCTCACCCTGACACACCCCCCGAGACTGGTCAACATGCAGCTGTCGGTCATTCACTCTCACGCCTGCACAGCCCCTCGTTGTGGAAACACCCCACAATTTAACGAGCCATTCTCGCGGTGGCAGATATTCAGTCCTCGTTGGCAGTGTCGGTTGTTTCCAGCGCTTTTGCCGCCAGGGACAGTGCTGCTGTGGGCATGCTCGCACGTCTGTGGGACTAGCTCCAGGGGTGGAGCGTCTCCACCGTAGATTATGTGACTTCGACTTCACAAGATGATACAGGGCGGGGGTGGGGGGTGGGGGGGGCAGAAGGAAGCTTGCAGCTGTGAGTACGTGAAACACAGAGTTTACTCTTGTATTGTTATTTATTAATTATTGTACTGCTATCCATACGAATGACTGCAAACCTCCTTTTGCCCCACCCTGGATATTGTTTTCCAAGTGGGTTGCACCAACGTACCCCCAACCAGCTGCGTGTAGGAGTTCCTAATGACCCACATCTTTGCCAACACCTGGTATCTCAGACTTCTTAATTTCTACCCGTCTAGGAGGCATAAAATGGTATTTCACTGTGGTCTTTATTTGCATTTCCTAAAATGAGGACTGATCCCAGAGTTCTCAGCTATTTGAGCCAATAAATGCCTTTCCTCCCTGAAGGTGACCTGGATTGGGTGTCTGTCGCTGGTAAGGGAAGGGGTGCCCGCCAACACATAATAGGAGCTTAGTGTACCTTGAAGTCAAACTGTATGTCCATGTATTTCCCAAATCGGCTCGAGTTGTCATTCCGGAGTGTTTTGGCATTTCCAAAAGCCTTGGAATACAAAGTGGGGGGAGAGGGGAGGGGCTGAACCAAACTGTCACTCACTGTCATTTAAACTCACTACAGTCCAAATAACATGCATATTATTAAAAAAAAAAAAAAAAAAAAACAGCAGAGAGGGGGGAGCCAGGGATGAAAGCTCTGCTTTATCTTCTAAGAAGAAATCAGTAACTACAGAGAATTTGCTGCCAACTTACTAGGGTTGGACCCAAAGAAAAAAGGGGAAAGGATCTTCTCCCCGGAATCCAATCCAGAAAGAGATTAGAAAGGGCCTAGGGAAGGGTATAGGGAACCCTCAGCCCTTCCCCACTGTTCTCGAAGGCAGAGTGGGTGGCCCCCTCACCAGGCCCCTTCTTCTTACACCACAGAGATAAACCGTTCAGCCCAAAGGTCCCCTGGGAAAATCCCTTCCACCTTAAACATCTTTTATACAAAGGACAACAAAAACACAGGAGAAAATAACTTGTTCAAAATTACCCAGCAAATCGGTGAATTGCAGGAGTAGAAATAACCATCCAAATGATTTTAATTAAAAATAAAAACATGAACAAACAATCGAGCATTATTTTAGTCTTCCGAATTGTGTCGTGCTTTTAATGCACTTGTCCTGTTTAACCCTCAGAGCCTCCTAAGAGGCAGGCACGGTGAGCAGACCCAGTCCACGGAGGGGAAAGTCAGGCCCCGGGATGGGAAGTGGCCTGCTGGAGCTTGCTGGTGCGTGACTGCCTGGGACTATCATCACACCTGCTGGACTTCAGGGTCATGCCCTTAATCGCAATGCTACCCCGGAGACCCCTCTTCTGAATTCCCAGACAGTGAGTGACTGACCTGCCCAAACAGGGGACTCTCCTTACTCAGTGACCTTCCTGCAACTCCCCCCGCCTCCCCATAGGCCCTGAAAGGTTGCTCACCTCCAGCACTGGATTGGAGAGCAGCAGTCTGTCCCGGACTATTTCCAGGGAGTCCGTCATTGGGCAGGTCATGGCAAAATACTGCAGAATCTTCTTGGAGGCCTCCGTCTTCCCTGCCCCGCTCTCCCCAGAAATGAGGATGAGGTGGTTGGTGAGCTCCGAGCACATCATGCGGTAAGCGTTGTCGGCTATGGCGTAGCTGGAGAAGCAGAATGGACACGGTGGCAGTGGGGAGCGGCTGTGACGCTCCTGCCCTTGGCTCGCCACTCACAAGGACAGAAGGACAAGGCCCCCTGCCTCCAGGAAGCCACATGCAGACCGTGGTATGAGGACAGTGAGCTCAGACGGAGCTCGAACCCCGCCACAACCTGGCCACGGATCATGCTTCACGTGCATGAGACGGCAAAGCTCAAGTGGTGCACGGGATCAGGTGAAGAACTGGAGCAGTCACAGAAATAATTCTTTAATTTAACAAACTTATCTTTTAAAACCTATCAACATTCCTTCTAAATTAAGCCAGATACTAAATTACATCCCCAGGAGATGTTCTATTAGTTGTAGATAGAAATAACATCTTGTCTGAATATTAATTCAACAGATATAGTAAGGTCAATCTCATGTTTTCTCTTAAAACCTAAGGAATTAGAAGTATAGAGACAGGAAATCAAAAAAGATTTTAAAACCTCTGTGATACCTTTAGGACAACAGCTAAAACTCCTAAGGGATTTATCTCCAAGACCAGAAACCAAAGCATGAAGGTCTCCCAAGTTTATGACCTTAGCATGTGGCTGACTTTGCAAGCCGACTGTTCCAGAAATCTTTGGTGGCAGTGACACAGAAAGGTTTATAAATGCCTAGGGAGGTAAAGACATGAGTCCCCCAGAAAAACAGAGGGAGAACATAAAAACTAGCCCAGGAATCAACCAGGAAGCAGAACGGGAAGTTTAACAAAGCCCAAATCATACAGGAAATGGCTTTTCTTAATGGATGTGCAACCCTGGTAAACTCCTCCCAGCGGGGCTTCTCCTTAGCTGCCGTGATACCAGGCACCAGGGGGACGCAGCAGCGGCAGCCCGCTTCGCAGAGAGGACGCCTCTCTAGCCACTCAGACTTCTCAGCAGTTTCAACGGATTCCGCCTCTCGTCATATCTAAGCTGAGATTCGACAAGGATTTGCTATTGTTTTCTACTGGGTTCAAAGACTGATTTGGCAGGGCAGCAGCAGTTTAAGTGAGACAGGGAACCTCATGAGTGTGCATCAAGGATCTGGATGGACGGATAGATGGTTACATGGTTATGTGGTTGGTTGAATGAATGGATGGGTGGATTCATGGATGAATGGATGCGAGCATGGATGAGGAGGTGAATGGACAGAAGGACAGACAGATGAATGAATGCATGGGTGGGTGGGTAGGTGGAAATAAAGGAGAGAGGGAGGGGGAAAAGGGGATAAAGGAAAGAAACAGGAAAATACCCCTGTTGATGACCCGATGGGTGGTACTTACACGTGAGGTGGCAGTTCAAAGAAATTGACCCCTTGATAAAGTTCCATCTGGCTCAGGGTGTAGATGCCGAGCTCCTGGTACGGATTCACAGACACAAGCAGGGTGCCAATGTAAGTCTAGGGGAACGGGCCAAAGCACTCATGAGGAGCCCCGCAGTGCAACGGCCACAGAGAGAGACCGTCACATGCTAGGACCCCCATGCGTTCATTCAGTGCGGGTGACATAACACGATGAGCGAAGCAGGCAGGGAGGGGTGCATAAGCCACCAAGGGATCTAGAATGTTTCAATTAGGAATAAATAAGAAAGATGTAAGTGGGGTAATTAGAGAGTGAATGACTAAGGAAGGCCACTTCAGCTAGTGGGCTAAGGGAAGCCTTCTTTAAGGAGCAGACCTCTGAGCTAAGACCTGAGGGATGAGGAACACAGTCTTGAAAAACTCAGCAGGAAGGGCGTGGCAGGCTGGCTGCTATGGAGACTGGTGATGGAGGGGAGAATGGAAAACGGTGATTGGTGATTGGGTCAAGACATGGCCCGGAGACCCTGGATCTAGCCATAGACCTTAAAGTTACGTAGGTCGATGGACACCTTTTTGGTGCTGAGCCCGGCTTCA
This sequence comes from Tonatia bakeri, assembly GCA_004024845.1. NCBI lineage: Eukaryota > Metazoa > Chordata > Mammalia > Chiroptera > Phyllostomidae > Tonatia > Tonatia bakeri. Next base: position 31,665 of record PVIA01003033.1, on the reverse strand, counting down.
TTTGGGTTTCTGTGACTGGCCGCCATGAAGGGCTCAACCCAAAGGGGTCAAAGCGCAGCGGGCAGTGGCCCCGCAACACCTCCTCCCGCTGGTTAACCTAACAGAGGGATGCTCTTCGCAGACCCCGAAGCTGTGCAGGCAGGGAGGGAGCCGCCCCTGGAGGAGAACGCCGAGGAATGGGTTACGTTACATAGATGAGGTTCTCGCTGAAACGCTTGCGGAGATTGTCCAGAAAAGCAGCTTCGCTGGTGTACGCGTCCAACAGCACAAAATCCTGCACCCCGACCTTGTCCCGGGCGGTCAGCGCGCCTTCCATGTGCAGACGGATGTGCCTCCGCCGCACTTCTTCTTTCTGCGGGAAACAGAACGGGCCTCGGCAGCTCATTTATTCTGATTTATTTATTTATTTATTTATTGCACATCTAATGTGCAAATAGCAAGAAGCGAAGCCCTGGGGATGGTAGAGAGCCAGGATGGCGTTATGCTATCTTCATTAAGAGCTTGCTGGATGGCGGAGGATCTCGCGGGATTACCAGGGCCAGAGCTGGTCTGTGGTCACCACGCAGAACAACTCTCCCAGGCAAAGGCGAGCAAAGAGGGTCAGGTCACTGCTGGGCGGGAGACCTGGCGCTGCACCATTTGAGCTGGGAAGACCCTGGGAAACAGCTGTCCAGGACTCAGGCCACCTGAGGCTGGAGGCTGGAGCTTGTGTAGATGGAGTGGAGCCACAGCCATAGCAAGAGCTCTGGCGAGTGTGATGTCTATTTTGGGAGGACTACGGCAACGTAGTCACCAATGTCTGGTCACTGCCATGAGGTCTCCAAGGGACGCTGTGCTCTGGGCCCACAGTTAGTGCATGTCCCACCCACCCACCACTGTGCGGCTGAAAAGCAAGGAAAAGCAAAACATTAGCAAAGGGAGCCAAGAGAAAGCTCCTGCGCCTGCAACGTCTCTCCAGCGCCCTCTACTGACACTTCTCACATCAAGGAGAAACGCTTGGGGTGGGGCTTCATTATCACAAAGTACTGAAGGGCGGATTTGGGTTTGAAAGAGGACAAATTAACAGTTGGCACATGCAGATATGCAAAGGTTCTAGAATAGCTGAAACAACCTTGAAAAGGAAAAGCGAAGTTAGAGGACTCCCACTCCTTCACTTCAGGTAACCAAGACTGTGTGTCAGTTGATTTTTGACAACTGACAACTGTCAAAACAATTCATTGCAGAAAAGAAAAATCTTTCCAACCAATAGTGCAAGAACAAGTAGATGTCCATAAGGAAAAAAAAAAACACATTTCAACCCCTACTTCGTACTATACACATAATATATAATATATTAAATATATAACATATTACATATAATAGTTATATAAGACATAATTTTATATTACATTATGTCTAGTTAATATATATTAACTTGAATTGGATCTCAGACCTGAATGCAAATGCAAAATCTATATAAAGCTACTAGGAGAAAACAGAGCAAAATATCTTTGCATCCAGAGGAAGGCAAAGTTTTCTTAGAACACAGGAAGAAACTATAAAAAAAATAAAAAATTAGACTTCATCGAATATATAACTTCTCATCAAAAGACACTGTTTAAAAAAAACAACAACAGGCAAACCCCACGCTGGCAGAAAATATTCACAAAATATATACCTGCGAAGGATTTGTGTCCAGAATGAAAGATGCCTTCAGCTCAATAATAAAAAGTCAAAATCAATAAAAAAATTGGGCAACAAAACTTGAATAGTGCACAAAGGAAGACAGACAGAAGGTCAAGAAGCACACAGAAAAGTGCTCAACGTCACTAGTGGTCAGGAAAATGTGGATTAAAGCCACAGTGAGACACCACCAGAAGAACAGTTCAAATGCAGCAGACTGACATCGTGGGACAGCAGCAAGGACGTGGGGCAGACGAAACTCTCACGCGCTGCCGGCAGGAACACAGAGTGACAGAACCCCTTCGGGAGAAAGTCTGGCAGTTTCTAATGAAGTTAACCGTGCCTCTCCCCTTTGATCCAGCGATGCCATTCCTAGGTGTTTACATAAGACAAATGTAAACACATGCCCACAAAAAGAGGCTTGAACATAAAGGTTCACATCAACTTTATTTGGAGTGGCCCCAAGCTGGAAACGATCCAGATTTCCGTCCACTGGAGAATGGATGTGGGCCATCAACACAATAGAACGGGCGCAGCGATAAAAAGAAATGACTGGAAGGCACGGTGACACAGATGACTCTCACAGACATTATGCCATGTGAAAGGACTCAGACACAAAAGACTGTGTGCCATACGATTCTGCTGATATAAACTCTGGGACAAGCAAAACTAATCCACAGTGAAAATCAGAACAGTTGTTGCCCGGTTAGAGGGGATTGTCTGGCAGAGGACATTTTTCAGAGCGATGGAAACATTCGCTAACTCGATAGGGCTGTGAGTCACACGGGTGTATCTATTTGTCAAGATGCTCGTTAAGATAGCGTGTTTTGAGATATGTAAACTTTATTTTAAAAAGAACCCTAAAAGTAATCAGCTGGGGAGGGGATGGCAAGTGGGTGGAGGTATCAAGGAAAACAGAATGGTGGGGCTGACTGCTGAAGCAGGGTATGGTAGGGATTTATTATATTGTTCAGTTTCCTTTGTATGTAATTGAAATTTCCCACAGTAACTTTCTACAAAACAGAATGGCCACCAGGTGTCTCCCTACACTAGCCAAAGGGAGGTAGAATAAACAATCACCAGCTCTCTAAGGTTGAAAACAATGCATTTAGATCAAACAATATTTCAGTGATTCCAAATATCCTCATTGTAAAGTTTTGTTTCATTCTGTTTGGTTTTTATACGTGAGGCAGTGTGGCACAGTGATTGCACACAAGGACTTGGGCGCACAAGCCTGTGCAGGTTCAAATCCCACTTCTGTCTGTCTCTTCCTGGTGGCGCAACCTTGGGAAAGTCTCTCCATCTGCCCGCGTCCCCGGCTCTGTTCCTTGTCTGTAAAATGAAATCCATTGCACCTACTTCCCAGGGTTGTAGGTTTGAACAGAACCATGGGAAGCACTTGGAACAGTGCCAGACACAACATCAGCTCCGTAAGCAATTGCTTCTGTCTTCATATTAATAATGTGATGATCAGAAACAAGACTATAATAAAGCAAAAATCTATCGGTGAGTAGTCAACAAGACTGTACTGGTAACAGGCTGGAGTCTGGAATGGTATGTAGGGCTACACCCCCAACATCAGAGAGGAACAAAGCTTCTCTCTCGCCTGCGCTGGAGACGGCAGGGTGGTGTGCTAGCAAGAGTGAGCGCCCTGCAGCCTTACGCGACTTGCAGCCCAAAGTGAGCTGAAAAAACCTCCTACATTAAGGAATGCAACAATGAGATCATATAAGAAACTTCAATATACAAAGTTAAGGAAAGCAGAGCATTCCCGATGAAAGGGAAGGTGAGAATCTCACCAGGTTGCCTGGGGACACGCGGAAGAGAGGGTGGGGAACCCCTTGAGCGTGGAGAGTTTGCAAACTGCCGAGCGACCCCTGACTCGCGACCCCTGACTCACAACCCCAAGCTTCACGGCTTATTTCCTCTACACTTAGAATCAGACCTGTGCGACCATCAGGACCACTATTTACTTCACGTATTTCTTCAAGTAGCGTTTGCCCCATGACTGCATATGGTGAAATATTTTACTACGAAAAGTGTTCACACACAAACGCATTAAGAGCATAAGAAACCGAATGTACCCATTACTCAGCTTGGAAAACACCAAGCTGCGGTGTCTCCTGTCAGGTCTGCTCCCCTCCTCCCCACACTGCACTCTCCCAGGTAAGTCACCAACGTCCTGTCACATTTTAAGGATTTGGTAGGTATTTCTAAAAGACAAGAATCCTTTTTCAAATATGTGTACACAACCCCCTTGTCATACATGGGGAACTTCATGATGTTAGGATACCAAATCAAATTTTCTCTAATTACAATATTTTTTACACTTACTTCGGTTACATCGGGACCCAAACAAGGCCTAGACATCACGTTCAGATGACGTCCCTTGTTCTCTAGGTTTCCTCTCCTTTCCTCTTCCTTGGAGTTTATTTGTTGAAGAAATTGAACAATCTGTCCTACAGAATGTCCCACATTCTAGACTCTGACTGCATTCTTATGGGGTCATTTAACATGTTCTTTTTTCCTCCTGGATTTCCTGGAAATTAGTAAACGCATGTGGCCGGTGGCTGCTGCACTGGACAGTGAAGCAACACTTGTGTGAGCTCAGAAGGTCGCCCTGCGGGGCTGGCCCACCTGCTTGATTCAGCTGTGAATGATTTAAATCCTTTGAAATTTCAGATTCTTTTTACAGCCCAGGCTGCGATCCATTTGGTAAATGTGTGTGTTTGAGGCAAAATATAAACCCTGAGACTGTTGGGTGCAAGGCTTTTACTTGTATTAGTCAATTGTGTTGTCTAAATTTTCGACGTCCTACTGATTTTTTGTTTTTGCTGTTGCTACCCGTCTGTTTCTGAGAGAGGCTAGTTTAAGATCTTCCACTATGAAACTGTCATAAAATAATTACAGCACCATACATCCGTACAATGGAGCTTTTTGCAACTGCAAAAAGGAATGAGGAAATGTTGCTATAAACGACTCTGAAGTCACGTCCAGGATGGTCCAGGATGGATTTCCCAGTAAAAAGACAAGGTGGAAAATTGTATGTAGAGGGTGTAAATGTTTGCCTAAAAAGGAGGGAAGTAGGGAGTAGGGCAGAAAGGACCGAAATAAAGCTAGTAGTTCTTTGAAGATGCCTTCTTTTGTTCTTTAAAACCATTCAATGTTTTACATAATTACAAAATAAAATTTAAAATTTAATCCCCGCAAATAAGAAGTAGAATGAAAGAAATGAACCTAAACATGTATCAAGTTGCTGGTATAGCTCTGTACAGATCAACTATTTCACAAGAGCTCAAAACACCATAATGTGCCTATGCTACCCAAGTCAAGGACACTCTGAGCACAACTAATTCAAAACTTTCAAGCTGTGTTCAATAGTCACGTTGGTGATAGCACTGGTATTGCTATTTGGAGACTATCATTTATGTAGTGTGGAATTAAGCCAATGAAAAATTGATTGTGTTATTGAGCTGGAGATTTTGGATAGGAGAAAAAGGAAGAGATGAGAAAAATAAGGTTAAGTATAAATCCCTTAGTTATGTATTTGAACTGGGATCAGAACAAACTCATGGTATATTTTATTTCAAGACTACCTTCTCGCTACCTTTACGATCAATAACAAGGCTAGTGTGGCCACTGTCCCCACTCCTGCTCCACATAGTAGGGGACATTCTAGCCAGAACGATAAGGCAACAAAAAGGGAGAGAAGGCATCGGAGTTGGAAAGGAAGAAGATCGGTCCTATATGTAGCTGACATGATGTTACGTAGAGAAAATCTTAGACTCTCCCCAAAACTGTTAGACCCAATCAACACAATGAGTAAAGATGCAAAATACAAAGTTAACATACAAAAGTCAGCGGTATTTCTATACATTAATAACAAATTATCTGGGAAAAGAATAAAGAAAATGATTCCATAAAACATACTTTCTTGAGCTCACCACCAAAAGGCTTAGAAACCATGAGCAACCGGTAGTAGTGAGCACCCCTAGTGTCACACCGTGGTATCTACCACCGTTCCACTGAGAGAAATCAGGGCTCATTGGGCAGATTCAAGGTCGAGGCTGAGAACGTCCACGGTAAGCCCCAGATAGCTTGGTATCCTGCTCAGGAAGGAAGCTATCCAAGACTATTAAGGCCATGTGAAGAGGACTCAAGAGCCCCACTTAATAGGGTCCCACTGGCCAAAAAATGGGATAGTTTGAGTATCAATAAGGATAATAATTGCCACGGAATAAAGCACATCAAATATACTTCAGTCTGTGAGCTCATTATGACATTAAAAACTCATTGTCGCCTTCAGAGGCTACTATGGAAACAACTCTGGTAAATCAAGCATATATCCTGCTTTTCCTTTTCAAACCCTATCTCAGGGCAACCAAAGAGTTGTTAAGAACGTTTCTCCTTATAGAAAGGTCCCAGCAAACGTGTGAAGAAAGAATGATAGACCTGGAATATCATCGTTTTTTGAAAACTCCTAAGAAAATGTAAGAACATTGACATTTTGAAAAGACAGCCGGACTAGGTGTCTCTGGCTGGAAGTACAAGGTCTGTCCCAAAGGTCTCCAGCCATGTAATGTGAAAAAGAGAGATATTTATTGAAGAAGATACAAGAAACACTGTTCATAGGACAATGATACCTCAGTCCCCTTCAAAGTAAGCACCTTGGCACCTCACACAGTTCTCCCTATCACCATCAGCTGCCCTGTCATATTTTCCTGAATCTCACTGACAGTCTGAAAATCTCTTCCCTTGCAAAGGTGATTTTAATTTTGGGAAAAGCCAGAAGTCGCAGGGCACCAAATCTGGGCTGTAGCGGGGCTGAGTCACCTGGGTGATTTGATGTTTCATCAAAAAAACTCTGTAAGAGACATGGTGCCATGAGCAGGCATGTTGCCAGATGAAGCTGCCAATCACCAGTTGCCCATAGCTGTGGCCTTCTGAATCAGCTGAATAGTTTCCACAGAGGAATGTTCAATCTCCATGAAAATTTGTTGCAGATTTGTTGCTCTTCTGGCTTAGTCATTTTGAATGCTACAGCCGCACTCACTCAAAGGTGTCTACTGCCCCCAATGACCAGTACAGTGAAGTCGTCATTGTTCACGCATGTGCATTCCAGTCCACTCTCCTTGGCTGCCAGGTTATATCGATGTCATGCAAACTGTTCTCATTATATTAACAATGGCTGGACTTATTCTAGACAGACTTCATACACTACACTGCCTATGAAGGTTTTTGGGGTTTTTTTTTACCCAAACGAGTCAATCCTACATCTGATCCAACCTCTGTTAAAGAAAACTGTGAAGAAACCTGTGTGTTACAAGAAATGAAACAACACATGCAGGCCTGGCCGGGTGGCCTTCTTGATTGGAGCATCATTGTATACACCAAAAGGTCGTGGGTTCGATCCCCAGTCAGGGCATCTACCTAGGTAGCGGGTTAGACCCACCAGTTGGGGCACGGAGGGGAGGCAGCCAATCAGTGTTTCTCTCTCACATCAATGTTTCTCTCTCTCTCCCCTTCCCCTTCTTCCCTCTTTCTCTAAAATCAATAAACATATCCTCAGGTGAGGATTAAAAAAAAGACAGTGGTGATCTTCATTTGTTTCTCCTGTAACATAGAATCCTGCAGCTGTCTCGCGCCTAAAGCTTTAAAACCAGCAGGGATTTCAGGCCCACTCTGGCGAGCGGGACCTACTCTGTCAGTGTCTCTAATTCACAGAGGAGAAATGCTTATCTGTTTTTTTTCCCCTCAGTACAATACTTCAATATTATTCCCATGGAAAAAAGCAAGACTGTGGATATTTTTAGTGACAGTTCACACGTCTTCCATGAGGACCGAAGAGACTGCTTCCAGGGAACACAGATTTATCCTCTAACCCATGGAGGAGGACAACCAAAAATTCGGACCTATACCTTCTCAGAAAACTTTAGCCCACGAGCATCAGCGAATCACAGCTATTCCTGTGTCCAGGTCCCTAACGTTATTAGTGAGGTAAGCGAGGGAGCCGGAGACAGAGAGACCTTTGCCATGGTGGCTGTCTAACTGGCAACAAAACAGCCTTGAACTCTGAAGCTGACACCTCCACGCTGATTCAAGAGGCACAGAGACACCCATTTGTTTTGCCGTAAACTGATTAGAGCCGGCACACAAACCCAAGGGTCTCAGTCCTCAGCGAGACACTGAATAGCCACTCAAACCCCAGCGGTGTTCCGGGTAACGCTCACTGGCAGACAGCAAGGTGGCATTCGAAATTCTCTGCACTCTCACATTAATATACACACACCCAGATCCCCCCCCCCAAAAAAAAGATGAAGTTCAGCCAAGAGAAAGCGCCAACCATCCATTCCTGGGACCCCTTGGTCAATCACTTCCAGGAAACGGCTGCGGGAGTCTAGTGCAGGCTGACCCTCCGGCCGCTGGGACGGCACAGAGGTTGGGGGGAGCCGCTTCGCTTTCCCAAATCAAAAGAGGGAGAAGTGAGTGAGAAAATCTCCCCGGCCCAAAGACTCCTTTAAACCCCACAACTTGAAATACTGCATGTGTCTCATGGCTGCCATCTTGAAAAACATTAGTGTGCCAAAGGCAGCCTTTGAGCCCCGCCGGGGACGCAAGCGCCCGCAGACGGCCCATTGAAATGGGCCAGCACAAAGGCCTCTCCGCCACAATCCCGGTGCTTGTGAAGGACAACATTTTTGTGCCCCAAATAAAACACTTTAATGCGGTACAATCCATTACACATATAGTCCTCCATTTCCTTTCAGTAATTATTCATTAGAAAACATTTAACGTCACTGTGGATTTCACACTGGGCAGTCTGGACACAAAGAACAAGAGATGGCCCATTTAGAAGGGGCCGGGGCCCTCTTTTCTAATCTGAGAAACTCCGCGGAGGTGGGGCCCGCAGCACACAACAGGCCGGCTAAATTGTGCGGTTAACGGTCAAAGCCCCCCTGCCTACTCTGACACTCATTTAAAGATGACAGGGAACAAAAGAGATTTGTTCTGTGCGAGCCTTTCTTGTTACGCGGTCTCCGCCGGCTCCGCACATGAAACCGCCAGCGGATTTTGCCCCACCTGCCAGCTCCCTCCCGCCTCCGCCGGCTCTCCCCGTGGCTGCTCGGCCTGTTCCCACTTTAACACAAAGAGACAGGTAAAGAATATCGTGAAAAGCGGCCCATTCAGCGTGTCAGCTTTCATAATACAATTGCCTGTCAGGTTCCCTATGAGCCAGGAGGAATCTCAGACGTCTGGGTTCAGGCCAGAAATCCGGCCTGCAGTTCGGTTAGTTCTCCAGGCGGCTCCGGCCACCTCCCACCCTCCCGGAGCACCAGGCCACCTCCAGGGCACAGGCACCAAAAGCCATCCTGAATAGCAACAGTTCGAAACTTGTGCTGCCTGCCGACTCCCAACGGGCTCTGTGTGCATTCCTTTACTGCCCACCAGCTCAAAACGAGCTACAGACTCAGACCCAAAGACCTGGAAGCCTGTTAGCAGGAAAGACTGGGAAACAGTTCTTGCAGAGCCATTTCTGAAGACATTCCCAACAGGGTAAAATACAGTAGTTTAACACCAGAGGCTCCTTCCTTAAAGTGGTGGCCGGGGGATGATGTTTGGGAAAGCCTGGCCAGACTAACTGACACGCGTCCCCGTGCTGAAATACGTTCAAACTTAAACATGCCTGGTGCGGGTTCTGGTTCGCACACTGTGAAATGCAGAGCATACATGCCACCTAGATGCTTCCAGAACACCCTGGTTTAAAAACAAACAAACCGGTGGTCACAAACCAGGTGCTGGCTTGCACAGATTCTCAAAAAGGGCCCCTAGGTCCCCGTGCTGTAACAGCTGTGATGACCGCCGTGGTGTGTCGCAGCGCCAGGGGCAGAAGGTGCAGGGTGAGATCAGTGGATCCTCAGGCAGAGAACACAATTCATAACGAAGCCAGGGGTAGAAGCTCGGACGGTGGTCAACGAGATTCTAAAACCAAAACAGTTTTTTTTTTATTCTCACCCAAACCCATGATTATTGATTTTTAGAGTGAGGAGAAGGCAGGGAGAAAAACACCGATGTGAGAGTCAGACATAGACCAGAGCTGAACCCACAGCCCAGGAATGTGCCCTGACTGGGAATTGAACCCACTACCTCTCAGTTTGTGGGACAATGCCCAACCAACTGAGCCACACCAGCCAGGGCTAAATACAAGACAGTCTTGATGTTCTATGTCACAGAAGAGCAAGTGATGCCCTGCATGTTTTTGCTACAAGGAAAAAAATTTAAAGTATATTAATATTAATGCAGAACATTAATGCATATTATGTTACTATAATTCTATATTATAATGCTACATTAATATTATTTTATGATGTGAGAAAATCGTGTGATATTCAAATTTGTGTCCATAAATACGTACTGGTGCCCAGCCATGCCTGTCATTTACGTGTCATTTACCACAGCAGGGATAGGTAGTCGCAACAGAGGCCTCATGGCCCACGAAACCTAAAAGACTTACTACCTGGACCTCTACAGAAGGGGTGTGCTGACCCTGTGAGACATCCTGTTTAGCACCTATTTCTCTCTTCCGTAGGTCCCAGACTCCTGCTCAATGTTATTTAAAGCCCTCCCGCACCCAAGAGATGCACACCAGAATTTCAAATGTGACCCCTTCCCAGGCAATGTCAAATGGTGTGTGGTGCACCCCTTGAATCTGAAGGCAGGATACTTCTTCATGAAGATGGCCTTCATTCCCAGCGTTGCTAAGTGTTGACAAATAAGGTCATTCAGAACTCGAGCTGGGACGTTCCCTCTCCAGGCCCACGGCCACTTCCCTGCTCACCAGACACGAGCCAAAACTGAACTATGCGAACAGCAGGCAGAAGTTTCTCCTGCAGAACCTGACCAGTGCTTGTTCCACAGACAGACAGACAGACAGACACGTCTGGCTCTCCAGGAAAGCCCTTTTCTCAAGGTGCCGTCCCCAGGTCTGGGACAGTGCTCGGGGGCACCTCCAATTTAAACCAAACGTACCTCAGGCAAGCAAGTGTGGCCTGATTACTCTGATTTAAGGGGTCTCAGCTGTGGAACTGACAAGGCTCGAACTTGAGCATGATCACATTGCACGTTTCTAAGATTCTCATTTGTCCAGCACAGACAGTTCAGTCCCTGCATGGAGGCACTCTCTTTTCACGTTACGGCAGCAAGACTGCTGGCGTTTTATCACGCGACGGCAGCCTCTTAATCACTGCTGCGTGAGTATAATTATGAGTATCAGCCTACAGGACGATGCTTCTAAACGACCTCAGGGACTAGATGGTCTCCTAATGAGACTTAGAGCAGTGCACGGTGTCTTGAATGCCCCGTGGGAGCCGCAGGTGGAGAAACAAATGCACAGCCACACGGCCACACTTTTCAGGAGTAGGAACTAAAAACTGTTGCGTGCAAGGCCCAGAGGTCCCTCGCTGCTTCCCAACAATAAACACGTTACATACATAAATGTTACAAAGAAAGATCTTAGGACGTTTGCCGTCTTTGTCCCCTCATACAGATTTTTAAAAAGTGCAATATAATTGACCCTGTAACGTTGTATCAGTTTCAGGGCACAGCATGATGATTCCATTTTTGTGTATGTTGTGAAATGATCGCCAAAGTCCAGGGAACAACCCTCACCACACATCATTACGGATTTCTTTTCCTTGTGGCAAGAGCTTTCCAGATCTACTCTCTTAGCAACTTTGGTATATGCAGAACTCACCAAGCTGTCCATGCCAGCCCCGGAATTTATTCATTTTATCACTAGAATTTTGTACCTTTGGAGACCCTTCACTCAATTTGCCCAACCTCTACCCCACCCCACCCCTCCTCTGGCGACTGCCAATCACCCTGTCCTCTGTATTTACCAGCTGGGTTATAACGATTATTTTTAGGTTCCTGTATAAGTGAGATCATGCAGTTTTTGTCTTTCTCCATGCCTATGGCTCTTTAAAATGGTATCACTTCACCCTGGCTGGTGTAGCTCAGTGGATTGAGCACGGGCTGTGAACCAGGCATCGCAGGTTCGATTCCCAGTCAGGGCACATGCCTAGGTTGCAGGCATGTCTCCCAGCAACCGCACATTGATGTTTCTCTCTCTTTCTCTCTCCCCACTTCCCTTCCCTCTCTAAAAATAAATAAAATCTTAAAAAAAAAATGGTATCACTTCTCTTTTTTTGACTAATTATAAAAGGATTAGCCCTGGCCTGGTGGCTCAGTTGGTTGGAGCATCGTCTTATACACCGAAGGTTGTGGGTTCAATCCCCGGTCAGGGCATATCCCTACATTGTGGGTTTGATCCCTGGTTGGGGTGTGTATGGAAGGCAACCAATCAATGTTTCTTTCTCACATCAATGTCTTTTTCCTTTCTTGCCACACCCCTCACTTCCTCTCTTTCTAAAATCAATAAACATATCCTTGGGTGAGGATTAAAAGAGTAATAATAAGCCATAACAAATTCAATTGCAAAATTAAATATGAAGGTATTGGAAATGAGCTCCAAGAGGCAGTTTATCTAACCCGATTATTCTCTGAACCCAACACACATGTGACTTGAAAGTCACTTCACCTACATTTAGTAAAACTGCCTCCTCACTGAACGTGAGAAGGATTCTATTAAAGGTTGTGTTTTTTTTTTAAGATTTTATTTATTTATTTTTAGAGAGGGAAGGGAGGGAGAAAGACAGAGAGAGAGAAATATCAATGTGCAGTTGCTGGGGGCCGTGGCCTGCAACCCAGGCATGTGCCCTGACTGGGAATCGAACCTGCAATTCTTTGGTTCGCAGCCCGTGCTCAGTCCACTGAGCTACACCAGCCAGGGCCGGATTCTATTAAAGGTTTAATGAGTTTAATTAACTAGCACTTAAGACGCTCAGGGTAAAAATAATTACCCTCAGCTATGGTGGTGGTTCCGTGAATCTACAGATGTGAGAAGCTGGCATGGGACCGCACACCCAGCACAACATCGCATGTCCCGGCACAAATATTGTGCCACAGCTACACAAGACGTGACCTTTGAAGGTCACTGGGTGAAGGGTCATGGGGCCTCTCCATACTATTTTTGCAGTTCTTTGAATCTACATTTATTTTAAAATAAAGCATTTTAAATTACCTATGGCATTTCAACTCTTTGATGTGTTCTAAATCCACAAAAATAAAGTCATGAAAATACGTTTGAACCATGGCAGAGGACTTCTTTGGAACCTGGCGGGAGCCATCCTCTGTGGCCCTGGATGTGGATACACACCAGGAGTTTCCTCCTCGTTATCTGAGAGGGGAACTTTCTGATTTTGACCAAGACCCTGCCATCCGACGCACTTGGAGGAGAGAGGCAACTGCCCGGATGATCCACATAAAGTGAGCTTTTGAGTGAACCCCCCGTGAACGGTCTCCACCAGCCTGCGGAGGATGCCCAGTCAGGGGCGGGAAGCACTCAGCTCGCACCAGCCTCATGGTTTGGGCGGCTTTCACTCTTCATTCTGCTTTGCCCCTCTGACCCAGCTCCCTCTGAAGGTCATTTCTAAATGGCCCCATCACTGATATTTCCAAATAGGGGTTTTTAAAAAAAGCTTTTTATTTTGAAATAATCGCACGCTCCCAAGAAGCTGGAAAAAAATAGTGCAGGGAGGCCCCAGATGCCCTTCAGTCAGCTTCTCCCTGAAGTAACGCAGCTCGAGGCCCAGGAGATGGACCCTGGGGCAGCCTCGATCCCACTCCCACTGGTTTTTACACGCACTTGTGTGTGTGTGTGTGTGTCTCCATGTAACTCTGCCACCCACACAGACTCCCGTGGCCGCCGTGGCAGTCGAGATACAGAATCGTCCAGTCATCCCTAAGGATGCGCCCTTTTCTGGCCTCACCAACCTCCTCTAATGCCTGGGATCTGCTCTCTGTCTCTGTAATCACATGGAGTTGTACAGAATACAACCTTTGGAGGGTGCCTTTCGTCCCTAAAATAGTGCCCTTGACAGTCTTTCTCCCAAGTGGTTGGGTGTATCCATAGTTTGTTCCTTTGCGTTCTAGAGTTCCATTCAAATAACATCTTACCAAGGGAGCCTGGGAGTGAATTCACAAGTTAAGGAAGAACAGCTCCCTTCATCTTTAGAAAAGTACAACGCCATACAGATAAAGCTGCATGCACACTTCTACATAGATTTCACGTTGCCGTGACGACAGAAAATGCCACATGAGACCTTGCTGGAGGACAGGCCTACCTGTTGCACTTCCCCCAAGAGACAGGTGCCACGTGACTACTCCTCTCTGCCAACCAACCAAGTCATTTCTCCCAGTGAAGCACGCGTCCTGGAGTCACTATTTGGGGATGTGACGCAGGAGTGGCAAGTAAAGCCTGGACCTCTGGGTGTCCCAGTGCGTTCCGGTCGAGGGCAGGGCCACGCGCAGGTGTCCGTTGCCAAGGTGCCATAGAAATGGACAATCGCCTGCATGGATCAATGACACACTGTAGCTAGAGTTTCTTCACGGAGCGGGAGGTTTCTGTGGCCGATTGCTGAACTACCGATTGCTGAACTACTGATTGCTGACAACGACATGCAGAAATGCTTCTGTGCCCTCTCTGCTGTCTGGAGCAGGAGAGAGAACCCTTTGGCTAATGTTTTCTCAATAGACAACACAGGAGATGGTCCCACAAAAAATATAAATAAATGAAACAGAACAAGTTCCTCTATCGCTATGCCTTTAAGTAACTCCTGGAAAAAGGCAAGAGCTTTGACACTCGGATTCTGTCTTCTGTTGCCCCAGAGAATTTTGTCATTGTCAACAAGCCCATGAAAATACCTCCGGGTCAGCTTCCTAAAAAGACCTGATCTTTACCAGGGCCAATTTGGAGCCACCACATCAAAAAGTAAACACACTCTATCTGGGATTTAAAACAACAGCAACAACAAAAAAGACAATTTACAAATAGCCTTACATCTTAGGGCAAAAATTACCCTTGGTTTTCCCCACCGTTAGGTCACCATCTATTATTTAAGGTTCTGCCTGCATTGCCCAGCACCGTAGCCACTGGCTCCATGGAGCTGTTTCAATCAAAGACGATTAGGCAAAACTCACAATTCAGTTCCCCGGTCCCACGAGCCACATGTCAAGCACGCGACAGTCACACGTGTCCTGCAGCTGCTGCACTGGACGTTGAGAACACAGACCAGAATCATGGAAAGCTGACTTGAAACGAACTGTGCACACCCCACCCCTTGGTTCTGAAAGGTCACGCTGTCCCCAGCCCATCAAAGGGGGGAGCACCTAAAGAGCACCTTAAGTAAAATGTTCACCAAACAAATTCAGAATCCTGTCCACAGCCCCGGTCTCTGTCTGTGCCTCCTGGGTGGCTCCGTTATTAGGAGCACTCAGAGGCTCCGGGGACAAGAGAAGGTGTTCGAGGGAGGCCACCTCTGAGCCGCATTACCTTGGATGCCATCACACACGGAGGGCGAGTGCGCTCCTAATAATTATTCCACTTGAGCTCTTTAAAAGCTGCTTCTCACTGGCTTCTGATCCTGTGATGCCGGGCACTCAGCAGCAAGGTGTGAGGCGATTCTAGCCTGCTGGGCAGGACAGCATTAAAAATTCATCCCGGGAGGCAGTGACTGTGTCCTACGGCCTCCTACCTGCGGGCACCCGGGGCTGCTTTGGAGCGATAAGAACTGGAAACCGGACCTCCCTCGAGATCACGTTACAGCCACTGCTGATCTTTGATTAGTCAGTCACGGTCACGGCCAGTCGCCATCTATTCAAAGTCAGGACCCTCTGTCGGCCACGCGCAGAAAGGAAAAACTCTCTTGACCACTCAGCCTAGATCCAGCTACGTGGATGGAACTCCTCTTGGGATCATCTTTCGGGCCCGTTTGGGAAACTTGACTTCCTCAAACTCCAGGAAAGCAAATCGACTGGCAACTCTGTGGTTCGTAATATAAAGACTCTGGCTTTCCCAGGTTTCCTTCATTTTTACTTTATCATTGTTAATTTTCAGATGCAAAAATAGCACATGTGTTCTTAGTCATTAAAAAATTACAGCATGTCCTGGCCGGGTAGCTCAGTTGGTTAGAATGTCGTCCCTGAGGTTGCGGGTTCGATCCCTGGTTAGGGCACATATAAGTCAACCAATGAATGCATAAGTAAATGGGACAACAAATCAATGTTTCTGTCTCTCTGTCTCTCTTTCTTTCCCTCCCTCCCTCCCTCTCTCCTTCCTCTTTCTAAAATCAATAAATTAAAAAAAAAAAACCCACACAACTTTAAGTCTATTGGAGGCAGTGTAACAGCAGGTGGCTCACAGCTGCCCCTTCCAGAACAGAAACGAATTTGTACTTGTCAGATTGTATTCTTTCTGTCCCCAACATCTTCCCCTTAGCCACCCACCCCTCACTGTATAAGCCACAAGCCCCCAACCTGAGCCTGCTTCTGCGCTGAGGTCACAGTTAAGAACCCACTGGCTGGTCAGTACCCCAACTGCGCCCCCTGTCGGCTGTAGAAGGAGGGGCAAGTGGCTGACTTCTTTCCCCTGAACCTTTACACGGAAAGCATGATGTGTTAATGAACAAACCACTCTTTTACAGAAAAATATGCAAGATTTTGAAAGCCTCCTATACACACACACGCACTACAACAAAAACACTACTGCCCACCCCGATTCTCTCTCCCCCCCCAACACACAATGAACTGAGTTGGCAGGAGGGTTCATGAGGTCAAAAGTGCAGGACTTAACACCCTATAAGAAGGCAAACTGCCTCCTGCAAGAGGGGTCAGGAGGCACACGGAACTTATTTGGGACCACACATGCCCTACACATGCAGAGGGGAAACGGTGCCCACGTTCCAGAACGGAGGCCTGCCACTCCGCCACCCCTCTGCTCTTCCTCGAGGGCAGCCTGGGGCAGAGGGGTGAGGGCACACCGCTCTTCGCTATGAAACAGTGGGGAATGAGGCCCAGCTGCTCAGGGGCAACCTGGGAAGATCTGTGACAAATCCCTGTACTACTGTATGTGGTGAATCTGTCATCGAAAGAGCACTGATTCCAACATATTAACTAGAAACAACAACAAAAAAATATCTTGGAAGAAATCTTGACCCAACTACAAACAATGATGGGGTGGGCGTGGGCAGGAAAATCCCTATTGGATTAAGTTGTGTGTATGCTACAGAACTACACTACATAGGAAAGCATTAAGAGCAAACGAAACAGCCCTGGTTGGTGTGGCTCAATGGATTGAGTGCCAGCCTGCAAACCAAAGGGTCGCTGGTTCAATTCCCAGTCAGGGCACATGCCTGGGTTGCAGGCCAGGTCCCTAGTAGGGAGCATGTGAGAGACAACCACACATTGATGTTTCTCTCCCTCCCTTCCCCTCTGTCTAAAAATAAATAAATAAAGTCTTAAAAAAAAGAGCAAATGATCCCCAGGTTTAATGCAGGAGCTACATTATAAAAATGAGTGTAACCCCCAAAATTTGAAAACATTTATTTATAAAGGTATATATACTGTACCCTCTTAGAACATGTGACACATATATAATGGAATACTACTTAGCCATAAAAAAGGTGAAATGCTGCCATTTGTGACAGCATGGATGATCTTGAGAATATCAAGCTAAATGTAATAATTCAGATGGAAAAGGACAAGAACTGTACAATTTCACTCATATGTGAGCTATAAAACCAAAAGCAACACATGAACGGACAAAACAAACAAAAACACTCACAAATACAGACAACTGAAGGGTGGATCCCAGAGAAAAGAGAGTTAGCAGGGAGGGTGAAGAGGGTACAGGGGGTCAAGTACATGGCAACAGGAGGAGACTAGACTTCGGGGGGTGGGTACACAGTGCAGTGTACAGATGGTGTACACAGACTTGCACACTCGAGACTTACATACCTCCATCAACCACCGTCATCCACGAAACTGAATTTTAGAACGCTGAGTGTGGGAGGGAGAACTCATCGCCCAGGAGCTGAAGTAACGGACCCCGACTTGTGGGGCCTTTCCTGTCCAGGGAGCACCTGCCCTGGTCCTTTTTCTCTCTTCCGAAGAGGCTAAAAGGTATCTCTGAGGGGCCAAGCAAGTGATAGCAGCTCCTCGAATTCTCCTTCCAGGAAGCTCTGCTCTGCTGATGGGCTCTTAGCCCCAAGTGGGCCCAGGCTCTGCACCTCCATGCAGGCCCTCCGAGGAGACCCCACCCCGAGCGGGCAAGCTGTCCTGAGGGCTGTGGTCCATTCTGGGTCTCAGAGTTCCTACCTCGAATGCAAACATCCTTGAAAAGCCTTGCAAGGCATTCCGGGTTGTCAAAGAAGGAATTGTCTTCCCTTATAAAATTCTGGACAAGCGAAAATTTTAAAAACCAATAGCACAGATGCATGCTGTAGTGAATTTCCCAAAGTGGATTTTCTACTCAGGAAAGCAGGAAATAACTAACTGATGATTTGGAAACAGCAGGCTGACAATAAAGAAACACAAAAGCATATGGTATGTGAAGGATTATCTACTTTAGAATAAGTTAGAATAAATAGCAAACATGAGTCCCTTTAAATAAGAAAAACTTATCCATGGCCTAACGCCATGGCCAAAACCACATGTAAATGATTCCAAAGTGAGCAATCTGTCGAATTATGCCCAGTGTTATAATATTCATTCATTTTGAAAGAAAAGCAGACAAGTACTACTCACATGCTAAAAAACACCCTCGACATAAACACGGATAGTCCCAAATCAATGAGTATTTGTGGTTTCATAACCCAAGACCATACCCATAAAGCTCGGTGAAACAAAAGGAGAGACTGCAGTGGGATTTCCTGGAAACCCTACAACGCAATTTCACTTTGAACTTGCAAGCAAATATCCAGGCATGATCTGCATGAAACTGGGTGGCGTTTTGTTCTAGAACGATGGGCCCCAATTAAAAATAATGAGGCCTGTCTCCAGCCGCCAGACCCAATTAGAGATAATGAGGACTGATAGCTCCTGAAATAGATTCATTTTTCTCTGATGGACGAATTGGGACAGGGGTCCTGGAAGGGTCATCAGGAGAGGCCTGGCAACAGAGCCCAGGTCCCTCAGGCCTAAGAAACCCTTAGGAGTCCGGTTATTAAATAAGGAAGTAGGGATAACCCCGCCAGAGGCTCACCCACCAGCCACTCACACCCTGCTCCATTCAGACACACGCTCTGGGACAAACAGGGTGTTGACTGCTGTTAAAAACGTTTTAATACTGGCCGTAACATTTAAATGATTGTTTAAAAAGATACTGAAAAGAGGCATGGCTGACTTCATGCATGTGTGTTTGTGTGTGTGTGTGTGTGTGTGTGTGTGTGTGTGTACACATGCTCTTTATTTGTGATAACTTTAGACTTACGGAAAAGTTGCTGAGACAGCACAGAGAGATCCCACACACCCTTCATTCGGTTTCCCCTGTGTTAACATCTTACATGACCTGGCACATCTGTCACAACTAAGAAACGAACGTGACGATCGACTAAACTCATTAGCCTGGACACGGAAGAAGAGAGACCACGACTGTGTGATGAACTGAAGTGGGGGAGAGGGATGCGGCAGGAAGTAACGCAGAGACGTGCAACGTGCTGGACTCTGGGCGACCTGAACAAGGATGGAACCGCTCACCTGGACAGGTACAGACAGGCAGACAGGCTGTGCCCCAGGAGTCTGAGTAGCCTCTTCAGGCAAGGGTCGATGCAGAAAGTAGAAGGGTGATCACCAGGAATTGGGAGGAAATGGGGACAGGAGTTCGTGTGTGACAGGGACAGAGTTTCAGGTGGGAAAGATAAGAAGGTTCCGGAGATGGATGGTGGGGAGGGCATCCCAACAAGGTGGGCTTCATTCTACGGACCGCAGGTTTAGACATGGTTAAGATGGCAAATTTTGTGTTATGCATATTTTAACACCATAAAAAATGAACTCACCCCCGCAAAAAAATCTCTGTCCATTTATTTGTCTTCTTTTGAAACTTTAAATTTTTAAGCTCGAGCTGGGTGCTCAGTGGGTTAGAGCGCCGTCCCGCTCTGCCAGGGCTGTGACCCCAGGTCAGGGCACACACAAGAACCAGCCAGGGAATGCACAGACAAGGGGAACACGTATTCATCTCTGTCTTCCTCTCTCTGAAAGCAACACATTAAAATAATAAAATAATAAATTAAAATGTTTACCAGTGATCTATAGAAAAAGAAAGTAAAAATCAATCCGGTTTACAATTGTATCAGAATAATACAATAATCAATAAATCGGAACAAGGAGGTGAAAGATCTGTACCCTGAAAAATAAGGCATTGATGAAGGAAATTGACGGACATACAAATAAGTGGGAAAATATTCCATACCCATGGATCGGGAGAATGAATATTGCTAAAATGTCCATACTACCTAAAGCAACCTAGAGATTCAAAGCAACACTTATCAAAATTGCAAAGGCATTTTTCACAGACATATAAAAAACAATCCTAAAATGTGTACAGATCCACAAAAGATCTTGAATAGCCAAAGCGATACTGAGAAAGAAAAACAAGGCGGGAAGGCTCACATGTCCTGATTTCAAACTACATTACAAAGCCATGGTAATCAAATCAGAATGGTATTGGCATAAAAACAGACACACACATCACTGGAACAGAGCAGAGAGCCCAGAAACAAACTCATGCATATAGTAATCTGCAACAAAGGAGACAGATAATATGACAAAGGAGATAAGAATACATAACAGGGAAGGATAAAGGACAGTCTGTTCAATGAATGGTGCTGGGGAAACTAGACAGCCACATGCAGAAAAAGAAAAAAAAAAAGAAACTGGACCATTATCTTAACTATAAACAAAAATCAACTCAAAGTAGATAAAGACTTGAACATCAGATGTGAAACCTTAAAACTTCTGGGGTGGGAGGAAGAAGAGGATAAGCTCCTTGACATTGGTCTTAGCAATGATTTTTTTTTGACACCAAAAAAAAAAAAAAGGTCACAAGTGCAGAAATAAACAAGTTGGAATAATATACATGTCCCAACACCTGAGGGACAAGGCAGAAATAAGGACCAGTCACAGACCACCTCTAGAATAACCCCGAGAGGCTTACAAACATCCCCCCCACCCAGACAGGGCTGTGACGCCCCTCTCTGGCGGCACCTAACTGGTCCAACAGAGAGGACGCGATCACTATCGCGCAGCTGGCCAGTCACCGCAGCAAACCCCTGGGTTCAGGGAAAGCAAAACCGGGGTGGGGTGCATGCGCTGAAGCGAGACGGTTTCTGCAGTCAGACCGACATGCCACGTGCGCTTTCGAGAGCTCCGTAACAAAAGTGTCTGGAAAAGGGATGTTTAGGATCGACAGTTCATTGAGAGGTTGCTTTGCTTTTGAGAAACATGCCCTAAAACCCAAGACAATTGTGTGAAACTCCTTGAAACAGCCCAGCCTTGTGGCTCTCTCTTGAGACAACGTATTCTCACCTTTACATCTGAAATCAAGCCATTGTCGTTCAGCGTCCCAGGCACACACTTGCTGCTCACTCGCTGTGACCTGGTCTGAATTCGAGGCAGTGTGTACGGATGTGCTCTTTTCATTCTCAAAGTCAAGCACACCGTGGGGTTTTCTGTCTGTGGCTTCCAGGAACGACAGTTTCAAAATCAGGGGCATTGTACATTTCATTTCAGGTGCAAATTAATTCCCAATTCGCAGAGCCCTCTCCAGCCCCCAGTCCAGTGACTAGATTAACTTTATTCCTGGCGATTAGTGAGCAGCAGGTACTGGTTTTGATAAGTGCCTCTCTCCGCTGGGCACATGGGCCCCGTCCCCACTGCCTGCACCTGTGACACTGCTCTTGGAACAACTTCTTGTGGGATTTAGGAGGGTTAAGCTAAGCACACTGAGAGAACACTACTGCATATCCCCGCGGTAGGTTTCAAAGCACACAGACCATACTGCAGGATCTCACATAGGGTAGGTGATGAAACACAGACATTCTTAGGGCCCAGAGCACCCCAAACAAGTCAGGCAGGCGCTAGGACCTCCACTGTATTCTCCAGCTGAAGTTGGGGAGGTCTTTTTGTCTGTCCGTTACACCCAGGCATGTAATCAGGGATCGTTCCTATTGTGAGCCCCAGACCCACCATCTGTATGCTCCAAAAGGCTGGCTGATTGTTAATACCCTGTCCCTATGGGATTAACCTGCAATTTCACACTGAATGATTTTTAAGTGTAATTTGTTACAATGATACAACATTACCATTTCTAAAACAAACAGCGAGGGTCTTTACCTTGCAAAGGGGAAGTGTCCAGGGAATGTTACACTGAAATAAGTTTGTATTTCTGTTTAATAAGAAAAAAGAAAAAAAAAACAGTCTAGAACCTTCAGAAGGGATGTCAGTGAGCAAACAAATTGCTTTTTATTACGGGGAACAGGGTCTCAAAATGCAGCAGTGATAAGACAGAATTTTCTGAGCAGTGTTTTGAAGCCACTTCCCATTGGTTGGTTGGTTAGTTAGTTGGGGTTTGCAGGATAAAGCTGCTTGCAGTGAAAAGAATCTCAGTTCACATTCTTTGTTGACCAAAGCACTGTTCAAGGCCTTTCGGTGGACAGGCGAGGAGCCCCCCAAACCAGTCTATGCTGACTTGGAGCAAAGAATTTATGCTTTATCATAAGGCGCCCTTCATTTTCATGCATTACACGAAAATTAATATCCACAGCTAAAAGTCTCTTTTTAAAAGGAAGAGCTTATTAGGCACGAAAAGTTTAGGTCCAAGGACATGAAGCCTGAACCACCAGCAGCATGGCCAGGTAAAAAAACTGAGTCTGTCCCTGGAATTGTTGAGAATTTTTATACAACAGGTAGGGGTGGAGGCGGGAGGGGGGGGATGGAAGCCATCCTGAAAGAATTTACATTAGCTCTAGACAAAGGGGCCTGGAGAAGGAGCAGTGGGGCCAGGTCCGGGACAGGCGCAGACAGAGTCAGCCAAGAAGTGTCCACCCCTGTGAGTTCGCTGTGGGCAGCAGATTAGAAAATTCATGTGCAAATAAGAAACGGAGGCTCCTGGGGCGGGGATGGGGAGGGCTTCTGGGCTTCCAGCACGCCTGGCTGTTCTCTCTTTCGGAATCACGGAAATAGCCACCTGGAAGTTAATCCTAAATTCCAACAGATTTGCAGGAATGTGAGTGGTCTTTTGTCAGAGCTGGTTTACAGCTATTAACAGGCTAACTGTTCTGTCTCTCTCACTCTCCAGCCACTGGAATTTTTAAATTTTTTTTCATTGATTTGAGAGTGACAGAGACATCAACGTGTTTGCTGTTCCACTTATTTACGCACTGATTGTTTGATTCTTGTATGTGCCCTGACCAGGGATCGAACCCACCAACTTGGTGCATTGGACAACACTTTAAGCAACTAAGCTACCTGCCCAAGGCCAGCCACCGGGATTTAGAGTATCTCAGAATTCCTGTCCTATGTCTTAGTTTATGACACAGAAGATATCACTATAATAAAAAGTTTTAACTGTATGAATTTCAAAACATAGTATCCAAAAGAGTATTCTTATTTGAAATCTACTCCAACCATGACAAAGGATACCAGACACTAAGACATTTTCATCTGCTTCACTAAGAATGAAGCCCTCACTATTAGATTAAAACAAATACAGCGATTTTATTTCCCCAAACTTTTTATGGGGGGTTCAAATGCCCCTTTCGATGGGTCAGATGGTTGAGATGTTAGATCCAGGTACTTAAGAGTTTTAAAGTGCTGGTCTGTGCAAGCACTTTGTTCGACCCCATTTTCACACTTATAATCTACCCCAGGAACTAAACGTGTGAATTCTATAAGGCCGGCGTGGGAAGCATAAATTCCCTGTAATGGAGCTGCATCCTCACCAGCGGGACCTGCCTTGTCCCAAGCCACATGTCACCAAACAAGGTGCCTTAAGTGTCCTGCCCGTCTGAAAGCACTCAGAGCAGAGAAGCAGGGGGGAGGGGCCCCCACTCCCCTCTCCCCCACCCTGACACCACCAGACAGACAGCAGCAAGCGGCTCCCCAGCGGTCTCCGCCCCCCTCCAGGGGACACGGCGCCACCAGGCTCGCTGCATGGGAAGGAGAATGGGGCGGGATGTGCAAAGCACTTAGCACCCTGTTCAGCAGAGTAAACTGTCCGGAAGGATAGTCATTATTTTTATCTGCTACTGATGATCTTTCTGAGGTTTTCATAGCAACAGGGGCATAAAAACTTGACTTCTGTCTTCACTCTGTTATTGGAAAAACACAGAGATCAATGGAACATGCATTGAAAGACCAATCGGTGGAGCCCGAGGCACTGGGATTGAGTGACAAGGAGTGGGGGGCCCACGCAAACAGAGGGGCATGGGCCAGCCCTCCAACGAACAGGGTGGCTGCCTCATGGGATGACGGGCCTGGGGTGGGCAACTTTTTATGTCTTTGGAAAAAAAGGCAGAAATCCAAGTTTGAAGGATTTTTAAATGCTGGTTTCCAATTCAAGGTGTTTGTTTTAAGCCCTTGAGCCAAACAAAGCCAGTCTTTGCTGTGTGTGGCCCGCAGATTCCTGGTTCAGGACTCCTGGTAGAAACCAATAGAAAAAAGGCCCTGGCCCGGAGCTCAGTTGGTTAAAGCATCATCTGGGTACGCCAAGATTGCAGGTTCAATCCCCCGTCAGACCACATACAAGAAGCAACCAATAAAGGCATCAATAAATGGAACAAATCAATCTCTCTCTCTCTCATCAATTAAAAAAAAAGAAAAGAAAAAGAAACCAGTAGAAAAAGACATACAAGGAAAGCAGAATATAGAATAGATTGATAGTCACTGTTCCGTTTAATAATGCAGACTCAGATTAGACGCAGATTTATAAATTGTGCCCACAGCAGAGATCCAGAAGCCGGAACAATATGCTCTGTGTAAAGCCAGCCGTACTCTCTTTTGCAGGTGAAGGGTCTTACCTTCAATTTGTAAAACGTGCAACATCTGTGAAGCATGAACAGACAAAGCACGGGATACCCCTGCAAACAGTAGCCAGATTAAATCAATCACAGAATTCAGGGACGAGACAGCCTTCCCCAAACTGTGACTGCTGAGTGGCATTTCCCAGTGGGTGAAGCAAAGTGAAGGTTTAGATGAAGAGACTGTGGGTTGGGGCAGAAGATAAGGACCTTGAATACTGATTATACTTAAAACAGCACTGACTTAGGGGAGCACAGGCTAACTTCTCCCCAGATGCCAGGAAAGGGCTAGCTCGAACCTACCCAAGGACTACAGAACTGTTTGCTATCCCAGATTCTACTGGTTTAAAAGGTCAAGACAGCTTCCCAAAGTAACTAGAATGACCCCTTATTTTCTCCAGGAGAATCTACTTCCAAAACAGCGAAAAAAAGCCTTCAGAAATACAAAGCCACCTGAAACGCAGCCCGTGGTGGTGCCGCCTCTGCGCCTCACACAGCCTTGAAAGATGCATGTTGTTATTCCTCTTCTAGGGATGAGAAAACAGGTGCGGGGAATAACTCACCCAAAACTCCTCAGCCAAGAAGACGAAAGGGAGGGATGATGCTGAGGCTTGAACCCTGGCTGGTTTCTCAAAAAATTAAAACTAGAGCCATCTTATGGGCCAACAGTTCCATTTCTGGGTATGTATCCTAAGAAATCCATAGCACTAACTTAAAAAGATATATGCACCCCTATGTTCGCTGCAGCATTATTTACAACAGCCAAGATATAGAAGCAACCTAAGTGTCCATCACTAGATGAACAGATAAAGATGTGACATATATGTATACATATTCATATATGTGTGAATGCATAAATATTACTTGGCTATAAAAAAGAATGAAATCTTACCATTTGTGACTGCAAGGACGGACCTAGAGGGTATAATGCTAAGTCAGAGAAAGACAATACATGATTTCACTTATATGTGGAGTCTAAAGAACAAAATTAATGAATAAGCAAAACAGAAACAGATTCACAGATGCAGAGAACAGATTGACTGATGGTTGTCAGAGGGGAGGGAGCTGGGGGGATGCGTGAGAAAGGTGAAGGGGTTGAGAGGTACAAAGTGGTGGTTACAAAGTAGTCAGGGGGATGTCAAGTCCAGCACAGGGAATATTGTCAGTAATATTGTAACAACTATGTATGGTGCCAAGATACTAGAATTATTGGGAGTGAGGTAGAATCACTTCATAAATTATATAAATATCTAATCACTATGTTTTACACCTGAAACTAACATGAAATATTGAATTGGAAGTATAATTAAAATGTAAAAATTTTAAAAAGAGAATCTGCATTTATACACATGAGCTTGGCACGGAAGTTCAAGGATGAGATGCGGAACACCATGGAATTCCCGCACTGGGTGGGCCCCAGAGGTGCGATCCATCTCGCCTCTGGTTTGTCAATCTCCCTGCACCTGTGCCCACTCCCTGCTGGGTCAAGGGCACTTTCTGCCATCCGAGGACAGATGCCAGCCCAGGGCCGCTCTGACGGTTAGAAAGGTGTTCCTTTTACTGACTAGAATCAGCCCTGGAATCTACAACCTGGTGACCTTAATTCTGTCTTGTGGAGTCACAGACCAAAATAACCCTCTGGTTTTTATTCTTCTTATACTTAAAAAAAAAAAAAATCCTCCACAAAGAAGAAAAAAATTCTTTTCATAAAGAAATACCAGGACATATTGCCAAAACCGACAACTAAATGAGGTTATTATAAATGGACAGAGAAAGACAATTTGGAGGAAAAAAAAAAACCCCTCCTGCAACTTGCTCTGCACGTGTTCACGGGCCACACTCTGTAATAGGTTCGATGTTATCAGCCTACTAACCACTCACTGTTCAGAGGACCAGACAGCGTCTGAACTGGGTGTGGGCGGAGGCTGGAGGAATCACCAAGAATCACAAACACAGCAGTATTCCCTTCTGGGTAATATCCAGGGTTTAGCATCCTGTTATTAAATAAGATGTAGGGCAATTATAAGTGGCAGTTCCTCTACAAATGCGCTGCCAGAGAGAACCATAATACACTCATCAGTCATGCTAACAGGGGCAAAGGAGATCAACGACCAGGGCCCTTTCATGCTCCCCCGCAGGAAAAAAAACGATTCCTCACTCCTGCCTCTGGAAGCTGTGTCTGACACCACACAGGGGCTTATTACAGTGCTTCTGACCCTTACCTCTCACGAAACCAGAATCAGAAATTACTTTTAGAGGTGGCGGGAACCTTGGAGAGTGAATCCTGGGTAAGTCTGCCGCCAAGAACTTTCTTACAAGAAAATGCCACTTGGCTGGTTTTTAGCAATTGACAAAGCAACCATAACAAAAAAAATTTTTTAAGCCTGTTAATCTCCAGAGGATCTACTACAGGCCAGACACAGCCCGGGGGGGCTGTGGTGTTCTGGTGTAACCATTCGTGAAAAAGCACTGTGCTATTTCTGCTTCAGACC
Organism: Tonatia bakeri; assembly: GCA_004024845.1. NCBI lineage: Eukaryota > Metazoa > Chordata > Mammalia > Chiroptera > Phyllostomidae > Tonatia > Tonatia bakeri. The sequence goes on along the minus strand of PVIA01003033.1, from coordinate 4,541 downwards.
CACAGCCTTCGGTTCACTGTGCCAGCCAGTGGTCAGAGTGGAGGAAAGGGAGCTCCTTGTTTATTGCTACAAATCATATATCCCTGCCCACACTCCCCCCTTCCCTCCTCATTACCAGAATACCAGAACAGCAGGCAAAGCACAAGTCAGGAACTTAGGGAAAAGAAGAACTGGTTCCGGCCTCTGATAAAATCGAGCTTCTTATCAAAGAAAACCTGCTTGAAACTTGCTAAGTGAGTTAGTATAATAGTTTTTCATCTGACGATAGACACACTGGGCCTACACAATGCACATGAGGTCCTCCCCCGCTTATTGACTGAGTTGTTTTAAGCTCATCCCCAGCATCACAAGTATTTCCTGCAAAACCACAGGCACCCTCGCTCCAAGCGGACCAGGCAGATGGCCGTACTGCTCAGCCATCAGAACTTCAGAAACACAGGTCCAGATTAGAGCATTTTCTGCTGCCTCAAATCACAAGTGGAACAGAAAAAGCCATACACTTACCGCTTTTGCTTCCTTTGGCAGAGGTCTAGCCACCCGGGGTTTCTACTCAGCCTTGTGGAAATCTTGGGAGCAGGCAAGCAGCAGCTTCTCCAAAATCAGGACCAATCTGAGCCTCTCCATTGCTAGAAGCAAATGCTAAGGTGCTAGTTAGCTAAGGAAACAGGTGGACTTCACCTGTTTAATTAAAAAAGAAAGAAAGGTATGGGCCATCTTTAGCTCAATAAGGAGACCGCCTGGTACAGGTGCCCGCAGGCTTGTTAAGTAGCCATGGATCTCAGCGGAGCATCTGAGATCTTGCTTCTCAGCAATTGTCATCAGTTTGGCTCAAATAAACTCTTAAAAATTCTCTCCAGGCTGGGGTGTCTCTTTTGTTGACAACCAGGAGACAGAAGTTGCAGGATTTTCTGGAAGGCGAAGTTATCGTTGCATCAGGTGCCTTTCTATCGGTCCCTCTCACCGCGATGGCCGTTTTTCTCATCGTGGACTAGTTCACTTTACACGCCAGTTCCTACCAGGAAACTGTGTCATTTGCCAAACAACATGTGGGGGTTTGTCTTTTCTTGCTTTGCTATGTTTTTGCTGAAGTCTCTTACAGATGATTGCTTGCTTTGATCAATCCACCTTTGGAAAGGGGTTAGTGTATCTCCCTCTTGATATCGATAGTGCACATCTGAGCCAGCTGCTCCTACACAACCAAATGCTCAAAGTGAATGAGAAATAGATAAGGAAATAAATGAGGGTTCGCAGCTCTTCCCTTTAGGGTTCTGATTTCACCCCAGGTGACTTATAATTCAGCCTGCTTGAGAACACTACACGTTAACCAAAGGCAGGAAATACTTTACAAAAGAAGGGTTTCTGCTGAGATAGCTGGGTTTTCTGAAGAACTCTAACAGAAGATGTTTGAGTAGCAATATTTTCACCACCCAATCCCAAAGCAAAACACTCAAAAGTCTCAATCTTTTGTGAAATGATCACACTCGCCAGCCAAAAATCCATGCAGAGAAGAAAAGTCCACAGGGAAAAGGGGGCCTTTGAGGGCTGCCCGGAGCATCCTCTCTCTCTTTTTAAATTGTCTTTTAATGAAGGGTCCTCCCTCTCCTTGTCCATGGCGCATGTGTCTGCTGAACTCACAGACAGAATGCCTTCTGTTTCGAAAGCTTTATGGAATCCGCAGGCTTTCAGGAGAAAGACTTTCTTTCCAGACCACTCTAAAGACACAGAACGATCCTGTGATGAAAACGGCTGTTACTTCAAAGGGAGGTTGTCAAGTCACCCCATTTACTTACAACTCCATTAAAGATTAAAAGAAATAAACCCAAATGCTTTGAATCTGTACGACTACACCGGTGAATTAATTATAGGTCCTTCGGGGACATTGGAAGCATTGTAAACTACCTTTATAATGGATCGAAATACAAATTTAAATACATGCAGGTCAGAGAGAGAGGAAAACTGAGAAAGTTTCCTGACCATGACCTTAAATAACATCTGTAAATTACTTCCCTCACCCCACTTCTCCTAGAGAATGCAAGCCGATCTATTTACTCCTGGCCAAGAAGTAAGGAGGAAGGGCGCCCAGGTGCTACAAGAAAACCATTCAGGACAGGGACCAGCGCCAAAGGCACGGGCCACCTGGATGAAAACTGAAATCCAAGTAAACCCAGCCCAGGGAGCCCCAGCTCCTGACTGAACTTAAACAGATGCAGAGACACGTCCCCCTGCCCGCTTGGGGATACAGGACCTGAGGACAGCCTCCAAAACTCTGCAGGCCTTGGAGGCCGGGGCCTGAGGACCACAGCAGGCGCAGGGGCCCTAAATTCGGTTGAGACGCGCCCCCTCCACCCGCCTTCAGCCACTTCCTGGCCCTGCGCCCTTTCCCACTCACTACGGCTCAGCGCTTCGATTTCTCCATCGGCAAAAAGGGGACCATCCTAGCTCTAAGGGGCTGGTGTGAAGAATAAACGTGGCGACAGAAATATGTAAATAAATAAAGACTATGACATTTTAGTTGTGACCATGGCAAATTACTCCAACAGAGGCTCAAGAGTGCGGGGGCCGGAAACGCAAACTTTTTTCAGGGGGTCACACTCATCGAGCCTTCCACGGGGGCTGGGGGACCTTTGTCCGCGTTCCGCCCCGCCCGCCCGCCCGCCGCTCGAGATCCGCGCCACCTTTCCCGCGGCGGCCGCCGAGCAGGGCGGGGCGCCCCGCGGCAGCGCGGGCCCGGCGGCGGGGAAGGCGGGAGCGCGAGCGCACCGGCGGGCCGCGGGCCGCAGCCCACAACTGCTCGGCCGGCGCGGATCGCGGCTCCGGACCCGGAGCACCGCTGCTTCCACCGCAGCTGCCGGCCCTGGCCGCCGGCGAGCCCCGCAGCTCCAGCTCAGGGCCGACTCACTCCCCACGCGGGCCAGGGGGGCGCAGCGCGCAGACCCGGGGCGCCCCCGGCGCCCGGCCGCCGCGCTCAGCCCGGCCCCCCTTGGCGGCCCCAGCAGGTGGAGGCGCCCGGCGCGAGCGCTCCGGGCCCGCTGCCCCTCCCGCCGCGCGCCGCGCGCCAGCCCGCGCGGGCGCAACTTTCTTAAAGGGACAGGTGGCCGGAATCCGCGTCTACCTGGGGCCGGGACTTGGCCTCCGGGCCCGTCCCCCCGGTTAGGGGGTAGAGGGGGTCGCAACAAATCTCTCCACCCACCCACGTCCTTTCCCGATCCCGACGGGCAGTGACGGGTTGCCAGTGTTAATGCACCCAGCATCCTTTTGCAATTTAGTTCTTTTGCCCAAATCGCCCTCCCACTGCTCCTCAGTGCAGGCTCGCGAACTCGTAGTTGCTGCCACCGTGGGCAAAGTTTGAAGAGGGGGTCGCTATGCCTGCGCCCCACCCCACCCGGAGCCCCGGGGCGTGCTAGGCGGCTGCTGCTGCTGCTGGGAAACGCCCGCAGCCATCCCCTTGACCCTGCCCTGTAACTGACCCTAGGGGAAAAGACCCCCGCACGGCTACTGCGCATGCTCTGAGCTGGACAGCTCCAGAGAGGGAAATTTAAAAACGGTTCTTGCAGCGACGGCGGCCAAACTGCAGAACGCGAGGGGCGAGCGAGAGGGAGTCCCCCCTCCGAAACCCCCGCCCGCCCCGGGAGCGCGGGTGGCGGCGGCCCGGCGAGGATCGGCTCCAGGTACCGCCTAGCGAGGTCGGCTTTGCTCCCTCCTCCCTGCTCCGGGGAAGCGCCCTGCATCCCATTACCAGGCTGGAGACCCGGGCGCGGAGGCTGCGGGGGCCGCCGTATTCCGTTCCTTTTTTTTTCCCTCCTTCCCGGGAACCCCTGAATGACTTTTGGGGTGGATCTGAGAGTCTTGGGTGGGTCTCTGTGTACATTTCAGGTGTGGAGTTTGAGAAACTTAGGGAAGATTTCCTTTTTGTAGGGCTGTGTTTGTGTGTGGCGGCCGTGGGGTGGGGGTTGGATGGGTTTTCGGACAAGGGCATGCGGCACTTCTGAAGGCATTTCCAGGGCGGGAGCCATGCGGGGATCATTCCTTTTGCAAGTGGGAATCTGGCTTCCCCAGAGAAACACGCACGACTCACCAGACTGTCCTTCTTTTTGCTTTTTGTTTGAAAAGTGATCAAAACTGAGCTGCGGTTGAAAATACTAGGCTTGGAGGGGAATCACGTTTTTCTGATTTCTGTTTTGCGAGTCCACATTGTCTATGCCTTGACGTTTAGATTCTAGATTCTTCCTCTGCCCCCCCCCATTCATTAGAAAGAACCTGGAATTTCATTCCTTTCTCTTCATTTCTAAAACCCTGTAGAATTGCCCTGGGAAAGTGACCTGTGACACTCAGGAACCCTCTGTACTTTCCTTCCTTCCTTCCTTCCTTCCTTCCTTCCTTCCTTCCTTCCTTCCTTCCTTCTTCCTTCCTTCCTTCCTTCTTCCTTCCTTCCTTCTTCCTTCCTTCCTTTTCTTTCTTTCTTTCTTTCTTTTCTTTCTTTCTTTCTTTCTTTCTTTCTTTCTTTCTTTCTTTCTTTCTCTCTCTCTCTCTCTCTTTCCTTC